>JAKWJA010002494.1:27413808-27944633 GCA_027704765.1 Solanum habrochaites | reverse complement strand
AGTTATAGTTTGGGGTTATAGTTAGTTAGTGTTAAAATGTTTGCATTTTGTTGATTGTTAAACTACTCATTGATGTGTATTATTTTTTTTTTAAAAAAAAAAAAAAAAAAAAAACCCAACATCCAATGTACTGATTTAGTAGAGATTCCAAAATAGAAAAGCTTCTTCTTCTTCTTTCTTCATACTGCCAGGAACTCAACCTCCATTAATGGAGGAATGAGATTACCTTCAAGCTTACATTGCTGGCTTTATCAGCTTACATTGCTGATTTTATCAGTTATAACTACTACATACATACTAAAAGGACTAAACTAGCCTTCCTACTAGTAGCAAACTTCAACAGTTCCTACCATCTTCTTGTATCTCAACAAGAATGACCATGGAAATGTGTGATCATTTTAATGTAACCAATTATGTTAGTGACATTAGTTATATTATCATAATAACAAATAATGATGGAGATGATTAGAATCGATAATTCCTGTTTTGATGATAGACAAGAAGCGGCAAATAATCAGTAGCAAATGTACGCGACAAATAGAAGCCAAGATAGAGTCCGAAGATAGAAGGAAGTTGCATATAATAAGGATTGTACTTAAAGTAATCCTTGTTTAAATACAATTTCCTTAGTCAAAGCCAAATAATAAAAATAATATTGAAGTAATCCTCTAGTTGATAACAAATAAGGAAACCTTAAACTTATATTATTAAGAAGAAGTTGATAATATAAGGAAGTACTTAAAGAATCCTTGTTTAAATACCAATTCCTCCTTATGATAAGGGATTCAAGCAGCAGGGAATATCTAAAAAAATAGGACATATGAGATGAAGAATGGACGGACTTCACGCAGAGAACAGGGAGAATATATCAACTTGAAGTTTCAAGGTTGTAGGATTACTACGTTTAAAAACATTCTTGGTTGAAGAAGGTTTTCAAAGTGTAAAACTATATTTCTTATTTCGTTCGTGATGTTAGGTACGAGTTATTGTACAAGGGTGGGTTTGCGTTTGTAGGGTGTGTTCTGTGAGAGGTACAAGGAGTGGGTTGGTCTTGTAGGGTTGAGTTTGTTTTGAGAATTGTAACAAAAGGGGGTTGCCTTTTGAAGAGCCGATTGGAAGTCAATCGAGAGAGGTAGAGAGTTAAGACTTTGTGATTATTGAGTTGTAATTCACAAAATCTTATAGTGGAATAATAAAACGCGGTTTTTCCTCCTTGAGTGAGGAGGTTTTTAATTTCAATATACGTGTTTGGCTCTTTACTAAAAGCAACTTACAACGACCTGGTTCGTTTTGGTTCTGGGGTAAGGTTTCTTCAATTGATTAGAGAGGTTTGTCGTATAATAAGAGTCACACCTTGAAAAGACTCAATGCCGCACCACCACCCCACAAGAAGGAGCTTCACAAACACGACCACCACTGTTCAATGCAAATATTTGGATGGTAGAAAATCGTATGATGGACCATATTATTGGCGAGAAACCTGATTTATGGGGAGTAATCTAGATGCCCAGCCAGTTTACCTATGAACAACGGCAATGATGGAATTACCAAATTCCAAAGGAAAGAACAGAATGGAATGTGAAGACAAGCTGGCAATTCCAAAACATGCCACAAGCTAAGAAAATTTTGATTGTGGCATAGGACCAGACGAATTAACAATCGAATCTCGTCGTGTCAAGATGCAAAGCCATATGGGAACACTACAAACCGCTCATGAGAGAACAACGCAAGTCAAGAAATCTAAAATTGATAACTGAAAGACACTATGCAGCTCTTCCGGAGGGCCGCAGAGAGCTATCCAAGACAGCACACCAGGTTCACCTCCATCATTAATGAGAGGTACTCTTTCGGCGCGCTAGTCTCTGGCCGGCGTCCGGACAACCTCTTGAGTGTCTTCCTGCCCCTTGGGAACGTCCAGTCGCGGCTATCCTGCCGCCCGCGCCTAGCCTCCTGGCCTGGTGAGTTAATTGTAATCTTCATCACCATACGGAACTCAAGAAAAACCAAGAAAAAGGGAAATTGGAGGAAAAAGGAAAACGGAAGGAAAGGAACCTGGTTCCAACGGCTACTACATCATATGATTTTGAAGATGAAAATATTGCCTCATAACAAAAGGTTCCCCAGAATGCTAAAAAGAGGGCAGGCCTTTCAAAAGAAAAAAATTTCAAAAACTCTGAAAAAACTAAGACCTGGCTTTGTAATAAGTGTGGGAGCCAGGATCACTTATCAAATTCTGTCCCCTTTGGGCTTTAGATGCAGAAAAAAGGCAAACTTTGAGAAGAGCGAGGACATCAAGAAAGATAAGTTTGTCCCATCAAAAAGAAGGGAATGAAACTCAAGAGGCAGATATCTCAATGAAAAAGGCCTTTGACAGAAATGGGGTATTCATCTGATGAAGAGTCTGAGCGGTGATGAGACAAAAAACAAGTCCCTTCTTGCACTAGAAACGAAGATAGTTATGACGTTCTGATCTTGTAGCAGTGGAACAACCAAGGAAGAAAAAGAAAACGTGCAGATCACAAGAAACCATACTAGCACTCATGCTGGTCATATTCTGAAGAGGATAAAGGAAGAAGATATGATGAAAAGGATAGTCTTCATCACATACAAGGAAATCTAAACTCATACACAACAAAAGGGAGATAGAATCTTACTTAACACTCTCATTTGCTGCATATAAAAACCATAGACTCAAAAAGGGAATTGATAATGGAGACGATGCATCACTAAGAGAAGAAAACAAGATTCTGAAAAACAAAATCTTCATCTTTTATCCAAAAATAACGGAACTAAGTAAAAAACCTAGAGTGTGACAAAAGGAATGAAGCACTCTCCAAAGACTTCTGTGACTAAAATAAGCAGAAAAAGGAATGAGATGGACCAGGTCCTCCATACAAAGAAAATGCTGTGATCACATTCACAAGAACCGCACAGCTTGAGAGACATGGGAAGGGTTTTATAGAACCAGCTTTCAAGTAAACATCCCAACCTAGATTGTCTATGCATGCACTGTGGGCTGGTGGATAAAAGTCATGATTGTCAAAGGAAACAAAATGCTCATAACAAAACTTGAACTCTGAGAAATCTTATCATGAGAAACCAAAGAGGCAAAAAATTCCCACGGGTAAATTCTTCCTAAATGGGGCAAGAAGACATTTATCCATCCATTCTAGCAAAATCAAAGTGATGTGGGTACCAAAATTGATCCCCAAGAATTAATTGCAGGGAGCAGTGAAGAGGAAGCAACAACAATGGTTACTTAGATAGTGCCTGTTCAAGACACATGTGGAGATAAAGAAGCTTCCTCTCACTCCAGACACACAACGGAGGAACCGGTGCCTTTGGTAATGGAAAAAGTGGTGAAATTCAGGGAATGGAAAGGTTGATCAATGGATAAATGCAATTGAGAAGCGTTTGAGTATGGGAAGGTCTACAACAGAATATATTAGGATAAAGGAAAACAATGTTCTCTTTACAGGAAACGATGCAGAGTAAACAAACTCAGCTATGGGAACCTGTTTCTACTGGAAGAGACACAGGCATGTGACAAAGTAAGCTGTAATTCCAAGGAAGAACTCTAAATGTCTAAGGTGCAGTTCTTGATTGCTCTAGTGCTATGGTACAAAAGAATGGAACATTAGCATGTCAAATATAAACAAGCTCATATCTCAAAACCTGGTTGGGGAACTGCAACCAAAAGTTTCAGGGACAACCAAGTAGGGGAACCTGTATTCAAGGAAAAACAGGGTTACGGTCATCCTTCAAACCAAAGTGGACAGTAAGTCCTACCAAGCACTAGAACTGCTTACATGGATTTGTGTGGCCCAATGGTGTACAAAGCAGGGGGAAAGATATGTCTTTGTATAGTTGATGATTACTCAGATTCACTTGGACATTGTTCTTGCAACAAAGGTGAGACATTCACTACGTTTCAAAACTTCGCAAGAGGGTTCGAAGAAATTCAACAAAGAAATAATCAACATCAGATTGATCATGGGCTGGAGTTTGAGAACTCACAATCTACAAATTTAGGTACGACAAATGGAATTGAGCATAATTCAGCACATAGAAACACCACAAACAAAATGGTGTTGTTGAGAGGGAGAAATAGAACACCTGAGACGATATGCAAGAACAATGTAATCTCAAGCCAACTTCAAAATTCTATGGGCTCCAAACAAGCACCTAGAGATGGTATATCGATTGTCTACTTTCCTTCTACACATGGATATAAAAGAGAAAAAATTGATAATACACTGTTTCTTGAAAACAAGGGGAAAGATCTATTCATAGTCAAGTATATTGATGATATCATATTTGGAGGAAACCAATGACCACTAGGAGTAGAATTGCCTCAAACTAATAATAGGAGTTTGAGATGAGCATGATGAGAGTTAAAATTGCTTTTTGGGACTCCAAATTAAGCAAATTACAGTTGGAACATCAATTCATCAACAAAAGTACCTCAAGGAATTACTGAAGAAGCTAGATATGAATGAAGCGAAGTCAAATGACACTCCATTGGGACAACAACAAAGCTGATCAAGAGAACCAGGTTCCCAGTCAATGACACTAGATATCAGAGGTATGATGGATAACCTATACCTCACTGCCAGCCAGACCTGGTAGTGTCAGTGTTGGTCAGGTGCAAGGTTCTGTCTTGGTCAAAGGAATCACATCTAAAAGTTGTCAAGGAATCTTGAGATACTTGAAAGGACCCAACCCAATGAACCTGGTTCTCTGGTATCAATAAGTGACTCTTTTGACCGAAAGGGATTGCTGCCGAAGATTATGCAGGACATATGGTTGATTAGAAAAAAAGTACATCTGGATGACCACTTTTTAGGACCATTGTAATAGGCTTGGCAATAGAAAACAAAATTCAGTTGGCTCTATCTACTGTGGAGGCTGGATGTGCAGCTTCTTCATGTTGGCCAAACTTTTTGGACATAAAAACAAGTTTTATTTCTATTTATGTGATAATACAACATGCTTATGAACATGCCAAAAAAAAAAAACAAGTTCAAGTTGACTTGATATTTTCACCAAGGCACTGGGAAGAGAATATTCAGAAAATAGACTGGAGTTAGGGCTCATCTTTTTAGATTGAATTTGTTCAAACCAAGTTCTAAGGAGATATGAACCAGGTTCAGTCAAGTTGGTTCTACAAATGCGTTACACATAGCTTCCAAATAACAAAGGGGGAAAATAAATCCCTTTATCACCATGGCTCTCCACTAGTTGCTTACTCTGATGACGAAAGCTCGTCTGATAGTGCATTTCTCAGGGGGAAGAGAACCCGTTTGATGTTGTTGGATTTTTTTATTTGTCAAGAGGGGAAGTATTTGCGCATGCGTACACAGAAGAGTGGTTGTTCTTCATCAAAAAGGGGGAATATGATAGAATATGATAGGAATCGTATAATGTTTTGATGATAGACAAGAAGCGAAAATAATCAGTAGCAAATGTACGCGACCAAAAGAAGCCAAGTAGAGTCCAAGATCGAAGGAAGTTGTATATAATAAGATGTACTTTAAAGTATCCTTGGTTTAAATACCAATTCCTTAGTAAAGCCAAAAATAATATATTAAAGTAATCCTTAGTTGATACAAAATAGGAAACCTAAATATATTATAAGAAGAAAGTTTGGATATAATAAGGATTGTACTTTACAGTAATCCTTGTTTAAATACAATTTCCTTGCCTTATTTGAAAGGATCAAGCAGCAGGCAATCTATAAAAATAGGACATATGCAGATGAAGAATTGAGACTCACGCAGAGAACAAGGGAGAATTATTATCAAATTGAAAGTCTGCAAGGTTGAAGGAGTACTACGTTTACAAACATTCTTGAGTGAAGAAGGTTTCAAAGTGTGAAAATATCTTCTGGTTTCGTTCTTGATTGTAAGTACGAGTTTATTGTCCAAGGAGTGGTTTGGCTTTCTTGTAGGGTGGTTCGTGGAGAGTGTCAGGAGTGGGATTGGCTCTTGTTTTTTTTTTTTTTAGGGTGAGTTTGTGTGAGAATTGTAACAAAAGGTGGGTTTGGCCTTTTGGAGAGCTCGTTGTAGTCAATCGAGAGAGGTGAGAGTTAAGACTTTTTTATTATTGCGTTGTAATCACAAAATCTGATGTTGATTTATAAAACGAGGTTTTTCTTCCTGAGTGAGGAAGGTTTTAATTCAATAAGTGTTTGGTCTTTACTCTGTCTTTACTTAAAACAACTTACACGAACTGGTCGTGTTCTGGGGTTAAGGTTTCTTCAAATAATATGGACAAAGGAGATTATTTGATTTATCTTTCATCTTGCTACATGCCCGATGGAGAAAAAAAATAGTGGCACTAGTCGTGGTGGGGTTCCGTCTAAATTCACTGTTGTATATCGAGATTCGACGTGTCGGACTGAAGTTTAAGCGGAATTATTAAAATTTTGGTAATTCCGGAAGTTATTATAATGGGAATCCAATAAACTAGATATAGAATGCTTAGTGGAATCTAGAAACAAATTTGCAAAAATTCTTTAAAATTTTTTAACATCATATATGTTGATTAGTTTGTTCTAGCGGTTTCCACTAACCATTGGATGGTTGGTTATTTCTCTAAAATGTTTTTATGGGAATTTAAAGAAGAACGAGGGGATAAAAATGAAGAAATACAAACTGACAAAAAACCAATAATGATTTTTTCCGAAAAAGAAGACCTCATAATAAAATGGGACATAGTGAATTTTTAAAATGAATTTATGAGATATTTTTTTAGCTATAATTGTGGGTTTGCAATTTTAAAAAGTAAAGAAACTATTTGTTATTCTAATCATGATTTAAGAGTTAAAATGACCCTCATTTAGGTAATTTAAATCTTAGCTTTACGATGTGGCTTCCCTGCACAAGTAGATATTGTTTATTTTGCCCCAATAACCTGTATTTATAAGGTGAATACCGAAATAGAAATGATGAAGCAGAAAAAAACTATTAAAAATACAGAAACTAATTCGCGTCACAGAAACTACTGGTGTCTAAGAAAATTAATCCCTCAGGTACCCAAGGTTATTGGATAATTTCCCAAGATAAACGATTAATCCTTAAAGAAATATCGGTACCTCAAACTTTTTGGACTTCAACGAAATTAAGAACAACAACAAGGCACACAGGGACTTCAGTCGGTCGACACTGATTTATTTGAGAGAAAAATAAAGCGGAGAAAGAAAAAGTTAAATGGTGAAAAATCAAACATTGAACTTCCTTTTATAGTCATTTCAGCAAGAAACGTGTCGGTTCAGAGAAATCTGTAGACAGTTCTTCCAGAAAGTTGTGATAAAACTTTTCGAAAAATGTGTCTGTAGGACAATAACTACTTTTGGAAAGTAACGACTTTCAGAATGTACCGTTACCCGCAAATTTATAGAGATAATATTAACAGGATTTATTGATTTACAAAAAAAACTCGATTAAATAAATTTTGTCCAAAAACATTATCAATCACATCTTTGCCAAATCGAAATCACAAATCCAATTTCTTTTGCGAGGGGGCATCTTCTGTCTTAGCTCTTTAAGAAGTAATGGAAGTGTTTCCTTCCTATAAGGACAACAATTTTATTCTTTTGCAGATATGGAGAAAATGACTTTTCATTGCAACTTTGCAAAGTGACTTTTTATTTCCCTCAAATAGTGCGCTCACTTTTCATCTTCTCTCTTTTCTTTTCTCTTCAATTGTAAAACCAAAGATATTTGAAAAAATGGAGAGAATGAATGTGGGAAGGTGTCTCATCGGATAAAAATATGATAGTATATAAATATTTATAAAACAAGAAAAGGTATAATTCTTTTGTTAGATGAATAAAAAAGCTTATTTATATAAATTGAAATAGAAGGATACAATTTAACAGATAAGCAATAGCTTAATTCGAGAATTGAGTTCAAATGCTTCAAGTAATATTTTTTTAAGAAGAAATGAATTTCAGTTAAATATAGGACATTAAATTGAACTTTTTGACCCTAAAAATAAATCAACAAATAAAAAGTTGTACTTAATTAACTACCTCATTGCTAATTATTGAATTCTCAAATTAAATATTTTGCTTACTTTTCTTGTTACCACAAAGTATAGTTAAGTTACGATAAGATTAACAATTCAACTTAGGATATAAAATTATAGTTAGATAATCGCACTCTTGGTTCTCAAATATTGATAAACAATTCTTATTTGTTATTGTCGAACGATGATTTTCGATTTTTAATTGACATATTTTCTCTTTTTATGTAATTGAATTGAATGGGGGAATCAGAATTTCAATAAGAGATTCAAATTTCAAAGGCAAAAGTATTCATTACCCACCCTGAACTTGAAGCTTTATTGAATGTAACAGAAATTTATTTGTTTCAATTAACAGCCTGAAAATTGTTATTCATCCTACACGTACACATTTTCGTCCAATCAAATTGATCGTGTTACCCGCGCTGACACGTAGATAAATATTTTCACCACCTAGATAAATAATGTACACCTAGATAAATATTTGCCACTGCTAGATAAATATTTTGTTACCTAGATGTGTAATACCGACCTCAAATTCACCAAAGTTTAAACTCTCATGAAAGAAGCTTCTCGATTTTCGCTGAACCTCTCTGTACTTACTAAAAATATCTTTGATCTTCATAAACCCCCCCTTTTCTTGGAGCTTCCCTAAACCTCTCACGAAGTGTCATGACAAAGTAAGAGAGATTGTGCCATAGCGAGTTTGTGAAGTGTTTGGTCGAATTTGTCTCTAAAACATATTCTTTATGTTCCGAAACCTTTTTTATTTTCTCTTAAACTTCTCACGAAGTGTAATCGACAAAGTAACGAGTAGATTTGGCAAGTGTACATCGACAAAGAAACGGTAGATTTGTGCCAGTGCAGTTCGTGAAGTGTTGGTACGATGTTCTTTGGATCTTGTCTGAAATGTGTCTACAAGTAAGTGAGTATCCAACTCGATTCGCGTAGCTTGATGTATTGTTATTGTCTGTTTCTTTACTTTTTATACATTATTTGCCTATTTTGCCTATTTCGTTTAACTTTCGCCACTAGTTTCCGTTTGAGTTTCGATTAGGGGGTTAATACTTTTCAACTAGACTTTTCACTGAATGAATGTATTATTATGAAGATTTTTCCCTTATTAGCATGAAATTTAGGCTTTTGGTAAAATTAAGGTTCTAGCTCTTAGGGTTTATGGTATTGTTAAACGGTGGGGTATTTTATAATTTGTTTACGAGTAATTGTGTGGGATGCCATTGTATGTTGAGAGACAAGTACATCCACGAATACTAAGTACCACTTGTTGCTAGTTTTGGTGTTTTTGTGCTCGCATGTTTATCTAATGATCTATTGTGGTTATAGGTCGACACTTGAACTATATAGTACCTAATTTAAAGGTCAATTTGGGGGTATGTGGGAGTGAGGTAGGTCCGTATATGTTGGGGGTAGGATGCCATATTAGACAATGTGGATTTAGTCATTTATCAATTCATGAACTGCCAGATTATGTAAGTCTTTTGGGATTAGTAAGTAGGAAAAACATAATGCGCTCCATCTCCTTTTTTGGGGGGGTGCATTGGTGGAATGAAAAATGAACAGGGGACATTTGTAGCATGTGCATTATTAGCATGATGGGGACACAATAGATATTTATGTGTGTGATAACAATATTCGGGATGATGTGGGGTCCCAGTGAAGGTCAAATTAGTCAATCTTTAAGTCAAGTGGTTGAGTCTTTAATTCACCTGGGGAATCTCTAACTGCACAACCCAAATAAATAGATCTGGTTTAGGTTCTCTTCTTCTTTCCGCTACTGAAAACTGGAAAATTGAGGGGATTGCAAGGGTCGAACAAGAATGAACAAGAAAGTGATGATTGATTATTCTTCAATAGATGACTGATACGAGAAGAAGTTGAAAACTATCCCAACAAGGAACTGAACCTTCTATTCAACAAGAAGTGGCCCAATTACCAGGAAATGCCGAGGAAGATAGACAGTGATTCTTTAATGTTGCTGACCAGTCTAGGGGACTATGGTAGTGATGTCATGAGGTTGAGAATTGTTAAAGAAGAATGTGAGAAAACTTAGAGAAAGTAGGAGGAGAAAGAAGAAGGAAAAACCAAAAGGTTTTTAGGTGAAGTTGGATTTGATGAATGGTATGAGGATATTCAAAGAAGGAAAAAAGGATTTCAAGGGTAGCTTAAACAGAGATGAGCCTACTATGACAGTTCTGACTGTGATAGTTTTCAAAGTGATTGAAGCGAACCTGTTCTGATGATGAAACTTGAAGGAGGGAGTTTAAGGGGGAGAAAGAGAGTTTAATAGGGTGGTATTATGTTCTTCTGGATATTGTAATTGGCAGTGTGGTTGATATTTGAAAGTGTAAAGCAATTTAGAGAGGCAGTTACAAACTATGCATAAAAATGGAGTTGAGTAGATAAGAATGTGAATGAGAGTACTAGGAAATCCAATGGTTAACCACTGAGCACGACAAAATGCCTGGTAGGCACCAAAGAACAGAAGAAGAGAATTGGTGAAGTGAGAAAGCTGGAAGTTGCCAAGAATGGGACAGTAATGACATGTTTCACTTGCAAAGGACAAATTCATAACAAGAGAAATGTCCAAAAAATGCTAAACTTAAAGTCTACACAACACCCACTTAAGAGGTACATCATATTAATTTGCTTTATAAAGTATGTTAGATTACTTATTAAATTTAATGTATTGTGGTTTTAGTTCTTTTTCCAATAAATTGTCCACCATGGAAAAAGAGAGGTGGAGGTCATTAGGAAAGAACAAGCACCAATAAGACTGGACAAAAGGAGGTGCAGGAAGTGGTTACAAGAAGAGGCCTAAAGTTATTGGACAAGGGTATTTGTGTGATACTGGATTACGTGTATCATGTACGTAGTCTGATAAAATGTCAAAATTATAATTTGTCTTCTAAATGTGAATCCCAAATATAACTATGTAGTTGATTTGCAGCAAGGATTGTCTAGCAGAAGAGGGGGAATTACTGGTGTGTTGAGTTCGCAATGTGACAGGTGATATTGTATTAAACATACAAGGACTGAAGTGGAAAGGCATAACAGGCCTGACTCAAGAGAACTTCAAGTCGAAAGTGTTATGCGTCGTATTAAACCAGATCAAAGCTATGGCATTCAAACAAGATGTAACAGCAAGGAAAAATCACTATCAAAGAAAAAGTTCTTAGTGTGTAGTTGTGGGTGTCCAACCAAAACTGAAATAGTGTTTATGTGTGGATGAATCTGTGAGTTGTTTCAAACAACTTAAAGTAGGTAATTTTTATGTTTTGCTAGTGAACATAAGTTATGGTGGTGTGGTTGGTGTTGTGTGGTTATTCAACTAACCTTAAGTAGTTATTGTTTCGTTTTGCTAGTTAACTACGTTATTGGGGTGTTGGGGGGGGGTCTTTCCCTCTTCGTTTGTTTTTTTTTTTTTTTTTGTTTTTTTTTTTTCAAACAATGAAAACACATGATGCTTTTTTTATGATCAAGAAAGCACTGTAGTTATGGTATGTTTGTTGCCTTATGTTATTATTTCAGGTATCATAGTACCATTAAATAGTAATATTTGATCAGCAAAAACAGCAAACACATACATTAATAGAACACCAAACCAAACTAATCCACAAAATGAGTACCCTAGATCGTTGAACAAGGAACACCAAACCAAACTAAGAAGAATTACATTAAAATAAATTTCAACAACACATAAATAAAAGAACAATATCACCAGTGCATATCAAACTAATAACCCAAATCAGTTCAATATCCCTTGCACTTGAGCTTGTTCTCTTGTTGTTGGTTTTCTTCAACAAACCCAAAATTACAATATTCGCTGGCGGTCGTAAAAATTCGATCATACAAATCGAAAAAACTATCAAGATTTGAAATGAGACTGCATTTAAAAATCAAAGTTAAAAAATGAATGCATAATACGAACTTGTCAAATAAAAAGCAAAAACTGGTAAAAATACATACATCATAGATGTCTTACACCGAAAATCTACGTCCAGGATTGTCATTTGTCCATAAATTTTCAGAATGAGAAGCCCACATAAACAACAAGTCTCTGTTAGGTTCATGATTTAGCAATAACAATTTAAAACAAAAAAGTGAGAAAATCTCAAATTTGAAAAGGGAGAAGGGATAAAGAGAATAAATAGGAGAGATAGGAGAGAGAAAACTTCTTAAAATAAGCCATATTAAAGAAAAAAAATAGATTTTACGTATATTACCGTTGTAACTTTATGTGTGAAGAACTTGCTGTGTCTCAAGCGCGTGAGAGTTATTTCAGTTTCTATGTCAGGTGGGACGGACAAGGTGTACGTGTAGGATTGAATAAGCAAGTTCAGGGGGGGGGTAATTGAAACAAAATAAAGGGTTTATGTGTACATTGAATAAAAAGCTTCAAGTTCAGGGCGGGTAATAAATATTTTGCCAATTTCAAAAGATAAAATACACAAATCGTGAGGGGTTGGGGTTCGACATCTACGTGTGTGTGTGTGTGTGTATATATATATAATATATATATATATATATATATATATATAATAAACTTTAATTTGTATAGGGATCATCAGAAACCAACAATATGTTGGGCTCGGTTCGTGCGTGTATATGATTAAGCGTATATAACCTTCAACTAATTCTAATATACACTTTTGATCTTTATATGCTTGTGAACTTTTAAGAATTTTAAAAATGGAAAAGGATCAAAAATATCTTTGAACTATCAGAAATAGCTTAAATATATTCTTGAAGTATATTTCGGCTCAAATATACTCTTACCCTCAAACTATAGGGCTTAAAATACCATTCTAATTAACAGAATCAGTTAAACGCCACTTAGATTCCATGTTGATGTCACATGGCATGCCACATAAGTCAATAGAGTTCCACTCATGTCACGTAGAATTTAGAAACGATTTCACCAAAGAACATAGAACCCCTTTTCCCCGTGTCTCCATTTCCTTGGAACGATTTCACAAAATACATAAGTTCTAAGGGAAAGGGGTTCTACGTTTTTTCAGTGAAATCATTTATAAATTATTAGGAAAATTAGAAAATATTAGGGGTAAGTTTATTTTCTACGTGGAATGAGTGGAACTCTATTGACTTATGATACCACATGACATCCAAGTGGCGTTTAACAGAACCTGTTAATGAGAAGAGTATTTTTGACCCTATAGTTTGAGGGGAAGATAATATTTGACAGCCGAAATCTATGCCAAAGGTTATGGTGGCTCTTTCCAAATAGTTCAAGATAACTTTGACCCTTTCCGTTTTATAAATTATTAAACAATTTAACTATTCAGTTTACCCAATACTTTAATATTTAAGATTTTGTAATAAACTTTATATTTTGACAGGCACTACGGCATTCTAAGAACTAATATAAATATAAGCATGCATTGTTTACTATATGTAAGTAATTAAAATTCACACATATAGTTAATTAAAAATAAAATATATTGAGACAAATAATCATAAGTCGCTAAATTCATATAGTCATCAATAACTATCTCACTAAATATTATTATTATAGTGAACCATTAATTGTTGATTCATTATTTCTAAAAGAAAATATTTTATTTCTGATTTACTTAATAATTAAACCTATGGAAATAAAATTCATATAATAAAGTCCAGCTAATTGAATATAACATGTAATGAATGGCATACCATGTGCCTCATCTTGTAATCTTCAGACACAACTTCAAAAGTCCCAACATAACATTGGTCCTTCCTTAACTAAAATGTGGAGACGGAAAGTGTGTCCTGTCGAGTGCATAACATATGACTTATTCAGCTATATCTACAACGACTATCATGATTGATTAAATATATTTTTTATATTTTTAATTTTTAACTTTGAATATATAATTAATCTTGTCATGAATATTTTTATCCTTTAATAAATGACACTTTCAAGATACAATTCATATTGTAATATCAGTTCCTATTATAAATGATAGAATCCGAATGTCTACAAGTTGAATGAAATTGATGTTTTTGGATGATAGACAAGAATATGTCAAGCAAAGCAAATTGAGCGCAGCAAACAGTCAATAACGCAGCTAGAGAATGCGTCAAAAAATTGTCCACGATAATGGCCCAATTGACACGGTCCAATTAATGCTAAAGTGCAAGTGATACAAATAAGTGAAACATTAATTATTAAAGATACAAGTTGATGAAAATACGAAACTTTTAATAATAGGATAGGAAGTTGTATATACTAGGGATTGTACAAAAGAAGTAATGCTTTTTAAAGTGACAGGGGCGACCTTTTGTGAGAAGTGCTTCAAGGCAGCAGGACGATGCTATAAAAAGAGGACATATGCAGATGAAGAACCCACGACGTCACAGAGAGGGTGGGGGGGGGGGGGGGAGGGGGGGGAGTCGAATGTGAGAAAAGTGAAAAATTTATTCATCGAGCAGAAGTCTTCAGATCGATAGGTTTTGCTATTTTAAAAAGCTCTTGAGTGAGAAGTTGTAAACGGGTAAGACTATCTTCTTGTTGTTCTTGTTGTAAGTTTCGAGTTAGTGTACTAAGGAGTGATGTTTGGCTTCCGTAGGGTTGATTTTTTGTGAGAGTTGTCAGGAGTGGGTTTGCTTCTTGGTAGGGTTGAGTTTCTGTGAGAGTTGTAACAAAAGTGGTTTGACCTTTGAAGAGGAGAAGTCGATTGTAGTCAATCGAGAGAGGTCAGTACGTTTGTAAGGCTGTTTTGATTATTGAGTTTAACACACATCTATAGTTGAATTAACAAATAAAACATGTGTTTTTCCTTCCTTGATTGAGGAGAGATTTTTTATTTAATAAGTGGTTTGTGTCTTTACTAAAAACAACTTAAAAAAACCTGGTTCTTGTTCGGGGATACGGGGTTCTTCAATTTGGTAGCAGAACAGTCTGTTCGATAAAGCTTCACACCTTGACAGACCAATACAGAACCACCTACCTCCACAAAAGGAGCTTCAACAAACACGACTACCACTGTTCCATGGCAAATATTATGGTGGTTGGAAAAATCGTACTTGATGGACCATCTTATTGGCGAAAACCCTGATCTATGGGGAGTAAGTCATATGCCCACCTACCTAGAAAACCGCAACTGATGGACACCAAAATCCCTCAAAGGAAAGAAAGAATGGAATGCTGAGACAGTGCTTGCCCTTCCATAACCAATGCCACAGCCAGAAAATTCTGAATCTGTGGCATAGGAAGCCATACGAATACATATCGAATCTCGTCTTGTCAATAGCCAACTGCATATTATGAACACACTACAAACCATGCTCATGTAGGACAACGCAAGTCAGATATAGTTCTAAAATTGTATAACTTGAACAAGGCAATTATGACTGGTTCACGGATGGCATAAAGTGAGTACTATCAGACATGCACACCAGGATTCACTTCCAGTAATTGATATGTACTGCCTCTATGGAGAGTATAGTTCCTATTTGGAAATGCAGGAAGTGAATACGCGTGTGTGTCCTTCCTGAAACGTGGGCAAGCAAATGTCCGAGGCTCCTTCATCTGAAGCTGAGCAACCTAGACTCACTGTTGCGCTAGTTGTGATATTTAATTGTTATCTCTCATTCACATACGAATCCAGAACATCATAGAAAAGGAAATTGTGAAATGAACAAAGAGAAAGGAAAAGAACCTGAATTCTAAAGGCTACTACACCAATGATTTTGGAAGATGAAAATATTGCTCTCAACAAAAGTTTTTCACCAGATTGCGAAAGAGGGGCAGGCCTGCAAAAGAAAACTTCTCAAAACTCCTGAAAACACTAAAGATCAGGGTTTGGTCATAAGTTGGGAGCTCAGTCACGTCATCAAATTCTGGCCACTTTGGGCCGTAGAGCAGAAAAAGGCAAACTTGAGCTAGGGCCAGAAATCAAAAAGGATAAGTTTGTCCCCCAAACAGAAGAATGACAAACTCAAGAGACCAGAATACTTTCAATGAAAGAGGCCTTTGCGCAATGGGGAATTCATCTCTGATGCATAGACTGATGGTGATGAGACCGAATAAATAGTCCTCGTCTTGCACTAGAACAGAATATGAATTATGACTTTCTTGCCCTTGTAGTAGTGGAAACCAAGGAAGAAAAGGAAACCTGCAGATCACAAGAAACCATACTAGCGCTCATGGCTGGATCAGATTCTGAAAAGGATAAAGAAGAAGAAGATATGAATGAAAAGGTTAGTCTTCATCACATACAAGACAATCTAAACTCATACTCAAAAAGGAAGCTAGAATCTTTACTCTACATTCTCATTGATGCATATAAAACCATAGACTCAAAAAGGAAATTGATAATGGAAGACTATGCATCTCTAAGACAAGAAAACAAGATTCTTGAAAAACAAAATCTTCATCTTTTATCCAAAAATACTGAACTAAGTAAAAACCTAGACTTGTTAACCAAAAGGAATGAAGCACTCTCCAAAGAGCTTCTTATGACTAAAACTGAAGCAGAAAATGGAATGAGATGGAGCCAGGTCCTCCATATTGCTTGACAACATTCACAAGTAATGCACCTTATGATGAGACTGGTATAGGTTTTATAGCCCAGCTTCAGTAAAAAATTCCAACATAATTAGTCTATGCATGCACTGTGGCGCTGGTAGGGCATAAAGTCATGATGTCAAAGAAATAACTGCTCATAACAAACTTGAAATTCTTTGAGAAAACCTCATCATGAACCCCAATAGCAATACAAAAACAATTTCCTACAGTCAAATCTCTTCCTAAATGGGCCAAACGCATCTTATACCATCCAATCTCCCTAAGCATAAATCAAGTGGATTTGGGTACCAAAATCTAATCCCCAAAATAATTGCAGGATCGTGAGCAGGTAACACACACACATGGTATCTTGGATATGCATGTTCCAAGACCATGACTGGAGATTAAAAGAAGCTTCTCTCACTTAAGAACTTCAAAGAGGAAACGTTGCCTTTGGGAATGAAAGTGTTTAAATTCAGGGAATTGGAAAGGTTGGATCATGGATACGCCATGATTGAGAACGTTTCTTATTTGAATGTCCTACAACAAATCGATTGAGCGTATCTCAATATGGATAAAGAACATGTTCTCTTCATAGAAAAGGAATGCAGAGTACAACTCAGCTACTGGACCTAGTTCTCTAGGTAATAGACACAAGAATTTGTACAAAGCCAGCTTGTTAATTTCAATGGAATAACTCTTAAATGTTAATGTCAGTCTCTGATTCTCTATGCTAGGCACAAAAGTTGGACACATTAGCATGACCACCTATAAATAACTCTATCTAAAGACCTGGTTAGGGGATCGCCAACCACATTTTCAGACGACCACCCAAGTATGCTTGACCCTGGCATTCAAGGAAAATAGGTTAGGTCATCCTTCAACTCAAAGTTGACGTAAGTTACTACCAACCACTAGAACTGCTTCACATTGATTTGCTGGACGCAATGCGTGTACAACGCAGGGGTGGAAAAGAGATGTGTTGTAATAGTTCGATGACTACCTTAGATTTCACTTTGGACATTGTCTTCTTGCAACAATGGATGACGACATTCCTCTATGTTTGAAATCTTCAGCAAAAGGGCTGGTTCAGAAGAATTCACAAAGAAATAATCAGCTCAGATCTGTCCATGGGCTGGGTTTGAGAACTCACAATTCCCTACAATTTAAGTACTACAATGGAATTGAGACAACTCTCCCATCCTTATAACACCACAACAAAATGGTGTTGTTGAGAGGAAAAAAGACACTGGAAGATAATTGCAAAACAATGTTAATCTCAGCAAATTTCCAAAATTCTATTGGCCTGAAGGCAGTGAACACAGATGCTATCTAATAATAGTATGCTTGATCAATCAGTGTTAAACAAAACACCATACTGACTGTCTAAAAGAATACACCAAATTTAGATCCATCTTAGGGCCTTTGGGATGTTGTATGCTTTATACACAACAATACAAAGACATTTGGGAAGAATTTGATTGCCAGGAGTAGATGCAATGGAATTTTCTGGGTGACTCGTCACAAAGCAAAGACCCTACAAGGTATCTAAAATAAAAGGCAACAAACCGTAGGTAGCAGACAAGTGTTCCATTTTGTTTAATGAAAATAGCAGTGAATTGAAGGGAAATTCCTAGGATGAGCAGAATTAGGGAACTGCTCCAACCACATCCGAACCAATAATATGTGGAAAAATCTGTACCCTCTGATAACATACTAAATAGGAACAGATAAGTCTACACTCATGAAACTGGTTCTCTGCCACACTCAAGGCCAGTGTATCTCCAACTCACAGTTGGAACATCAAGCCTCTATACCCTTTGCAAAACATTCTACGCCTCTATAACTCATGACATCTCTACAAGATTCAAAAATTAGCAGCATGTGTGTCATTCTCTGCCTATGTACCCTGATTGAGCCCTAAAAATATAAAGGAAGCACTACTAGAATTGATGGATATAAGTACACGCAAGAGAACTCCACCCAGTTTGAAAAGAAGCGATTTGTGGACAACCTGGTATCCAAAACGCACAAAACAGGACGGTAAATAGTAAACTAGGTGGGTGTTTAAGAAACAACTCATGAGAAAGGACAAATAGTGGCGCAACAAAGCTAGGCTAGTTGTACAGGGAATACAACTCTAGAAGAAGGTATAGACTATGATGAAACCTTTGCACCAGTAGCAATAATTGAGTGCATTAGATATTGTTGCATATGCTTGCTCAGATGGAGTTCAAATCTACCAAATGGCATGTCAACAGTGTCCTTCTTCAAATGTTTACCTACAAGAATAGGTGTATGTAAAACACGCCCCAGTTTTTGCAGAATACCATCTACCTTGATCATGTAATTTTATTAACTTGGACAAGCACTCTATGGGCGAAAAGAGACTCAGCCACCCTAAGCCTGGTATGATCGTTGGTCTACTTCCTTCTACACATGATATCCAGAGGAAAAATTGATAATACGTGTTTCTTCAAAACAAGTCAAGTCTGTTCAGAGCTCCAAGTATATTATATGATAATCATATTTGTAGGAACCAATGACTCACATAGGAGTAGAATTTGCTACTCATGAATAGTGAGTTTGATAGAGTATGATGGGAGACGTTAAACTTCTTTTGGGACTCCATCTATTTAGCAACTCCCAGTAGTACATCAATCTCAACAAAAGTACATCAAGGATTACTGAGAGTATATTGAATGTACTCAAAGTCAAATGAGCACACCCATTGGGACAAACAACAAGCTTGATTAAAGATGAACCAGGTTCACCATCATGACACAAGATATAGAAGGATATGATTGGAGTCACTCCTATACCTCACTGCTAGTAGACCTGATCTAGTGTTCAGTGTTTGGTCTAATCGCACGGTTTTTCAGTCTTGTCCCCAAGGAAGCAATCTCAAAAGCTGTCACAAAAATCTTGAGATATTTAAAAGGGACAATAACGGTGGTTCCTCTGGTATCCAACTAGTGACTCCTTTGAATCTAAAGGGATTTAGTCTGACACAGATTATGCAGGACCATATTGGTTGATCAGAAAAAGTACCTAACTCTGGAGGGCACACTTGTTTTAAGGGGGGGGACCCATGTTTAATAATCTTGGCAATGTAGAAACAACATTCATTGGCTCTATCTACCTGATTGGCAGGCTGACTTGTTGCAGCAACGCTGCTTCATGTATGTGCCCAACTTCTTTGTATAAAACCCAGCATTCGAGGATTTGGCATAGAAACATAGTTGTATTCCTAGTTCTAATGTGATAATACAAGTGCTATGAAACCTGGCCAAACCCAGTTTCAACAAAACGCACCAACACTAGATGTTAGACATCACTTTCTTCAGTGATAATGTTGAAAAGACGGACAACATGTAATGAAGTTTCTACAAAACTGAGGAATCAAGTTGCTGATATTTCACCAAGGCACTGGGAAGAGAATCTTTCAGAAAAATAAACTTGAGTTGGGTGCGTCATCTTATTAGATTGAATTCTGTCCACCCATTTTAAGGAGATTTGAAACCATGTTCAGTCAAGTTGGTTCTACAAATGCTTTACACGGCTTAGCTTCCAATGGTTGCTATGATGATTATTTGGTTTTGTTAGCCAGCTGTTGGACTCTTTTTGCATTTGTCAAAAGGGGGAAAGATTATGAGTTGTCATTACACAGGTTTGTCTTCATCAAAAAGGGGGAAATTTGATAGAATCCTAATTCCTACAAGTTGAGATAAAAGTGATGTTTTGATGATCAGACAAGAAATGCCAAGCAAGCAAATTGTTGCAGCCAACAAAACCGTAAAATAACGCCTAAGATCAAGAAATTGTCCAAAAATGCCGCCTATTGACACGGTCCATTTATGCTACCTACTATACAAGTTCACAAATAGGAAACCTTACTTATTAAAGATAACAACGATTGATGAAATAAGGAAACTTAATAATTAAGGATGAAGTTGTATATAAAAGGGATTGTACAAAATAAGCTAATCCTTGTTTAAAATACAATCTGCCTTACCCTATTTGATTAAGGGATTCAAGGCCCAGGATTTTATAAATAGGACATATGCAGATGCGAAATCCCACGAACTTCATATAGAGAGAACAAGTGGATTTTATTCATCGCGCGCAGAAGTTCTTCAAGATCGTAAGTTTTTACCTAAGTTAAAAAGTTCTTGAGTTAGACCAGTTTTTAAACGTGTAAGACTATCTCTTGTTCGTTCTTGATTGTTAAGTTACGAGTTATGGGTTCACGGCGTGGGTTTGACTTCTGTTAGGGTTGAGTTTCTGTGAGGTTGGTAACAGGAGGGGTTTGGCTTCTTGTATGGTTGAGTTTTTTTTGAAGTTGTAACAAAGTGTGGGTTGAACGCTTTTGAGACGTAGAAGTCGATTTAGTCAATCGAGAGAGGTAGTAGTTGATAAGACTTTATTTATTATTGATTTAATCACAAAATCTTATTGTTGAATTAAACAACGAGGGGATTTTTCCTTCCTTGAGTGAGGAAGGTTTTTTATTTAACTAAGTGTTTGTGTCCCTTTACTAAGAACTGTACAATACAACCTGGTTCTTCTGGGGTACGGTTTCTTCAATAAATATCAAATTTTGAATTAAAAAAACTTTATAACTGAACAAAGCTTTGGACACAAAAGTGGTTCAATAAAGATTCATTACAACAAAATTGTTGCTGTGATATGTAAAGGAACAATTAAGGAAAAAAGAGTGCACCACTTAACTACTTTTCGAGTTTTTGTTTAAAGCATATCAACCACTCGCAATGCATTTAAAATAGGAAAAAAATTCCACAATTTATCCATCTCTCAACTAATATATTTAGTCGTTATACAAAGTGGATTCACACGATTATAATATTCTCAATTGTTCAAACAAATGACTTAGATTTATATATATAAAGTATTCATATATACTACTTCACACTCCTATCTCACACTAATCTGTCTATTTAGTAGATGTTTTGTTCTATCGCTTTCTAGGACTTAATGGGAAAATGGAGAGCATACATTAATATATTACTCCCTCTCAGAGATTACAACAATTCCTTTGAAATATACACAATGAAGATACAAGCTACTAAACCTGGCGATGCGATAACCTGCTGTTTAAACGAAATATTAAATCAATCATCACCTTAAATAATGCTACTATATGACCATGAAACTTTATAGATGATCAATTTAGTTTCACTGAAGGAATTATAACGCAAATCAACATCGAGATGTGTACTTTGTAATTTACAGTGGAACTCGTTGATTTTGCTTCTTTGACAGGATTGCACTCAAATCTCTCTTTGAATCACTAGAAAACAAAGATCTTTGTTCACAAACTAGAAGTCTTTTTTGTGTGTTGATCGATTTGTCTAGGATCGTCTAGATTTTTCTTTTTCTCTGTTGTTTCTCATGTTTTCCTCTTGTGAACTTTTCACATTCCATTCAAATTACTCCCACTTGAAAAATCTTTTAAGGAGAGGATGAACAATTACTATATAACTTTTCTGCCTTATCCTTTTAAAAGGAATATTCAAATTAATTAATTGGATAAGGTATAAAACAGACCAAATTGATTCGGTCCACATGACCCAAAATTTACATTCACTAGACTATTTCAGCTTCTTTCTCAAGCCTTCTTTGCGCAGCTCTCATACTCGAAAATTAAAACAAGTATATGGTAGAACAAAAAAAATTGCCATCACAAATCACAACTCATTGCACTCCTCAAGTAAGTTTATGTATGTCCCAGTTCGGGTTTAACAGTAAGTATATACTGCCCTTGTGGCTTTCCAATTTATATACTTATGGGAATCAATTTTTATTGTTTAAAATCTACTCTAAAATAAAGTTAAATCTCTAACGATTCGATAAGAACTGTGTGTGGAGTCTCAATAATTTTTTGAAAAAAATTTTTGGAGTCCAAATTAAATATAGGGTCCCATGAGTGAAATAGTAACATTAAAATCCTCCGAAATGACATCCACAACCCCGGCCCGCTATGGTGGCGTTCTGCGCTGGTAGCGCCCGGAGGGCCTAAGAGAATCAGACCCTAGATAAGTCAATGCCTTTTATTTTTCCTTTTCCCCCCTCCCCAAATAAAACTTTTTTTTTTCCTTGAACAAAATTAGACGAGGACTACTCTAAAATAATTTTAAGTCACTTTAAGCTCGAGGCAGTAGAGGAGGGGAAATTTCACGTAATGAGGGGCACGACCTAACGATTTTCGGTCCATGCTCATCAGGTTTTGCCCAAGAAGCAAAAGAGTTGCATTTAGAAGAATTTTTTTTTTATCAAAATAAGTTTTTATTAAAATCAATTCACCTAAATAGTAAATATTTTATTTCTAACATTTTTATACGAACTTGTATACACGGGTTCACAGTAACCGTTTTGAACTTATTTATTCAACGACAAAACGATACAAAACGACAATAAAACGTGATTGTCAATAACATTCTAGACTTTGTTACCGGAAAACACCTTCTACAGCTATACATGAGTGGAATTTCATATTTCGTTTTACTAGATTACATTTTATGCTAAAACGTCACTCATAGTAATATTTATTTAGAATCTAATCACGGGCTTTGCAAATTAGGAATCGAATCCTCTAAAAGTCTTGTAGAATGTAAGACATAATTGGAAATAACATTTCACCTCTAAATTGTTACTCAAAAGAACGTTTTATGTTTCGTTACTCTCAACCACATTTTAATCGTAAAACGGTACTCTACATAACATTTTTTTAGAATCCAATCACGAGTTTGCAATTAAGAATCAATCCTGGCAATTCAAAATCTTGCAGATTATAAAATGGAACTACTAGTCACGTTTTAACTTTAAAACGTGACTTGCAAGATGACAACTCAACAAGTTTTTTTCTTGTGAGCCAATTGTGAACATAATTTATCATAAAAAGTTTCATGTATGAGTAAATATGTCAAAGTAGATATATATATTTGTTATTCTTTTTGTCAATAGTCTATACATATTTTTCTGCATTTATTTGATTATAAAATGTCCTTAGTTTTTATGTGAGCGAATACAAAATCACAAATTTTGAGCACATGTGATGGTTTCACATTTAGTATTGGGTTGGCGCTGAAATAGTACTAAAATGAAATGGATTTTAGGTATACTGAATGTGCATAAATTATATATATTATATCTCTTCAATAATTTATGTTGAATTGGTTGGATATTGTCATGACAGAAGATGCGAAACACAATAGTGAATATTTGAAATGAATTTCTGGAAAATTCCATGTTCAATTCAGGAATCAACTGCAAGATTTATTGAGTTTAAAATTGAGAATGGTCAATCCTTGCAACAGTATTTTCTCATACCTCAAAAATTTACTGATAAAATTGATATAAATGTTTCAGAGATATATGTAATGACCAAATTAAGAAATCAAAATCATGTATTTCAAATTAATAATCAACATGGTTGTCACATGAATCTATTGGCTCAAAATTATGAATTTCCCATAATCAATCAACCTCATTATGCTTGACCGATTATTTCACCATCATTCCAACAATTGTCTATGTTTGACCATCGACCATTTGGTGAAGGCTAAGTAACCAAAGACATTTTAATAGTAGTCACACGGTATATGAGACCAGGTAAAGTAACAAGTTTATATTATACTTAATTTTAGTGTAACAATTTGTTGATATAACTTGTTGAGTAGTTTATTGTTTCATTAGTTTCAAAACTTTGTTAGAATTTATCTAATATATTTTTTTCATAGAGAAAATGAGACTGACATTGATTTACGTAATGATGTAAATGCTAAAATTAGTGATAAAAGTCTGGAGGAAGATGAACCTTCAAAAGATGACGATGAAAGTGAACCTAATGAAGATATAATTGAAATTTGAGATTTTTTTCAAAATGATATTTGTATAAATCATTCTAATAAGTGTGAACAGGATGCGCCTAAAATGCAAAATCATGATGTACCCTATTTCATGACCTTGTATAATGAGGAAGACATTTTCATGTCTACATGTAAATCTGAAATAGAACATTGTTCAGTTTGGTCCGAGGATGACAAAAAATTTTGAAAAAAGGTATGTGTTTTAGTAGTAAAGAAAAAACTAAAACAGGTTGTGGCAATTTGGAGTTTGAAAAAAAAAATAAAGAGCTCAAGGTGGTAACACCAAACAAGAGTCTATCGGTTGTGAGATGCAAGTTTTATACTTTATTGGGTTGCTTGTGGTTTCTTCGAGTACAAAAGGTTGGAAATAATCTTTGAAAAATTGAAAAATATATTGAAAATCATAGATGTGAAACTGAAAGACTTTGTACAGGTCACACCAACCAAATTACCAATTTGATTGCATCCTTGATTCTAAATCAAATTAAGCATAATCCTAAAGTTTTGGTGGTAGATGTCATTTTGAAGGTTCACAAAAAAATTGGCCATCAAGTTACATATAAAGAGGCGTGGCTCGTGGATGTCAATGTGCATTTAAATCATTTAGTGACTTACCCAATTTTTTTGCAACTTTTCAACACTTTAGTCATGGATGGAAACATGAAGAGTCTATAAGGTCATTGGAGGTAAAAACTTCAAATTTTGGTTATTTTGGATTTCAAGTCATGCATTGATGGATTGCAAACATGTGTGCATGTATTGCAGTAGATGGAAACTCCGATGTATGGAAAATATGACTAAAGTTATTGATTGGTGTGTTGGAAATTGATGAATAATGATAACATTTCTCCCTAGTGATTGGATCTTGAGACCAAAGAATGGAAAAAAATACATGGAAGTGGGTTTTTAAGAATTTGAGTGCACACGGATAAAGAAAGAGAGGATATTGTGTTATCATTTGAGAGAGGAAAAGGGAATATATGAAGTTTACAGGAATTACGGCGATTTCAGGAGTCACGAGTACGGCCATTATTTACAATAAGGCATCTTAAAAAGCAACTTCCATCTCAATTCCAATCAGGAACCTTAGTAGGTTGATGTCGAGGGACCGTTGCTGCCATCACCATCAGTAATGAAGTTGGGGGGAAAAAAAAACAAATCCGGGGTATGCTGTGACAATTAAGAAAAAAATATAGAAAGCATATGAATATCTCATGGACTTCCCTTGGAAAAAGGATGTAGCCATGATGCTATAGAAAAAAGATGGGGAGTGTTGACAACAATTTTCAGATCATTGATGAGTTGTTGAAAAAGGCAAGAGGCTTGTTCCGGTCTAAACTATGTTTTAAACTTCATTGGAGCAAACATTGAACGACGATAATCATCAGGTCTCAAAAAGCGCTTACAACTTTAAGAAAAAAATGAGTTATAAATCAGGAGGCTTGAGATAAAGTGGCAGAAGAACTATGAAAATTCAACGAGACACTTGATTTTTTGGAATATACCCATAGGGATATACGAGGTTAGATTTTTTATAGATGTTGATGGAACCGGTGATAATCTTCATAGTGTTTCACTAAATGAAAAAAATAGGCTAATTTGCATTTGTTCACTTGTCATGAAGGTTAGTTTATTGTAGTTGATGATTTGCACCAAAACTTAGGGACATTGTAAAGGTACGGGTTTCTTACTAAGTATTGCAGGTTCATTACTGAGTATTACAGGGTTCTTGTTCTGACGTATTGGAGATGAAAAACAAAACCCACGGAACCTATAGAGGTACCAGGCTCTCCTATGGAAGGCCAGTTGATTGCAGCTGGAGAGATGGTACAAAAAGTAGGTGCACACTTACCATGGATTCCAGAAAGTGTGAATTTTCCACAGCCACATGGCAAAGCAGTTTAGGAAGTGACTTTCCCATATAAACGGCACTTTCCTAAACATTTTGGTGAGTTTTGAACACTGATAAAAACTTTTCAACGAAATCTTCCAAAGGCTACTACAAAGCAAAGGCAGACTCATTCCAAGAACAGGCCAAAATCTCTAGAGCTTTCGTGCAACTGTTAGAAATTTCTCTCGTTCTTAACTTGTAAGCTATTTGAATCTATTAAAGGGAATCATGTGTGTAGTGATTTGAAAGTCGTAGGTGTCAGGTGGGTAACTTAGTGGGTAGATAGTTTTTACTAGGCATTGGTTAAGCAAATAGGGACTGTTGCTTAACACTGTCACGCTTATAAACTTTCACGTTTTTGTACTGGGTTTTACTTTTGATTTGAACTACGTGAAAACGATGAAAATCTGTGGAAACAGGTCGTGGTTTCACTCCTTAAGAGGAGGTTCAACGTAAAATCATTGTGTGATTTACTGCATTTAACTTTGCTGGGATTTTTTGGAGTGTAGTAGTAAGGGACCTGGTCATTACTTGTAAGTGAAGAACTTCATATTATCAAGTGGTATCCAAAGCCGGCAATCCTATTGGTTAAAAACCACCAAGGAAGTGATATTTGTTCTAGAATGGTGCTCCACTTAATCTCAAAGAAGGTCAGGCGTCACACAGGACCTCCTCGTTTCAAATGGACATTTCTACAGTTGGTTGGAAGCTTAGAATGATGACTACCTATGGCTGAAGCAACGAGTTAGGGATAGTATTGGTGGACCATTTGTTCCGAGATGGAAGAAGAAAGAAAAGGATAGGCAGGAGAAGCTATACTGTTCAAAGCCTAGGCAGAAATATGATGAAGCTTCGACGAAAAAAGATTGAAAAAGGTTTCAAAGCTAACCATTATTGTCTGTGGGATAGGACTGGATGAGTTTAACAAGCGTGTCAGCCTATGAGTAGGCTAAAGAAATTTGGGACCGCCTTTAAAGACTGAGAATGAAGGAACTGATACAAGTCAAAGAATATCTAAGAGTGACATGATTACCTCAGATATGAGAACTTCAAAATGAAGAGCAAAGGAGAAAACAATACATGACATTGTTTCACCAAGTTTTCTCCATTACAAAGGAGTTGCGAAGTCTGGGTGAAACCTATAAGCATGACCAAACAGTCAGAACGGTTGCTCGAATTCTTCCAAAAGAAGTGGTGACAGAGCAAGGTTGAATGCATTACCAGAAGCCAAGGATTGAAGGTGCTGCCTATGGATGACTTTGATTGGTAATCTGAAGACACATGAGATGAATCGAAAATTCCGATTTATCAAAGAAGGAGCTTAGGAACTAAGAGGAAAAGTCATTGATGCTTGAAGTATAAATCAGATGAAGATTCCAGTGATGATGATATGCATATATCATAGCAGATTTCAAAAAATTGAATTGTGAGGAAAAAACAAAGGGTATAACAAAGAGGAACAAATGGCGGTACTCGAAATGCTACGAAAGGGGATATTTGCTACAAGTGTGGAACAGTGGGCATTTATAGAGAGTGCACTTGCTCAAGAATGAAGCACGGAATCCAAAAGCCAAGAAGTGACAAAGAAATAGAAGGGACCGTTATAGGCAAGAGAGATAGAAAAGCTGCTGCAGACTTGGTTATCAAAAGGCTCTTGGCATGGGGGGATTCCTCAAGGTGATTCAGAAGATCATGATTTGAGCAAAAGATGTGTCCATGGTTTTGCTGTACATGAGGAGGAACTGTTCTTCAATGAATGTTTGCACTCATGGCCCACAAGAAGATGAAAAAGAGGACCAATCAGGTAACTCTTTAGATAGGAAAAAATGACATTGATAAAGATTTCTCTTAAAAAATTTGAACAACTTGGCAAAAGTCAGGATTGATGTCTGTGATAGTGTTTGTTAAACATCTGAAAGAGAACACCAGAATGTGACTTGACAGTTGATGAAAACAAAAAAGTTAAACTTGAAGAGAAAAATGTCAAGGAATGGTGTCTCTAGAGTAATAACTCTAAACTTAAGAACCAGTTGAACCCGATTATTGAAGAAGCTGAAAAAACTTGAAGCGAATGTCTAATGGGTTGCAAGCTAAATTAAGAGAATGGAAAAACTCATGAGAAAAAAACTTGGTCGTCACGTGAACAAAAAAAAAGAGTAACAAGTTTAGAACAGGATATCTGTGACACTGGGAAGAACTGAAAAACCCTTAAGTGGACCAAAATCCTCAAATTTACTTTCCAAATGCAACAAATTAGAGTAATTCAATAAGGAAAGGACTGGAAGTTTCTGACCTAAGTTCTCCTTAAATCTCACAGTAAGATGTGTTTGGTCTACAATTGCTGTGGTTTTCTTCTTCCACTGTAGAACGAGTTATGGACATTTGAGGATGAGTGTGCTCGCTGGCGAAACTCCTGTGGGGTGAAAGGTTCTCAAATTATGCTGAAAGGCAAAAATTTACCAAAAAGCGAGACTGGCCTCCAAGCCGTTCTTTCAATCACAGATTTTCAAAAAAAAAATATGTCCCTGCTCCAGTCCTGTGTTAGAAACTTCAAAATCTACCAGAGTGGACTAAGTCACACTCTAAGTCACTCCTTTGTCTGCATATGGGACTCAAGTGAAATGGGTTTACCAAGCTAACAAGTGGAATTTTTGGTTGCAGGTGAGGGAGGAGCAAGCAGTCCAAAGTTGGTATAGGGATAGTGTGCTCTAAGGATATGACTGGGATGTAAAGAATTTCCTCTCATCAGGACCTCCAAGGAGGAGGTGTCTCATTTGGTGATGGCCAAGGGTACATTTTGGGAGTTGGCCAAAGTAGGAAGATCATCGTGAAGATCAATTGACAATGTTTACCATGTGGATGGGTTGATTGAAGTACAAAACTTGTTGAGTGTGGTGTCACAAATCATGTTACTCAAAGGGAATGAGGCAAATTCACTTAGGGGCAATGCACTGTGGTGAGAGTCTAAACTACAAAAAGAATTCTCACTGCACCACAGAAGTAAAAATATTGTATGTGGCAAACTCGAAAAAAGTCTCAGGAGATGACCTAACATGTCTCATGCTCAGAATGAGAATGCTGATCTTGGGCACGGAGGCTGGGGCATGTAAGTCATCTTATGAACAAACTGATTTCTAAGGACCTGGGTAGAGGTATGCCCTAAATGAAGTTTGCTGTAAAATAAACAATCTGTGTGAAGCTGTGTTCAAGGAAAAACAGATTCAGAATCATCTTTTAAGCCAAAAAAATCCAAGTAACATCAGTAAAGAAACATAGAGCTGCTTCATATGGACGGTGTGGACCTTTGAAGGTTCAAAACAGAATGGCCAAGAAGTACATTTTGGTGATTGTGGAGATTACTCAAGGCTACACCTGGAACGAAGATTTTGAGATCAAAGTAGACACATCTGAAGAGTTGGTGTGGTAGTCTCCAAAGAGTGAGTCAAACCAAATTGAATTCAGGTTATTGCAGCATCTCGACTGATAATGGCACAGAGTTGGAAAACTCAAACTGGGATAGATTTGTATGGAAAATGGTACGAGCCACCATTTCTCGGCTCCAAGAACTCCTCAACAAGTGGGTAGTGGAAAGGCAAGAACAGAACATTGGTGTGAACATTGCCAGAACTATGGATATTGAATCCAAATCTTCTCAAAATTTCTGGGCGAAGTTGTTAACACAGCATGTAATGTTACCAACAGGTGTCTAATAAGATGCTGTCTTGAATAAGGACTCATATGATGCCACAATAGGAAAGCCATGTAAACTATCTGAGAGATTGGAGCAAATTTGGTCTGAGACAATGGACGGATGATCTGGAAAATTTCGATCCAAAGTGATTAGAAGGAGTATTGATTGGATATTCTTCATTCAGCAAAGCCTATTAGAATATTCAACAAACGAAACTTAATGCATTGTTGAAGAAAGCATTCCGTGGTATTGATTGAGATGGAAACTTGAAGAATGAGGGGCATCCAATAATATGATGATGTGCTGCAAAAAAATGCTCAATCAACGAGAAAGATTGAAGGAGTGAAGCTGATGCTGATCAAAAACTGAAACTGCCTGTGATGATCCGAATCATAGGTCTTGAACCTGAGAGGATGATGAGGTTTTGAACAGGATTGATATGGTAATGGTTACTACTCATAATTTCAGCCAGAGTAATCAGACTCCCCAGAGATGATGTCACTCTTGATGAAGAAGACATGCGGATCAGACTAATCAGTTGTACAAAGTAAGGATTGAAAGACATAGTGTCATAAAATACTCTTGATAATATCTTTCTCCTTTGAATGTTGATTAATACTAGACACAAAAACAAGACAATCTAGTTTGCATTCAGCATCATATCATTCGTTGAGCTCCTAAGGACGGTGTGAAGACGATTAGGTGTTGCAGACTGGATCAATTCTATGGCAAGAAGAACTTCATCAGTTTGAAAGCAAGCAAGGTATGGTGCCTGGTCCCGCCCTGCAAGGCAGAACAGGTAAGGAACTAGAGGTTTTCATAAAACAAAATTGATGAAAAAAGGAGTGATCACTAGAATAATTTCCAGGTTGGTGTGCAAGGATACAATCAAGAGAAGGAAAGACTATGATGAGACCTTTGCACTGTGCAGAAGGAAGCTATTAGATTTAATATGCTTTGCTGCATGTATGGGGTTCAGTGTCATCAAATGGAGGAAGAGTGCATTTTAATGGAGATCTCAAGATGGAGGTGTTTGTCAAGAACCGCCTGGTTTTGAAGATACACGAGCTACCAAATCAGCTGTATTCAGAGTGAAATAAGGCACTTATAGGTCTGAAAGCAAGATCCAAGAGCATGGTATGAAAGGTTAGTCAAAGTTTGCTACTGAAGAATGGTTTCAAAAGAGGGACAAGATAGACAATACTTGTCTTATAAAAAAAGAGAACAAGAATTGCTTGTCATTCAAGGTTATGTAGAGGACATAATTTTTGAGCGACTTCAGGAACATTTGTGTGAAGAATTTCATCTGTAATGGGGAAGGAGTTTGAATGAGCATGATGGGTAGTTGACATTCTCCTGGGTCGCAAATTATTTAAACCAATCATCAAAGGGATTTCAAATGTAAGGAGAAGTACATTAAGGAGCTGAGTGATGAAGAAATTCAATAGTTGATATCTACACCTATTAATAAGCTAGGGAAAAAATTCCAAGATGATAGTGCGAGGAATCTGACTTTGAATCAACAATGTACAGGGGAATACATTGGATCCTGTGATATCTGACTGCTAGCAGGGCTGATATTGTGGTTTTTAGTGTTGGACATGTGTGAAAGGTTTCAGATGTCCTCGTGATTCACCATTGAAGGCTGCAAAGTATTCTCAAATCCTTGAAGAAATAGGGATGGTTCTCTTTATCTGCCGGTGATACTTGATCTTAGGTTGTTTTGAGATGCTGATTTGTGGGTATCAATGTTGCAAGGAAGAGCACCTCTGGAATGACTCATTTTATTGGACATCACTTATCTCGGGGTACCAGAAGAGAACTATGTGGCTCTTTCAACTGTGAAGTGAATAGTAGTGCTGCAAGCGTTGTTCTGCAGTTGTTGTGTGGATCAGCAACACTGGAAGATTGGGAATCACATCAACGACATTCCTTTATGTGTGGACATATAGTGTATTAGATGGAAAGACACGTCACCATCAGAGCAACAAAGCATATGCGTGTAGACTCACTTTTAAGAGAGAAGTGAGAAGGGAAAATGTGCTCGCATATTGTACAAACGCGGAGCAAATGGCAGACCATCTTCATAAGGCTCTCCAGCAGGATCAATTGAGAGGAACGGTTTTAAAGTGGGTGATGTTGATTCCAAGTGATGCTTTTAGCTTTCAACGTGGAACGCCCTTGATGGGGCCTTGTAGGAAATTGCAGTGCAGGTATCTTTTGTGTGCATTTTAAAATTCTGAAACAAAGAATCCCTTTTGTACATTTTTGTAGTTTATATCTATCAGTAAGGACCTGCTCAGCAAAAGCAAGCCAAAACTAGAACCTGTCAAGGAATGAAGTTAAAACTCGACCAGGTACCTTGGTACCTGGCCAGGTTAGCATTTATACAGTTAAAAGTTAAAACTGAAAAAAATTGGACGTTGAAAATGCCACGTATGTCAGTCATCGGTTCCTCGACCGATCAGTCCATCTGTCTCTCACTCAAACGTAGCATCCAATCACGGACCCTGGCACCTTCTCACTTCTTTAAAAAAGCCTTTTCTTCTTTTTGAAGGCTCTACTCCGTTTCTTCACTTCTTCTCCCGTTTCACGAAAGGGTTTTTGTTATAATTCCAAAGAAAGTCTGTTGTCTTTTTCTGACTCTTTACTTGTTTAGAATTCAGTATAACAACAATGTACTTCTCCTTCATCTTATTCTAAACAATATGTTGAATCTCTCAGTGAAATAGAGGCCCATTGCTCTTCTATTCCCCGGACCACTACAAAATCCAGGATTCTACACCTTCACAGTCCTCCAAAAGAAATCTGATAAACCCTTTTTTTTTTTTGCCATAGATCTAAATACTTCGTAGTGCCTACTGACCGGTCTCCGTGTCAAGACAGGTTGCCTGACAAAATGTTTGAAAGGGATGCTACCAAAACATAGGGCTTCGGTCCAACATTTGGGAAGCGAGTGACGAGCTGTGATTGAAAGCTTGACCATGCTGCGGAAAGAAGCCAAGGGCCGAGGCATACTGTAGTTGTGGACAAAGAAGAAGCTACGACCCATTCAACCAGTTTTGAAAGGACTCCTGATTTAGGAAGTACTCTTCTTCATCTTCCTCTGGACTCTGCAAGTGGAGGAGGAACCATTAAATGGGAAGTTTGACGGGAAAGAGAAGGGGCGGTATCTTAGGGAACAGGGAAGGAAATGGTGGAGAGGTGCCCTAGGGAGACGAATCCTACGACAGGTCGGATGCCCAAAGTTGATGGCTTGATGCCTTGAAGGCACGTGCACGATCTACTGTGCCGTTAGAAGTGCAAGAACCTTCACAGGTATCAATTTTAGAATACTGAGGCAAATGTGGTTGAGTTCGTATGGGAAGGCGATCGAATGGAAAAGAAAAATAAGAAAAAAAAAAAGAAGTCAGAAAAAAGAAAAAGGCGAAAGGGGAAACAGGAAGTTTGAAAAATACACAGTCTAAAGGAAGAGATGTGGAGAAAGAGAAGCGGTCACCGGGACCTGGTTCCCAAGCCAGAAAGTTGAGAATGCAACGGCAGGAGGTATGTTGACAACTGAGGAGGATGGAAAAAGCAGTCTAGTGTGGAAGAGTTTTTGATATGGGGCTCTAACTCTCATGTGGATGGATTCTCTGCACCGACGGGTGAAGATTCATCTGTACACTTTTCGACAAAAAATTCTCCCTTTCTCCAGAAGAGAGGTGTTCGTGAATGTACTTACAATATTCAATTCGGGACGGTAGGGAGACCTCACATACGGGTTAAATGCACCACTGTTTATATCTTTGGGATAGGATGTGTGAGAAAATTCTTAAGGGGCCAAAAAGAGGGGACCGGTCTGTACGTGGCAAAATTGCTCTTCTGAGTTTGACTTATGATTGTCTAGACAACCCACAATAAGGTTGATGGGATTTAATAAGTATCATGAAGAGTTGAGTATCAATGGTCTTTGAGTTCGTCAACTAGGTGCTCATCTCGCACAGAAAAGAGGACACTGTACTGCTGCTGACTTGTATGTGATTGGTTGGAGATGCTGTTGTAAAGCTTTGAAACCCTGAGTCTTCCTGAGTCTAAGTAATGGACATTCACAAAAATGTCGTTGAGAGAAAAGGTGCTTCACGGAAATGGGTTATGGTACTTTCTCACAGATGTATTCAAGCATTTCGAATCCCTACTCAGTGTGGAAAGGTTGGGAGGTTAAACAAAACTATCTCTAGAATACTTTTGTTGAATGTGCGTGGCCAATTGAAGGAAAAAAAAAAGCTATCCAAGAGCAAGATGGCTCAACTATGAGGACCAGGGATCAGCTTAAACACGAGGGTGAAGAGCTCACTGGCGGTTGAGTGGAAAAGCGGCCAGAAATTGCTATCCTCAAAGGAGAAAGACTACTTAATGCACAGAGTGAGGGGACCTGGTTCTTCAGTGGTTCAAGCTCTGAAGAAAAAGAGGCTATGCTGAGTTGAAGGTCGAAGATAACTGCCTGCAAGAAAGGCCCTCCGGATAATGATGCGCCAATGCACGACTCACTCTTGTATCCAGTACCTGTTCCTCAGCCTCCCCCCTTTTTCCAGCCTGTAATCTCCTTCCCTGTGTCATTTTTGTTTGTGGGCTTAACTGTGTTGATGGATTTTAGTTTGTTTTAAGTTATTATTGTTATTGATGGCATTGTTGGTTACTTTATTCCTTTGCTGTTTTCCTTATGATTTGTGCGACCTGCTTTTCCTCACTGTATTGATTGCTTTTAGCTTTATATTGTTTAGATTTATGTTGATCATCATGGTTCATGCATATCTTTTGTTATGATGCCAAAAGGGGGAAGAAACTGTGAGTAGATAAATATGCAGTAGGGGGGAGGGAATATAAAGTCAGTGGGAATACAAGGGGAAGATTGCAGTAAGGGGGAATCTCCAGTTAGGGCGGACCAATGGAGGAAGATCTAGATTATGGTTTGTCATTATCAAAAATGGGGAAAATGTTATTGTAGTTTGAGATTGACAAACTTCGTGACATGTAAAGGTATCGGGTTATTACTTAAGTATTGCAGGTGCTACTGTGAGTATTGCAGGGGTATGGTTTGAGAGTATTGGGATGAAACAAACCCAGTGACCTATAGAGGTGGTACCAGGCCTCTCCTAATGAGAGTCAGGTTGAGTGCCCTAGCTGGAGATGGTACAGAAAAGAAGTAGGTGACACTTCCCGATGGAGGAGAGATGTGACTTTTACAGCCAATGGCAAAGAAGTTAGGAAAGTGACTGGCCCATATATAAAGGCACTTTCTAAAATTTGGTGTAGTCTTTTGCCAAACTGACTAAAAACTGTCAAGAACTCTTGCAAAGGTACTACAAGAAACGACAGATCATCCACGAACAAACACAAATCTTTCGAGCTTTTAGTGCAAAAATGTTTAGGAATATATCTCTAGTCTAACTTGTAAGCTTAGTCCTGATTGATAAAGGATCAGTGTGTAGTGTTTGAAAGCTTGGGTTGTCCAGATGGGCTAATTAGTGGGAGATAGTTTTACTCTTTAGCTTGTTAAGGCAATAGGAGTTTGCTTAACTGGGAAGATAATACACTCTTTCTGACGTTTGTTGTGTGTAATCGCTGGTTACTTTTGCTTTTGAAGTTAGTGGAAACGATTTGTTGAGAAATCCTGTGGAACAGGTCGTGGTTTTTACTCCCTTAAGCAAGAAGGTTTCCACGTAAAAATCATGTGTGTTGTATTTTAATTGCCATTGAACTTTCCTGTATTTTTCTGGAGTTTAGTACGGGACCTGCGTCCTCCCTTACTTGTAGTGAAGGCACATATTATAGCAGTTTAGTGATATAATGAGAGAGCTAGCTAGAAAATTTTTAGGGAGGCATTTCCAATAGATAATTAATGTGCAATATATTGTGGGTCATTGCTCACAGTGGACACGAAACGTATTGACCATCTCCATTTTAGAATGAGAAGTAAATTTATCGTATCCAAATAATCAAGGACAGCTAGACTTTATAATGAGATGGATTGTGGTTAATTTCGTATATGAGTGAGCTGTGGATATGTAGGTAAGAGAACGAGAGAGAATAGGAGTAATGGTCCAGGATCGAATTAATTTAAGGGAGGAGGTTTTATTAGTGCAGTTATAGTATTGTCGTTGTGGATGGAGTCTAGTGGTTTAATTCCCTACAACTAATGTAAGGAATTCCCTTAAATAAATTTCAATGTCTTTATAGTTCAATAAGGCGGTAGTAATCTTTGGTTACTATTGCTGTCGAGAGGGGTTTTTAATTTTATACATCAGGACAGACGGTGTTATGAACCGCAAATAGTGGCATATTGGACACGCTCAATAAATCTAGCAAAAATACCAATGAGTCTTCTATTAAATTTATAAACAAAGTTCGATACAAAAGGAAAGTTATAACATAAATTATAAACAAAATTCAATGAAGAATATAAATAATGTATGAATTGAAGCTAATTTATAGATAGCTAAGAATGAAGGTATTACAGAGGGAAGTAAACTCTCTATCGTCATGCTCCAAGCTGTCTTCTTTTCTTCCTCACAAAAACTCTACAATCGAAATTTTGAATTGTTAACAATTGAAGCTAATGACAGGAAAACAAATTTGCGAGATGATGGTACAAAACCTACGGCAAAAAGTCTTCGCCTCATGATTTATTCTTTGTTTTCCTTCTTTGTTACTATAGAGACTTTAATACCTTTTGTTTTTTCTTTTGGTCGTGCTCGTTAAGATGGTGACTCCCGGCAAGTAAAAGAATTTTTCAATTTAAAAGGAGCATTTATGTAAAAAATATAACATAAATATTTAAAAGTAACTGTCCCACAAAGCTTAGGAAAAATTTGTACGCTTCTTCTTCACCGAAGGTTCACCACCTATTAACTTCATCATTAGAATCATTCAACTTATTACCTTCTACATGCGATGAGTTAAAGTTTTGAGCATTCTCAAAATGTTAAGGTCGATAACTACCAAAGACATTCTCCTGTGATGAAATACTTTGATCTCTTGATATTTGTGGAGTCTGTGGTGCCATGTATGAAACAATCTTAGTATTTGTTGGTTCATATTCTGGTGCTTCTTTGACATCTTGTGTGGTGTGATCCTCGTCACCCATTTCAATAGGCGCTCGACCTCTCTCAACAACACGTACCCTTCTACCTGTAACACCACGTTTTCCTCGCCTACGAATAGAGGGATGCAACTGATATACCTCGTCTCTTCTAGAATTAGCTTGCACATTAATCCTATCAGCCTCTTGAACATACGTTAAGCAACTAGATCCTTCATCCCGGACCATTGCACGAAACATGTAAAGTTTCTCAATCAATGGATTATCACCGAGTGATATTGCTTTGTTAACCATCAAATGAATATGACGCGCCTATGCAAAATAAATTTATTATATGACAAGAATTTTTATTAATCCATTATGAACAGAATGACATCCCATGTCTAATGAATAAAAAAGATCTAACTTTGATTAAGAACATTGTTTAAAGAATGACATGTCAGCACTTAAATGCAACCAAACTGTATCATTTTCAACTAACATATAGATTCGGCGTAGTAGGGGAATGAAAATGAAATAAAATTGTTGCTGTCAAATTATTGCACATACTAGTTTTCTACAATCACTAGATAATTAAGAAAAAAACAACATTTATGACATAGAATAGAAGTAAAAGTCAATTTTTATCATCTCCCTCTTCCTCAATATTTTTCAGTCACTTAGAGGTGTTCTTGTATAATAGAATTTTGCCTTAACCCTGAACTTCCCTCTCATGAAAATCAGGGGCTAGAGCTAAGAAATCACATAATTTTGACTTAACCAACCACATTGCATAGTTTGAACTAAAACAATAGAGTTCAATTAAGTCAAACAAACTCACATCAATCTATCAGCTTAACCAATCACATTACATAACAATGATTAGATAAAGGCGATGACACATCTGGGCTTAACAAAACTCATCAGTAAGCTTTAAAACAAAAACCAAATATTGAACTTACCATTGTTTCATATGCAGTCGCATTAGACACATAACATTGTAGTTGTTGAGGACGCAAAGTAGGATTACCAATGATAAAACGAGTAATATGTCTGAACCAATTAAGGTAGAGATCATCATACCTAAGTGATCCATGAATTATTGGTGCATTACAAACATATTGGTCAATATGGTTCCACAAAGGTAACCATTATGCATGCTCCAATTCACAATTAGTGTTTTGCCTTCCTCGGCGATTGTGGTAAAATGAGTAGCATCAAATGGAAATGGAGATGGTATAACCTGAACCAATCCAAATTGCCTCATAAGTCGATTAGGCAAATGAACCTCCACAACATTCCAACAAAAAATTGGAACTTTAGCATGCCATATATCTTTTCCAACGCGGCAATAGTCGGGAAGACTCTCAATTAAGTCAGCAGGATATGTTTCCAAATAAACTACATGAAACAAAAAGAGTTCACAATTATATGAAAGTTAAGAGAAAACTAATACAACATCCTACCTGATCTTCGGTCATTGTATCAAGTGTAACCCAAGAAACTCTTTGCACATGCTTGATGTTAGTCACACTAAATTGTGCAAACCATCTGCAGAAGCAAGTGGACCCCTAGGGAAACAAAGAAATAATATATTCCCTGCTATCCTTGTATGCTACATTGAGGTAGAGAACGTGGAATCACTCCCATGACCAAACTCTAACATTAATATATCTATAATGATATACATATTATAGATATGATATATATATAGATATCTTATATATAGATAGATAGAGATATTATATATATATATATATATATATTATTATATAACTAGAAGAAATTTCATAAATAAATTAGAATCCATATTAGGTATTAGAGCTCAGTAGTGGTAGAAATTCGGCTATCTCATTCTGGGTTTACTTGAGAGGCTACAAAGGAAAGCGTTAGTATTGCTAAGTGCACTACCCCAACTAAAGACCCTACTTACAAGGATGTTCTATCAAGTCATAGGACAGACATAAAGCTTTAAAAGGACCACCAGATGTGTCTGCATATTAAACAAGTAATCCACTAACTAAATATGGACAACCTAGCATTATCATTGGAAAAAATCTTGTGTTACCAAATCAGAACAATTGCGGTTGAAATCGCAAGTGTGCATTTAGCGCGGAGACCTTAAGACTACTATGTTTAAAGTCTTCAGTATGTGAAGTAAAACCTAATAGTCTTTGACAAATAATTTTCAATCCTCTATGGTTTTCTGTGGTTCATATCCAAGTATTGAATTACCTTTCACGGGTAAGCCATACAATATATTCACGTCCTGTAAGGTGATTGTGGCCTCACCTGTCTTAAAGTGGAAGGAATGAGTCTCAAGACACAATCTCTCAACTAGTGAAGTCATTAAACTACAATCTATAGCAGACCAATGAGATCTATAAACGCCGTACAATTTGGATAATCTAATTACATCTAAGACTCGTGGATGGATGGGATATTACTTTACGAGGTCCCAAAACTTTCCATCACACTTCCTTGTGTTCAAAATCATATTATCATTTCATATTCATATATCTCGTGACTTATGAGTGAATTTTTCGGTTAATACAGTGGATCAAGAGCTGATGTTAAATTATCAAAAGTTGTTTGGCGCCCAGGTAAGTTAAGTTTTCAAAAGAAGTAAATTGATCATTAATTCCCAGTGCAATTCTAGTAGACAAATTGAGAGATTTCATGCTTAGGATTCTAGACACGCAGTCTGGATGGATATATGTAGGGGTGTCAAATAGGCGGGTTGGGTTGAAATTGGAGATATTAAAATTTGTTGAAATAGAAGTCGGATTGAGTCTTCACCCGCCCAAGCTTACTTTGGACTCAAATGAGCTAAAAACGGGTTAGATCTCGACCCGCTTAATTTGACCCGATTAATCACAATAATTTAATATATTGATATTTAAATTTAATAATCACAATTTGAATTTCAGCTGAAGATTCTTTTTTTAAAAAAAGTAACAAATTGATAGATAAATCTTAAATGATGTTAAATAGATACTAATTCATACCTTAAATATAGGAACATATCTTAATAAAAAGTATTAAAACATGTTGAAATTGGAGATTAAATTAGGCTCAATTGAGGATTCTCTTCAAATGGTTAGTCTTGAATGTGTTGAGATTGAACCAATTCAAATTATCTTGAGCCAAACCCTTAAAATTCTGAGTGGATTGGACAGATTACCTATGTTTAGGTTCATTTTGACACTCTAGGTGTATGTATGGTTACATGTGGTTAGGCTGATGATGGACCATTTAGTATGGTTGACCTTGTGATGGTTGTTTGGTGATATTCTCGGGAAGATACTTATGGTTAATCAACTTGTGACCAGGGTACAATCGGGAGGAATTCTCTTGGGTATGTGGTCATATTTTTTTCTTGTATGTTATATGTGCTACTTAACTTCGTCATTAGTAATGTATGCATGGTATATGGATTATGAAAATAAAAAGGCCATAATAAGTTGAAATATTGTTCCACTCAGTTAATGTGATCCTGGGGGATTCAAAAACCTAGTCTATTTTTTACTATTAATTTTTTTAAAATTTTATTTAAAATATTTTGAATTATTAATGATTGTGACTTCTAATATTTTTACGTAAGTTACAAAGTATTATAAATTTAGCTAAAAAAGAGTATTTTATGCACAAAGTTTCCGATCAACCTTAATAACTGTTTGATCGCAAAAATGAAAAGTGTCACATAAATTGAGACGATGAAAGTATAAGATTGTTGTCATCGTATAAAATATTGTGTCATGTAGGAATGATGATGTGTGTACTACTATATATATATATATATATATATTATATAGTAGAGATATATATATATATAGATAATATATATATATATGATATATATATATATTCATATATATATATATAAAGAGAGCTAAAGATTTACCAACATTAGTTGAGTGTCATTCAATTATTGTCGCTAAAAGCTTTAGAAAACATATACAAAAAGGTTTTGTAATTACGCATACGAATACATATTTAGGGACAATTAAAAATTAATTGTCACTAATAATCATTTTTAATGTTGTAATGTTATTGTTATTATTATTATTGGCTAGGCTGACACGTCATATGTGTATAGTTGTGTATATTGGTCCCTGAAGGACCGAGTTGGTATGCTATAACACTAGAGTGTAAGGAAAGGAGTGGAAGAGTTAGTAGTCTGGTGTTCATAAAAATGTTATGTGATAAACGGATTAAGTTATGATCTAATGGGAGTGGAGTTGGCAGCGGAAGTGATAGGGCGTATCGAGTTTTGAGGCAGTACTAGTGATACTTGTAGCTAAGGTGGTTCATGGGTGAATTGGGTACTAATTTAATCTTCAAGTCGTATGTTTTGCTGATTTTCTAGCAAGATACTATATGGTAGGTTAGGGTCGATTGATGATGTCTATCGGTACAGATTGTTTGTACTGATATTTCTTTTGTTATGTCACTTTACATAGTGTAATTGCAAAATCTAGTGATAAGGTTTCCATTTTGTTTGTATAAATAATGATTTTAATAATTGAGTTTATGCTTATTTAAGAATTTTTAAAGAGTTATCTTATATTTCATTAATGTTTACATTGTCACTCTTTAAATTGAATAGTTAAAATTTGCTATCTAAAAATTAAAATAAGTAACTACATGACTTGATGAATTGGATCGTGACTCAAGCCATGACTCTTTTGTGGAGCTCTAAATGAAAAGTTTGGAGGTAATCCTTTTAATAATACACGATTAACTACTTTGTTGGCCTATCTAAAGTCTAAACCAGATAAGTATTGCATAATAGATAGATAGATATACATATAGAGTAATAAAAGAATATTATAGATATCTATGAGTTATGATTGATTATGCCTTTTTCAAGATTGCTAGTTACATATTCCTAGGATTCACTCATACCAGTGACCACTCTTAACCTTTCCAAGGCTACTTTAGGCGCACAAATATTTTTGCTTTGAAACGATTTAATTTGCCTCCTCCATCTTCAATTTCATCATTAGTCTACGATTGATGTATGTGCCCATCATTAGTCAAAATAATTCATCAAAGTATCTTTTAATTAATTTTTTCTCTCTTTTTATTTTTATGAAAATTATATGGTAATCATTCATATTTTTAGTTAATTTATCGAATTTTGATTGAAGCAATTATTGGTTTTCTCCATCCAAAGACTTAGTTGATTAAAAAAAAGAGTAGGAATAAGAACCATTAAGCAATACTTATGTAATTGTCAAATTTGTATATCGTGAATATTTATCTACAGATATAAAGGTGTTATAATATTAACCAAAACTTGAAATGATTTGCACATACAAAACTATATCTGAATAATAAGTAATCTATTTAATTTAAAAGATTGAATTTCGGCAACTTACAAAGTATTATGGGACATTAAAATAATATATTTTGATAAAAAATTACCTAAAGTTAAATCAAGTTCATTGCATTACATGAAAACTTACCAAAAAGGCAAATTCGCAACACACTTTAATACCTACACATTCTTTTATTTCCCATTTTTTTGTTTGGTCGTCCAATTTAGCATCTTGGTTTAATAAACAATGTATGATATGTAACATATTGTATTCATCTTTGATTAACAAAATGTACTATTTTCAAATTAGCCGTGTTCATATGCTAATTGTCTATTGATAAAGTACGTATAGTTAATATATTATATCTATATATATACTTTAAATTTTTATAAATATAGATGAAAATTGAATTCAAAATAGTTCATATTTAAACTCCACAATAATTAATTTTCTTTATTTACTTCATGATAATTAAAATTATATTAATGTATATATAAAAAAATAAAAATATAAGAAATATAGTAAAAAATATAACTTATACTCTACAAAATAAATCATTTTTTAGGAAGTTGCTTTATTTTTATGCAAGTCCGATATCGATGATAGTACTATTTCATATTTAATAGAGCCTCGGGTGGTCACCAGTATTAATCCGGAAAAAATCCTAAATACCTTGAAGTATTGAAAATTGTAAATAATTATCATTCATCACTATTGACTCCAAAAGTTCTTTTTCATCAACCCCCCCCCCCCCAAGTGGCATCCAAAATACCAGTCACTACAGGTTCAAAATTTGACTACTTCTTTAATTGTTTTAAAATTAAATCTTTAAATATTGTAAAAAATAATTGGCGTGCAAATATTGTATAATTTAATTTATCAATATAATTATAAACCCAACCAACTACCATTTCATACTAACTACAAACCCCACCCACTAAAATCAAGTATAACATCCAAAATAGTGTGATAAAACATACTAAAACACGATGAAAATTGAAGATTTCAAATGTGATCTAAATTATTCGGTCTGAATTGACGTCCAATTAAATGTAGATTGCAGCCGCGTAGGAAGACCCTTTCCAATTTATCCCAATAGTGTGAGGCCTTTTCCGTGTTAATATGTAGTTTTCAACTAAGAATACAAACGATGGGGAAGGATCAAATCCGTATCAAACACCAGCGACTCCCTTCACCGAGAAATTGGATTTATAATCCAAAATTTAATGAAATGTCAAGGCCCCATTTGTCAACTCCTTCCTCTCAAAAAGCAGCGCCTAACTTGAACGTTCAAAACTCCATTGCGTCCGCCAAGGAGCTTCATGCTCATCTCATCAGAACTCAAAAATACTCCGACCCTTTAGCTATTTCACACGTTATTAGATTATACTCTCTTTTTCCGACATCTCTACACAAAGCCCTTGTTGCTTTTAATCAAACTGAACGACCAACATTGCCAATTTGGAATTACATGATTCGTGGGTTGTCTAAGAGTGATCGACCCATTGAAGCACTCCACATGTATGTCAGAATGCGTCAACAAGGATTCCCTGGAAATAACCTCACTTTCATTTTCATTTTTAGGCTTGTTTACAGCTTTCCGATATTGTACTTGGACAGGCAGTTCATGTTAATGTTCTGAAACTTGGGTATCAGTCCTACTTGTATGTGTGTAATGCTTTGATTTATACGTATGGTTCTTGTGGTGATTTAGTTGGTGCTGGAAAGGTGTTTGATCGAATGTCTGAGAGAGACTTAGTATCATGGAACTCATTGATTTGTGGGTATAGTCAATGTTATAAATATTATGAAGTATTGGGTCTTTTTGCTTCTATGCAGGCAGAAAATGTGAAGGCGGACGCAGTGACATTGGTGAAAGTAGTGCTAGCTTGTAGCTATTTAGGGGATTTTGACACGGCAGATTTTGTGGCGAAGTATATAAGGGATAGTTGTGTGAGAATTGACGTATACTTGGGGAATACATTGATTGATATGTATGGTAGGCGTGGATTAGTTATCTTAGCTGAAGAAGTTTTTACTAAGATGAAGGAGAAAAATGTGGTTTCATGGAATGCCATGATAATGGGGTATGCTAAAGCAATGGATTTAACGGCTGCACGGAAACTTTTTGATAAGATGCCCAACAGAGATGTCATTTCTTGGACTTCTATGATCACAGGATATTGCCAAGCTAATCGATTTTCAGACGCTATTGCACTTTTCCAAGAGATGATGGCAATTAAGGTTAAGGCCTATGACAGGCAACGGTCGTTAGTGTTGCGTTTTCTTTCTTGTGCACGTGCAGGGTACATTTGATGTGGGTAAGCAGTACATGAATTATGTCGTCAAGATGACATTAAAATGGATATTTACGTGGGGAATGACTTGCGTGGATATGTACTGCAAAGGTGGATCGTTTAATACAGCCTTGGAAGTGTTTTGAGCAATGAGGCAAAAGGATACTGTTTCTTGGACCTTCATGATCTCTGGCCTTGCAGTGAAGCGTCATATTAATGTATTCAGCCTATTCTTGCAGGATGTTAGGAGAGGGTTGGAGCAAACTCATGGACTTTGTTGGCGTATAATGCTTGTGTCATGCAGTTTGGTGGACAAGGTTTGGAATACTGCGAGAGCATGGAAAAACGTAACGGAGTGGTGCCAGAAATGAAGGCATTATGGATGTGTTGATTTGTGGTGCCGATCTCGGTAATTTAAATAGAGAGTGAGTTTATAAATATTATGCCATGGTGGCAGATGTGTTTTGGGGAGGAATGTGGCCTCAGTGTTGTAAACTTCACGGGAATGTGGTTATTGCTTGAAATCGCTGCGAACAAACTTCTTCAATAGATCCAGGATAATGGTCGGTAATTCATGTTCTGTCTCAAGCACTTACGCCACTGCAGAGAGATGGGACGATGCAATGAAAATAAGACAATTGATGGATGAGGGCGCAGTACAGAGGCCACTAGGCTGGAGTTCAATTGAAGTAGATGCGTCTACCATTCAATGAACCATGTCTTGAAAATGTAAAGTACCTGAAACAAAGGCTTCCTTCACATGGTACTATTTGCATAGATTATTACGATATCCAGCATACCAATTACGTGAAACTGAAGTGAATATCATGTGCCCTTTTGGATAAAGAAAAACTTTGTATGAGTTGGCAACTTACACATGAGTTTGGTTGATCTTCGTAAAGCACTATTAAGATGAGGCCCAATAAGGATACAGGTTGCTGTTGACACCTAAAGAACACATATAGTGTGATCGTGGAAGTACAACTGGTATTTATGATCTCTTCTTCTTGGGGTATCGAGCGTTGATTGTAAAGAGTACATGTTATTTTACCAGCTCTTCTGCTCTTTGTTTGGTTAAATCCAAGTTACTATACCTCTGTACCGATCTAGCATTTAACAATTGGAGTGATGGTGGAGGCTCCAGAGCATTAGGCTTAGAAGACTTCGCATGGAGCTGTAGCAGCAGATCGCAAGGTATGAAAGATGCAAAGGTCTTGGTGATCCGGTCATTTGTTTTTCAATATACTGTAATTCTGCATCATGGTATGTATGAATAGTCAATAACTTTGCATTATTGACGTGCATAATTATCCCTTTTCATGCGGCATTCAAGTTTTTTTTGTTTTTTTTTTTTTTGAAGTGGGTGATTATTCTATTCAATTTTTCTTTGTACTAGGATTAAGCTTCATTTTTGGAGCCAAGAAGATTGTGCCCGGGATGTCGGAGCCATGATGGTCAGGTTGCGGGTGGAGGAAGAACTGCGAAACCAATGCTTAAAGCTAGTACGCATTACCCACAGATACCGTGTTAGAGGAACTGCGGGGGCCTAAGGTCGTGGTGTGCTATGAATCTTGAGAAGCATCCTCATCGTTGGTGGGTAACCATCAAACATATTGGTTCATGCCAGTAATGGGCGTCGTGATGCACCAACTGAAGCAAAAGGTTGGTCTTTATTGCCAGCAAGGAGGGACGAGTCGTCGGTGGGCAGGCTGCTGCTAATGCTGCCAAGTGACTAGTTTTGTGTTACTGTTTTCCTTGTTGTGTTTGGATTTTGAGTATTCAGCTACTATCATCTTTATACTAAGTTAAGTTTGTTTTGTTGGGATATTATTTTAGAAGTTTTGTTAAGGACCCTTGCTCTTGCCATTTATAAATGTGTTTAGCTTCGCTCATTCTGTTTTCCTTTTCTTCTATGTTTAAGTGAAACACAATGACTACTCAATCTCATTATGTATCTCTTCAATTTTAAGTCTGATAAAACTAGCTTGATTAGTGTGAGTTAGTTATCATTTGTTAGTAGTTAGTTAGTCATACTTAACTTCAAGTAGTTAGTTATAGATTGGTATAGTCACATGTTTGCAATTTCTGTTTTGATTGGTTAGACTACTCATTGATGTGTATATATACACATCTAATGTACTACTTTACATATGCATTCCAATACAGAAAATTTCCTCTTCTTTCTTCATGCTACCAGAAGCTCAACCTCCATCAATGGAGGAATGAGATTAGCTTCCAGCTTCAACCTTGAATTGCTGGCTTCATCAGCTTGTATTGATGATTTCATCATGGTATCAGAGCAAGGTTACTCATACTAGATTTCTCCTTCGATCAAATTGATTAGTCGACTCACTGATCATACTTGTTTGTTCTTCTCTTCTGTTTTTTTTTCTCCTCTTTTGTTCTCTGTTTTTGTTTGATTTGGTTAGTTACCTGTTGCTGATTGATAGATTTTCCATTTGTTGAATATCAAATTCATTCCCATGGGTGATACTTCAACTGATGTGAATACTAGTAACTCCTTAAAGCGACCAGATTTTAACAGCCCTTTCTATTTGCATCCTTCTGAAAATGCTACTTCTACCTTGGTTCCTATGGTGTTTGATGGAACTAGTTACAGATCATGGAGAAGAGCAGCTCTTAGAGCATTGTCCGTTAAGAATAAAACTGGATTCATCAATGGTAAGATCGTGAAACCAAGTTTTACAGATCCATCATTCATGCAGTGGGAGAGGTGTGATGATATGGTGACATCTTGGGTTCTAAACTCCCTTTCCCCAGAGCTAAGAGATAGTCTGCAATATGTTAACAATGCTAAGGAATTATGGGAGGAATTGGAGGATAGATATGATCAGACTAATGGCTGTAAGCTATATCAGTTGCAGAAGGAGATAAATGATTTGATGCAAGGCAGTCTAGACATCACAGGTTACTATACAAAGATGAAGAAATTGTGGGAGGAAATGAGTGCAATTGATGTGAATTCACAATGTAGTTGTGTGTGTACTTGTGGAGGAAAGATAAAACTGTATAAAGCTGAGCAAGACAGAAGACTTACACACTTCTTGATGGGCTTAAATGAGATGTACACTGCTATGCGAGGGAACATCCTCATGATGTCTACTTTGCCTACAATGGCACAGGCATTTGCTATCCTGTCACAGGAAGAGAGGCAGAGAGAAATGAAGCCTTCAAATCATATGGCTTTGGAGTCCACTTCACTTAATGCATCTGTGTTGTCTCAAAGTAATTCAACAAATTCTAGTTCTTATAAAGGAGGCATAGGTAGGGGAAATGGAAGTTACAACAACACTGGCAGTTTTAACAATAGCAATGCTGGAAATTTCAACAACACTAATGCTTATAGGGGAAACTCTAATGCTGGTAACAGATCAAATATGTTTTGTGAGTATTGCAAACGAACTGGACATGTCAAAGATAGATGCTACAAACTTCATGGTTATCCAACCAACACAAGAAATCCAAGAGGAAGAGGAAGAGGATCTGCAGCAAATGTGCATACCTCTGAGGGTGATAGTTACAAGTGTGAAGAGAATTTTGAGCAGGGAAAACAAATGCCAGTGAATCTCTCAAAGAGTCAATATGAGCAATTGCTCAATTTGCTTGGAAATGAGTCTGAATATTCAAACAATGTGTCAAGTGGAGCTGCAAGTCTAGCAGGTATACTTGCTTGTCATTCTTTTATAAGTAAGATAAGTGATATGTCATGTAATTGTGAAAGATTAACTGCTGGCTCTTGGATCATTGACTCAGGAGCATCTCACCATATGACCTACACAAAACACAATCGCATTAACCTTAAGCCTCTACCTTATCCCTTCTTAATCACATTACCAAATGGATACAAGGTTAAAGTGACTGAAATTGGTGATGTGTGTTTGAATTCAACATTAACTCTGTATAAAGTATTGTATATACCTAGATTCAAGTTCAATCTAATATCGGTCTATTGTTTAGCTAATCAACTCAGAGGGATAGTCAGTTTTAACAACAGTTCTTGTTTACTGCAGGGCCCTTCTCTGAAGAGCCCTCTGGCACTTGGTAAAGCAAGGAGTGGTTTGTATCTTTTTTGTTCAAAGTGTCACATTCCATCTGTAAATGATGATACTGGTTCCCAACAGAAGTTCCAATCTGTTTCCTTTATGAACTACTGTAAAGCACCATCTCTACCTAATACAAAACATTCTCATACAATTTGTAACTCAGCTAATAAAAGGGTCTGTTCCACTGATAAGATTTCTAACTCAGCTGCTCATTTTTCTTTCAATCAAGACAATGAATTCTTATGGCATGCTAGACTAGGACATGTACCATTTGTGAAAATGAAGAGCATATCTACTATTCCTCTAAAGTTTTCTAACAAACAACCTTTCACTTGTACAATTTGTCCCATGGCTAGACAAACTAGAATGCCATTTCCAGAAAGTGTTACTATGACCAGTTCAATATTTGAGTTGCTGCATGTTGATTTGTGGGGACCCACAATGTACCAACACATGATGGATATCACTATTTCTTGACTATGGTAGATGATTACAGTAGAGCTACTTGGACACAACTTATTAGGTGTAAAAGCAATGCTCTTTGTACTATAAAAGCCTTCATATCCTTAATAGAAAATCAGTTCCACACTAGATTGAAAACTATCAGGTCTGATAATGGCGTTATAATTTTCTAGTACTGAGGCAACATGTTTTCCAAGAAAAAGGCATAATACACCAGAAATCTTGTCCCTACACACCAAAACAAAATGGGGTGTAGATAGAGAGGAAACACAAGTACCTTCTTGAGACAGCAAGGGCACTGTTATTTCAATCAAAAATGCTGGATGTAGGTATTGGGGAGAGTGTGTATTAACTGCCACTTATTTGATTAATAGATTGCCCACAAAAACTACTTCAAGGGAAGTCTCCATATGAGTGTTGTATCAGAAGAAGCCTTTCTACTCACACCTTAAAATTTGGATGTCTTTGTTTTCCAACTACTTAAAAACTCATAAGGATAAGTTGAGCCTAGAACTGTACCTCATATTTTTGTTGGATATCCCTTTAACACAAAAGGGTACAAGGTCTTAAACTTGGCTACCAAGAGAATTCATGTGTCTAGAGATGTTTCTTTCTATGAAAATATTCTTCCTTTTGTCATTACTCCTGCTGGTTCTAGTTTTGACTTCATATTGCAATGTCTTGTTCATCACTCTGATAAGTTGCCTTGCATGTCTAGTAAAACAAATACTTTTATTGATGATGAGATGTTGAGTCAACACACACTGGATGAAGTCACTTATGATCAAGTTTCCATACCTGAAAATATACCTGTGACAGAATCTACAACACCTTCTACTGAGCCAAATATACCTGTCACAGCACCTACTGGACCAAATGCATCTGTTCTTACACCTAGAAGGACAACTAGGTCTTGTCATCCTCCAACCTACTTAAAAGACTATAGCTATTCATTACCTAAACTTCACTCTTCCTCACCTATAAATAATGTCACTGATTCTCAACATTCACTCACATCTTTCACAAATCATCCTGATCACATATGCTTCTCTACACTATGTTCTGAAAGTCAGCAGTTGATCCATAATGTTTCACATGATGTTGAGCCTACATCTTATGAAGAGGCAAGCTTGAATCCAGCCTGGCAAGCAGCAATGAAACAAGAGTTTGATGCACTGCACACTAATAATACTTGGGAGCTAGTTAAGATGCAAAAGAAAAGAATGGTATTGGATGCAAATGGTGTATAAGATTAAACATAAGGTGGATGGGAGCATAGAAAGGTTCACAAGCTAGACTGGTGGTAAAGATAACACTCAACAAGCAGGGATAGACTATAATGAACCTTCTCACCTGTGGTAAAGATGACTACAGTCAGAACACTAATCTCATTAGCAGTTAAGAAGAGCTGGGACTTGTACCAATTGGATGTAAACAATGCCTTCCTGCATGGTGATTTGAATGAAGAAGTATACATGGCTTTACCTCCAGGACTGGTAGTGGACAACAGTGATATGGTATGAAAATTAAAGAAGTCCTTATATGGTCTGAAACAAGCCAGTAGACAGTGGTATGAGAAATTAGCTGATAGTCTTTGCTCAAAGGGTTATGCTCATTCAGACAGTGATTACTCACTATTTTACAAGAAAAATGGTCACTCCTTAGTATTTGTAGCTGTATATGTTGATGACATTATCTTGACTGGTACTGATAGGAAATTGAATCTTTGAAACTCTTCTTGCATGAGATCATTCAAAAATTCAAAATAAACAAGATTTAGAAAGACTGCATTACTTTCTTGGATAGAGATACTGTACAGGCAGGATGGTGTCCTTGTTTCACAAGGAAGTTTACTCTTGATCTCTTGAAGGAATTTGAGTCTATAAACTACAAGGCTACCACTTCACCATTGGATCCTACTGAGAAACTAAGGCTTACAGAAGGGAAGTTACTACCAGATCCTACTTACTACAGAAAATTAGTAGGCAAACTTAATTTTTCTTGCTATACAAGAATGGATATAGCAATATAGTGTCCAACATCTCAGTAAGTCATGCAATCTCCCTCGAGAACCTCATTTAAAGGCAGCTTACCATGTACTCAGATACCTACAAAGTGATCCTACATTGGGAGTTTTTTATCAGTAATAAACCTGATATCACCATCAGTGCCTACTATGATTCAGATTGGGCCTCTTGTCTTGATTCGAGGAGTCAGTGAGTGGTTATTTGTCCTCATGGGAGATAGCCCTATCAGTTGGAAGTCTAAGAAACAACCTACAGTGTCATTATCTTCAGCAGAGGCAGAATACAGAGCAATAAGACAGGTAGTAGGAGAAGTGGGTGTGGCTAGAAAGACACTTGGTGAACTCTCAGTAACAATACCTTTGCCTATACAAGTATTTTGTGACAGCCAAGCAGCAGTACACATTGCTAAGAATCCAGTGTTTCATGAACGAACCAAACACATAGAAGTTGATTGCCATTTTTTCAGGACAAAGCTCCAAGAAGGACTGATTACACTCCAATATGTCTCAACAAACTCCCAGCTGGCTGATGTTTTCACTAAGGCATTAACTGGTGTTAAACATTCTCATCTGATGAACAAGTTGTCTGTGAATGGCTCACTTCCAACTTGAGGGGGGGGGGGTGATAAAACTAGCTTGATTAGTGTGAGTTAGTTATCAATTTGTTAGTTAGTTAGTTAGTCATTACTTAACTTTCAAGTAGTTAGTTATAGTTGGTTATAGTTCACATGTTTTGCATTTCTGTTTTGATTGGTTAGACTACTCATTGATGTGTATATATACACATCCAATGTACTGTTTTACATATGCATTCCAATACAGAAAAATTCTCTCTTCTTCCTTCATGCTATCAGAAGCTCAACCTCCATTAATGGAGGAATGAGATTAGCTTCCAACTTGGATTGCTGGCTTCATCAACTTGTATTGATGATTTCATCAAAGTCATAGTTTCTCTTATTATATACATACATAGACATCATAATTATGTATTTAGTATAATTTAGATATCTGTAATTATTTTACTATTTAAGTGTTAGTTATTGTATAGAGTTTATACATTGGTGCTGTCTTTTGTTGCAAAAAAGGTGAAACATACAACATTTGTTGTTCAACTCAACAATTAATAGTATAGCTTATATTGAAATATTAATGACAATTTACGGAAACTACTTTTAAAGCCTCTAGAACGTTAACACGTATTAGCCTGATTAGTTTACCTAAAAACTAGGAACATAATAGCCTGATTAGTTGTCAAAATTGACACATATTAGTATCTGTTATAACAGTAAATATTTTATGTGTGACGGTTAGGAATTTTTGAGAACTTTATTGGTATATTTAGCTTGTCAAAATACAAAATACAAAATAGGTAATTTGTTGTGATTTTTAATTAAATGATTAATTTATTCATCAGCCAACTTAATTAATTTAGGTCATTTATTAAAAAATTGACTTAAAGAGAATACAAAATAAAGGTACAATGGTAAACGTACATAGTTTCTTGACATATAAATAAAAACAAAAAGAGTAGAATATTTAGATAGATTTTATGATTTTCAGAACTTACATGAAATTATAAGATATAAGATAAAATAGAATTAGATAAGAAAGACAAAATGAGAATAAAATATTAAGATCAATACAATAAAATTTGAATAGCAATTAAAGCATACATTATATTTGAACTAACAATACAATATAACGTCTAATAATCATCATTCAAACAAGGTGTTAATATTTCTATATAAAAAAAAGAAAAACCAAATTTACTTGTGTTCTCCTCGAATAGATCTGTGATAGTGTTTCAGTATCTAAACTCCCTATATCCATAATGGCCTTACGAGCAGCGGCAGCAGCCAGGATTCCGGTAGCACCGAGAGGTCTCCGGGCAGTTTTCTATTCATTTTCTGCTAATGTACCTTTGTATCAACCGAGGACCGGATCGCCGCCTGAACCATCCACCAAACTCTATGTTTCCGGTCAATTTCTTCGGTTTTTTCCTTCGAGATCCATTATTTTAAATTAGAATTGCGTTAAATGTCCAATATGATCTCAGATAATTCCACTATAATTCAGATCGATCTATGTTTAATATCATCAATTTATCGTTTTGGTTTTCAAAAATATTTTAGTATTTATTAAGTAAGAGATTAACTAATATCACGTGTTTCATTTTTGACCATATTTCATTGACGAAAAATGTAGTTTTGTTTTCAAGGTACCTGGAAATTGGAATTGTACTTGGCTATCAATATAAAATTTGGAGTTGTTTTTGGACTTTTTTTTCTTTATTTATTGAGTAGTATGGAACTCACACTTAACATGTATTATTTGGAGCTAGCTGGACCATATGGTTTCTGAAGTTGTACCCTCCATTCAGGTCTTAGCAAACATACTACCTCTGAATCTCTTCGAAATGCATTTTCTGAGTATGGTGAAGTGCTCGATGGTATGTTTTACTTGTACCTTTCATATATATATATATATATACACATCTCACTGGTGAAGAGATCATGTATGTTATGGTTTTGCAGCAAAAGTGTTGACAGATGGTATAACTGGTTATTCAACGTGTTGTGGTTATGTTAGATATCAAACTATGGAAGAATCTGCAGCTGGTTTAGAGGCCATGGATGGCCAGGTGAGTTGTGATAACGTTACATTTTGAATAACATTCTCCTAGTCCATGTTTATGCTCCTTGCATTTTTTCCATCTTCTCTTTTGTAGTTCCTTGATGGATTGGTTATAGTTGCTGAGTATGCTAAACCAAAGCCTCGGCATCCTGCCTTGGAGGATGGTGGATGTGGCTTTGCATCCGTATCAGACATGCTCATATGAACTTCTTCTATCAAGCTCGTTATAATTGGGATATCAACCATTTGCTGTAAAGTAGAATTCTTTATACCAACCATGCTTACTTATTTAATTTGATTTTTCGCTAGTTCACTCATCTGGTGTTTGGTGAATGAACCAGACCCAAGTTCATGTGTTCTTTTAGTCCAATGGAAACATGTCTGGATAAGTTCCACTTCACCATATTTATAGATTGCTAAATTGTTTGTTTGTATTTGCATTGAAATGAAATGTACCTCAGCAGAATGAATATAGAAAAGCCCTGCTCCCACTCTATCTTAATGTAAGCATTAGTAACTACTGTTCCAAGAGTAAGCGTTACTAATATTTTCATGGCTCAAACTTGTGATCTCAAAGCGTACCATATACACCTCTATTTTATTTAAACTAGAGAAACTGAACATGGTTTCCCCAAAGTTGCTCAACAAATCATCAAGGACGACAAATAATTGTTTATACTTCTAACAAATAATATCAAGGATAATTTGAACAATAAACATAAAGCATTTTTATATACTAAAATTTCAGAAAATTGAAACTATATAACACGAGTATAATTACTTGATCAATCCTATTGTCTGGATAAGTAGTAAAAAAGAAGGCTAACCATCTGTTTCCACATAATGAACTACAGCTTCGTTTCTGAAGTAACTCGTTAAACCAAGCAGACACAGAGACTAGATTACGCTCCTTCCACCCCAACAGCATATCAGCACAGCTCCGTCTTGCTCCACCAGTGTATAATGATCCGAGTAATGCTTCAGGAGGTCCTTAATCACTGAAATCACAAAAGAGCTCAAAGGATATTGCTGAAAACCTGCCATCATGAACCTGGATTTCCACTTCCCCAATAGCTCATGACGTTCTACTCTTTCCTTGCCCTCACATGCTATGACATTCACTATATCCCTAGCCAAACAGTGCTGCTCCACAGTTATCCGCTCCTTCATGTCCCTTAGTAGGGTCACATCTATGGACTCAAACATTGCATGGTAGTAATCTAGAGCTTCTACAAACCTAGGGAGAAATGGAGCTGTGTTCTTGTTTGATTCTTGCTCCACCAAAGTGACTATCTTGGGGCAAAGCGACTTTATCATCCTAATGAGACCATCTCTAGGGTTATTCGCGTCAACGCTCTCATCAGGGGTGTGGTGAAGTTGCAAAGGAAAGTTTACAGCCTGAGCCTCACCAGGCCTTACATCAAGCATATCCCAAGTGATTTCCAGAGCAAAAACTGGCACTGCATGAAATGCAACAGCAATGTTGAATTCCTCAGAAATTGCTGATAGCCGTCTGGCAACTGCAGCCAAACCATCTCCCCGAGCGTACTGTGAAACTGGATCATGAATTCCTGTAATAAGTACGTAGGGGGCACCACCGGGTCGTGCTGCAAGAGCTTGTAAGAAAATCATCCATTGGGTCCCCTGTGCAATTTGGAAGTCTATAATGTGGATGCGATCTTCATTTCTGCATGCTTCTACTATGGCACCATTTGCAGCCATGTAGCCGAACTTTAGGTAAGGACATATTTCATAGAGGATATACATGTAGGAGAACAAGTCATTACCAGCCGGCTCCTTACACTTCAAACTCCTGTATATGGTGGTTCCAGATAACTCCTTTCTTTCTACGAGGCCTTCTACAATGTAAGCACCAAGACGCTAGATGGGATCTCCAGTAACGGACACAACACTCCTCGCCTTAGCAACCAGTATTTCAAAATCATCTAGCTTGTTCTCAGCAAGAGCTCTGGCGTATGCTATAAGCAGCTCTTCAGATTGATAAACGGAACACCCTGCAAGGGCAAGTCCTCCATTACATTGTCTCCTTATCACTTTGAATTCCATTAAGGATGGAAACTACTGATTGTTGATGATGCACAACTTGGGCTTCCTTGTTCCACGCTTTATACCTCTGACCTGATGTTTGTGCCCCCATATTTTCACCAAGATAAGGGCTGGATTTCATTGCCTCTTCATCTGGCCCCATTAAAGCAGACTCCAACTGCAGCAGAGTATGTTTCATGTTGTAAGGAGCTTCTGGAAGATGATCTTCCGAGGGGCTTGGCCGATGGAAATATTGGTTACAATCCAGTGTGGAACCACTTGAAGAACTAGCACCTGAAAGATTCTCTGTACAGCTGTGCTGCTCCTGGTAATCACTTACTGTGTTGAAGGTCTCAGAGTAAAAATAGTTCACAAGTGGCGAATTTCCTGAATCAAATTTCGATGTACCAAATGGTCTATTCTCTAGAGGACTAACAGTAGGGTATGAAGAATACGACAAATCACTACCGGTCACACCATAAGCAACCAAATAGTGCGAGTCCATACTATACGGCTGTCATTAGCTGCTCTATGCATAAACTCTTTCTCACTAGCACTTAATATCTGCTCCACCGAAATCCACCTGCGAAAAATACAGAGATCCAACTCACATCAATTACTTAACCTCTATCATAAGACAATCAAGCTTTCTACTTTTGAGTTAATGGATATACAAACACAAGGAACAGAACGAAGCTAATTAGTTCTAATCTTACTACAAATAATTGCCAGATTAGAATCATTTTATGATTTTTAAAGGAAAACCCTGCACCACAGATAGGTAGTTAATTGCCTGTGAAAACATGATGACCATTTCCTCTAAAATCTTAATAGCTTAGTTAATTGATTAACTTAATTTTCACCTTGTCGGTGACTTTGACTCCCCTCCCATGCCCTCATTTTTCCTAAAAAATAGTACTAATACTAATGAAAAAGTGCCATTTCCTTTCGGTTTCCATTCTAAACACTCCTGAATATTCGTAACTCCATTCCCTTTTTCTTACAAAAATCCCTATTTTTTTTTACAATAGATTCACCTAATTAACTAAGCTAGTTCACAGATACAATACCAAAAATTGCTATATAAGTCTATTCAATTACAAAGGAAGACCAGAACGCCAAAAAAAATAATAATCTTTTTTCCATTATAGAAGCAGAATTTTTTATTTTTTTTTATAAAAAATCCCAATTCGACTCCTTCACATTTGAAAAATGAATCACAAAAACCAAAATCAACTTTCAATTTCTCGTTTCATCTACTGTTCGAAAACAAAGAAGATATCAAAATCTGAAAAAGAAAGAAAAAGTACCTGATATAATCTGCAGAAGGAGGAATCTAACTTGTAGATTGATAAATTTGGAAAAAAATGTAGCAGCGAAAGTAGAAATAAGAAATGGAGATTTTGGTATAATGTTCCGCCCTCCTTTCAACTTAGTTTGACGCTCGTGCCATATTTATTATACGCGTTCCCTGCTTCTCTCCGTATTATTAGTTTAAACATAAACTTTATGTAAAATTACGTCGTTATCTTGATATACTCGTTTTATTTTATTTTTATTTTGTCAAATTAGTGATTTGCTCAATTTCTATTAATAATTGTCTCGCTACTATTAACTATCACAAATATTTACATCAATCATTATACTTTATTCAGTCGATTACATCAATCAACTTCAATTACTATAACACCAATCATCTTTACGATCAGTACCATCACCATCACCACAACTACTAGCAACCATCAATGTTAGATGCTTCTTTTTTTTAAAAAAAAAGATACAAAAATATTTAATTTTATTAAATTTACATTTTTTACATATTATTTTAGTTAAATTATTTATTAATTATTATATTATATATAAGAGTAGATAAACCATGTAAATTCAATATTGAAAAGCAAACAACCTTAATTATTCCGTGTTCAAATTTAACAACTACATCTTAATCATTCAGATAGGCGTTTAAATTCAGACATTTTAATTTTAATAGAAACAAACAAGGCCTACGCCTAACCTTAGGGTAATATGTAACTCTTGCTTTAGAGCAAAACTTAGCTCAGAAACTTATAAAAAAATGTATATCTCATGGGCAACAATTTACACTATTTCACTGAACTTAAGTTATGGAATAGTCTATAACTCTTGTGTTATAAGCTAAACGTAGTCTAGGAGCTTAAAAAATAGTGTATGCCTCGTGACCAACAATTTACACTATTTCATTTGGTCTTAACTTATGAGGTACACTATACCTCTTGCCTTAATGGCAAAACTTACCTCAAGAGCTTTAAAAAATAACTCACACCTCATTGACAATAAGTTACACTAATTCACCAAGTCTATCGAAAATATGGCTCAAAAGCTTTACAAAGATTAATTTATGCCACATAGACAATACGTTACACTATGAGATTGTACTCAAATTAATGAACATGAAGAGATGTGATGCAGTGGCTATCACTCGAGCTGCTCCATGACCAAGTACCTTGCTGCAGCTGAAGTAAGAGGGAGAGTCATCTCACTCTGGCCTAATCCAATAAGGCATACTTTACCACTAGCATGGGTGGCTTTAAGAGTCGTTGTCATAGTCTTATTAAAACCAACATAATCAAAGCTCAAATCCACATGACCACCCATTGCATTACATATTCACACCACTTCCTCCTCCACATACTACAACATGAATATTGCTTGAGATATATATCATATTTGGCCATCAAAAGAAAACAAATTACCAGGGTATGATACGAATAACTGCTGATGAGGAGGAAAAATGAAGGGAGAACCTGCACAATGGAAGAACTTTAACGATCTCATTAGCACCCATGTCTTTCACGAAAGATGAGCGACAATCATCCACATCAATGATGACTATCTTGGGTGATCCAAAAGCACGAGCTGCCAGCATAGTGAGTAGGCCAATAGGTCCTGCACCTATGATGATTAGTTTGGTGTCAGGACCTACATTGGCACGACGGCAAGCATAGATACCAACACTTAAAGGTTCACACATTGCACCTTCCTCCAAGCTTACATTATCAGGTAACTTAAAACATAGATCTGCAAGATGCACCACCTGATGCAGAGACAAATTCTGTTAAAGAATGACAAAAGTCCCACATCGGTGGTTAATGAGATGGGTGGACTCCTAATAAGGCTTGAGAAATCCTCCTCCCTTTGAGCTAGCTTTTGGGGTGTGAGTTAGGCTTAAGACCTAATTTCACATGGTATCAGAGCAGGGCTCATCTCACCCGATGTTGGGGTCCCTAAAAATCAAAATTGCCCACGTACAAGATGCTAAGCACTGGGCGTGAGGTGGGGTGTTAAAGAATGACAAAAGTCCCACATCGGTGGTTAATGAGATGGGTGGACTCCTAATAAGGCTTGAGCAATCCTCCTCCCTTTGAGCTAGCTTTTGGGGTGTGAGTTAGGCTTAAGACCACCCCAAAAGCTAGCTCAAAGGGAGGAGGATTGCTCAAGCCTTATTAGGAGTCCACCCATCTCATTAACCACCGATGTGGGACTTTTGTCATTCTTTAACACCCCACCTCACGCCCAGTGCTTAGCATCTGGTGCGTGGGCAATTTTGATTTTTGGGGACCCCAACATCAGGTGAGACGGGCCCTGCTCTGATACCATGTTCGTTAATGAAGAAAGCTTAATGACGTTGGGAAGAAGAAGAAAAATCAGTTAAGGAATAACTAAGAAGAAGAAGAAGAAGCAGTTAAGAAGAACAATGAAGAGTAGTATATTCTTGTATATGGTGTGTCTTACATGTACAAAGAAGAGCTGTATATATAGCTCTTTAATATGCCTAACTATTAACAACTTTGTAACTAACTAATTGAAAAGTAGTTATAACTAACTTTCAGTAAAAATCAACAAACGTGAACTTAAAAAATCTTTTCAACAACACTTGAGAAACTTGTGAATCTGTGAATCAGTAATTGATTCTTTGATCTTGTGATTTCTCTAAAAACAAAACTGTGAATCTATGAATCATTGTTTTTCAAATCTCAAATGGCAATTGAAGGTGAAAATGCAGATTCAGTCCAAAACAGATCTTCACAAGTCATGTATGGGCAGAGTCAAGGTATCGATTATAACCATCCTTTGTTTCTTAATCCTACTGATGTTAGTGGAATGAGTATTATCTCGTTTCAGTTGCTTGGTGTTGAGAATTACACTTTGTGGAGTCGATCTATTAAGATAGCTTTACTAGGAAGAAATAAGATGGGTTTGATTGATGGAACTTCTAGAAAGGAGATGTTTGGTAAGGAAATATGGGGGCAATGGGAAAGAGTGAATGCTATTGGTTATCATGGTTAATGAATTCTGTGTCCAAGAGTTTATTAAGTGGCATTGCATTTGCTTCTACTGCTTTTGATGTTTGGACTGATCTAAAAGAAAGATTTGATAGAGTAGATGGTTCTAGAACTTATAGTCTACACAAAGATATTACTTCACTGCAGCAGGGTACTGTTTCTGTGTATTATACAAAGCTGAAAAGCCTGTGGGATGAGTTTGAGGTGTTGGTGCCAACTCTTTGTTGTAACTGTGAAATATCCAAAGGCTTTGTTGCTCATATGAATAGGCAGAAGTTATACCAGTTTCTAATGGGTTTAAATGACTCCTATCATCAAGCAAGGAGTCAAATCTTGATGATGGATCCATTACCATCAATTAACTATGCCTATGCTATGATAGTTGGTGATGAGAGTCAAAAGGCTGTAGTAAGTGGTGTTAATAGTATTTCAGCTGCATTGGAGTCAGTTGCTCTATATTCTAAAGCAAGTAGCAGCTCCAATGTAAGTCAGAAATTGAAAAGAAACACATTGTTAATATGTGATTTTTGCAAATGTAAGGGTCACAACAAAGAATTTTGTTACAAGATTGTAGGCTACCCTCCTGATTTTAAGTCCTAAAGGAAAGTGCAAGGAACTTCTCCTACATATGGTAATACTGGTAGTAACAACTACAGTCAGGCACAATTAACACATGCTAATCTCACTTATGGAATGAACACCAATGTTCCTCCACTAGGATGGGGAAATATATCTGAGCACTGTCAATCTTCATCAGAGATTACCACTCCAAGTGTTAACAGAACAGTGAGTCCAGCAAAGAAAGAGGTCCAACAGTTGCTTCAAGGATGTACATTTACTAAGGATCAATATGATCACATTCTAAAAATGATTCAACAAAAGTCTGAGCCTACGAACTTCTATGTGTAATACTGCAAGCAATACAGGTAAAACATCTTTTGTTTCTGCACATAGTAATATGTGGATTATAGATACTGGTGCAACAAACCATATGGTGTCTAGTTTGAATATGTTGACTAAAAACACTGTGCATGAAGTCTCTAAGCCTGTTTATCTACCAAATGGTTCTACTACTCAGGTTTCTCACATTGGGTCTTGTAGTCTATCAACAAGGAGTGTTATATCAAATGTGCTTCACATACCTGATTTCAAGTATAACTTGTTATCAGTAAGTCAGATTACTAAGGAACTAGGGTGTTCTGTTACCTTTTTTCCTCATTAATGTGTCTTCTAGGAACTCTACAGTGGGAAGGTGAAAGAGGTTGGTAAAGAGGAAGGAGGATTGTACTTGTTAATAAAGCATTTGACTACTCAGTATAATGATCAAGAAAAGGAAGTTGAGGCTGCATTTGCTGCTAATGATGTCAAGGAGACAGACATGGTGTTATGGCATAGAAGATTGGGTCATGTATCATCAACAGTACTTGCAAAGATGTTTTCAGTGAATGAGCAAAGTGCGTGTAGCATTTCTAAGTGCCTTGTATGTCCATTTGCTAAACAAACAAGGAATGTTTTTCCTAATAGTAGCATTAGAAGTATTGCTTGTTTTGAGCTACTTCATATTGATCTTTGGGGTCCTTATAATACACCTACTGTTGATGGCAAGAAGTATTTTCTTGCAATTGTGGATGATTTTTCAAGAGTAACTTGGCTGTTTTTACTATCACATAAATCTGCTGTGTGTGTTTCCATTCAAATGTTTCTACAATATGTCTGAACTCAGTTTGGAAAGAAGGTTAAAGTATTGAGGACTGATAATGGTACTGAGTTTGTAAACTCAGAGTGTCATAAGCTATTTATAGAATTGGGAATCTTACATCAAAGATCATGTCCTTACACTTCTCAGCAAAATGGGGTTGCTGAGAGAAAGCATAGACACTTACTTGAAGTTACCAGAGCTTTGAGACTTCAAGCTCATATTCCTATCAGATATTGGGGTCAGTGTATATTGGCTGCTGCATATATCATCAATAGGTTACCAAGTAGGGTTCTACATTTTAATACTCCTTATGAAAGGTTGTATGGTAGTAAACCATCAATATCTCATGTCAAAACTCTAGGATGTTTGTGTTTTGCTAAACTTCTAACACAACATGATAAGTTGATGCCTAGATCAAGACCAACAGTTCTTATGGGTTATTCAGAATTACAAAAGGGGTATGTACTTCTTGATCTAACTGATAAATCATTCTTCACAAGTAGGGATGTGGTGTTTAGAGAAGACGTGTTTCCTTTTGCAAAGATAGAGCCTTCATTACAAGAAAGAGTGTTTGTGGATCCTATGCAAGTTTCAGACATGCTAAGTAGTGATGTACAGGGTATAAATCCTGTGATTCCCAGGTGTCCTTCTACTACTGTGTCTCATGAAAATAATGTGTCTCATGAGACTCATACTTTGTCTTCTGTTGACGAGGTAGAACAAGTTCCAACTGATGGTATGGTAGACAATGAGATGAATCAAGAGACTGAAGCTCTTACTACTAATAGAAGATCTGCTAGACAGAAACTCAAACCAACTTGGATGAAAGATTGTGTCCTTCACTGTTAACAAAGATGTCATGTACTCTTTAGGAAAGTACATGAGTTATGATCATCTTTCCCCAACATATCAAAGCTATATTGCAGCTACTTCTGTTGTTAAGGAACCTGAGTCCTATCTAGAAGCTGTTCAAGATAAAAGATGGATAGAGGCCATGCAACATGAAATTCAAGCACTAGAAAGTAATCATACTTGGGAGCTTACTGATCTACCAAAGGGGAAGAAGGCTATTGGGTGTAGATGGATTTATAAGGTTAAATACAAATCATCAGGAGAGATAGAGAGACTCAAAGCAAGGCTAGTGGCTAAAGGCTATTCTCAACAAGAAGGAATAGATTACAAGGAGACCTTCTCACCTGTTGTTAAGATGGTGACAGTCAGAATCATTGTTTCTCTTGTAGCAGCTAGGCATTGGCATATTCATCATATGGATGTATTCAATGCTTTCCTTCAAGGTGATTTGGATGATGAGATTTATATGCAACTACCTCAGGGATTTGTTGGTCAGGGGAGAAAGTATGTAGACTAACAAAGTCCCTATATGGTCTGAAACAAGCTCCTAGGCAATGGAATCAAAAGTTGACTGAAGCTCTTAGCAATCTCAAGTTCAAACAAAGCCAACATGATTATTCCTTTTTCATTAATCAGTCAGAAGAGGGAACTATATTAGTATTGGTTTATGTTGATGACATGCTAATTACTGGCAGTAGTCTTAAACTAATAGAAGACACAAAAAAGTCACTACAACAAGCATTCAAGATGAAAGATTTAGGAGAGTTAAAATACTTTCTAGGCATTGAATTTACCAGATCAGCAGCTGGTATATTAATGCATCAAAGGAAGTATGCACTAGAACTTATAGCTGAAGTTGGTCTAACAACAGCTAAACCCGCAGGAACACCTATTGACATCAATGTTAAACTAACATCTAAACTATATGATGAGCATATGAAGCAAGCAGAATCAGATGATCCTTTGATTGATCAAACAACATATCAGAAGATAATAGGCAAGTTGTTGTATTTGAATATGACAAGACCAGATATATCATTCAGTACTCAAACATTGAGTCAATTTTTACAGCAGCCAAAAAGGTCTCATCTGGATGCTGCATTAAGGGTGATCAGATATCTAAAGAATCAACCTGGTCAAGGACTGTTATTGGCAAGTGATTCAGATGGACAAGTTACTGCATTTTGTGATGCTGATTGGGCATCTTGTCCACTCACTAGGAAGTCTGTGACAGGGTATATGATTAAGATTGGTAGATCATTAATATCATGGAAGGCAAAGAAGCAAACAACAGTGTCAAGAAGCTCAGCTGAAGCTGAGTACAGAAGCTTGGCTTCAACTGTTTCAAAATTGGTGTGGCTGCTGGGATTGTTGAAGGAAGTAGGTACTAAGGTTCAAGTACCAGTCCAAGTTTACAGTGATAGCAAGGCTGCTATTCAGATAGCTTCTAATCCAGTATACCATGAAAGGACCAAACATATTGAAATCGATTGCCATTTCATAAGAGAAAAGTTACAAAAGGGACTGATCAAAGTAGAGTACATTCATACCAAAGAACAGCCAACTGATGTATTGACAAAAGGATTATCTAGACTACAACATGAACACTTGTTATCCAAGCTAGGGGTTTTGAATATTTTTGCACCTCCTAGCTTGAAGGGGAGTGTTGTAATATAGAAAAGTTGTAGAAAGGGTAGAATAGTCTTTTTACTGAAAGTTAGTTATAACTACTTTTAAATTAGTTAGTTACAAAGTTGTTAATAGTTAGGCATATTAAAGAGCTATATATACAGCTCTTTAATATGCCTAACTATTAACAACTTTGTAACTAACTAATTGAAAAGTAGTTATAACTAACTTTCAGTAAAAAGACTATTCTACCCTTTCTACAACTTTTCTATATTACAACAAATTAAATGCCACACTTGTTATTTAAAATGTTGAATCTGTCTTTGCTCTATGCACCCAAATTGCTCTGAGTAGAGATATTACCTGGTTGGCTAAAGCACCATTAGTTGGAGGAGAGCCATAAAACTTTATTTTACGGCATAGATTGTAGTGGCCGTCTTTGCATAGTTGACACTGCCTGCAACTAATACCATGTTCCAAATCTACACGATCACCGATCATCATAAACTTCACTTGGCTACCAACTTGTTCTACAATTCCAGCACACTCATGGCCAAGTACCATTGACTTTTTAAACACAAAATTTGCTACTCTCATATTTTGGATAGCCATGTTGAAATGAACGTTACAATGCAGTAATCTAAAAAAGTACCTTAACAATTGATATTATTATTACTCTACATGGTGTGTGTGACATGGTAATTAATGGAGACTAGACTAGGTTCAAACGGCTAGGCGCCGTTAGAATTTTTGTTTTGAGTACTATTATTCAGTGGAAACTTACCTGAGAAAATTAAGCGAAAGGTGTCAAATAAGTCTCGTTTTTATTTTTGGTGACAGATTGACCAAGAGCCGGTCAAATCTTCTTTAAAACGTAATTAACTAATTATGGGATCAAATTAACATTTTTAAAACTTTCTAATCTTTTATAAAATACAAAAAAATACACTTTTATATTTCAAACCAAATCATTTAAAAATAAAAATCTTTTCATCTTCCCTCCTCTCTTCTCTCTCTTCTTTTCTTCATCTTCTTTCTTTGAAATTTAGAAATCAGTCGTTACTTTTCCTCTGCAGTCGTTACTCTTCCTCTCCAGTCCTCCATTACTCTCTCATCTTTCTGATATTTAATCGTGTTCAACTAGAAATGGGTAAGTTATTTTTTGAAATACTTTACAATTTTCGAAGTTTTTTTCTTGGATTAATGAACAATAAAATGTTTTATAGGTGTAAAAACTGAATAATTGACTTAATGGTGTGTATTATTTATCATTTTTGAAAGAAAATTAGCCAACTCAAAAAATCCTTATTTTGAGGAAATGTATCTGTAGTATTATCATTAAGTGAAAAGTCATTTTTTTTGTTCTTTTTTTGGCCATTTTGTTGATATGATTTTAGCGTATGTTGCCATATTTTAGTGATATGTTGGTCATCTGTTGCCACATATGATTCAAATATTGCAATAATCTGTACAGATGTGTCAACATATGATGCATCCTCCAACTGAACTAATGTCATCCTTCTCACAATGGATAAAAGAGGGTCTTTACAAGCATCATGCAAAAAAGTAAGTAAAGTAAAGCAAGTAAAGACATTCAACTATTATTAGAATTTCTTTTTATTGTCCAATATATAATGATTGATAATGATTACACAATTGTAGAGGAAACAAGGAGGATCACTACTTAGCCAATTGCTCAAAACTTGAATTTGACGAATTTGATCTAGTAGTTGCATTTCCAATGAATAAGGACTGGTTCTACATAATGTCTCAACCCAATAGGTGCTGGAATGATAAGGTAAATCCATTGCTCGCTTTTATATGTACTGTTTGGTACATGAATATATACAATTAAATTGATACACTTGTTTGATGCATGTGTGCAGTATATCGATGTCATATTTTACTATTTGCGTAAGAAGTCGAAGCAAAAGATTCAGTCTGAATATCAATATACCACCACTAGTTGTTTTTTCAAAACATACATTGACAATTCTAGTGAATATGAGGATAAAATCATTGACATAATGAAAGGGTATGCTATACCTTTTGAAATTCCTTGGCACTTGAGGGATGATGTTTATGTCTCTGTAAATAGTAACAGAGAATTTCATTGGGTCTTGGAAGTCATTGCATTGAAGGAATGGTGCATAAAAGTGTATGATTCCATGTCCTCAAATAGGTCTAATATAAAAGTATCATTCGAGATTCAAAAGATGGCTACAATGTTGTCAAAGTACCTTGAGTTGAGTGAATTTTTTGAGCAAAATGAGCGAACCAACTGGTCAGTTCTTAAATGTTACCAAGGAAAGAACAAACCTCACCCATTTGAAGTCAGTCATGTTACTGGTATTGCCCAACAAGAAAGTAGTCTGTAAGTATCAGTATATTATTTTGTCCTACGACTATCGAAATGTGATGTTATTATATTTTCTGATTGATGATATACCATGCAGAGATTGTGGAATTTTTATTGCTGCATACGTTGAGTATTTGAGTGATTGATTACAAGTACCATCATGTGAAATTAATGCTGACACCCTTCGCTTGAGATATGCTTCACTCCTATGGAATTATGGGATTGTAAAGGCTCGAAATGGTTACGTTAGTAATAATGAAGACACAGAGATGCGTAGAACTAAAAAAATCTAAGATCGATGAAAATGTTGAGTTTACAACCATTAATTAGATAGGTGGTTATGTATATCATATTATTGTGAATTACCTTTTTTTGATAAGTTGTATAAAACAATTGGTGCAGTGCTAATTAAAATGTAATTTTTGTAGTATATAAACACGACAAAATTATATGTCGCAACAGTTCGTATAAATGTAGCAACATATAGTATATATATGTCACAATTTGAATTGTCAAAATTAAAAAAAAAACTAAACGGCTTTATTTTCATTTTCCCTCTCTCCACTCTCCTATCTTCTATAAATGTCGTTTCGTATTCCAGAAGATTTATTTATTTATACTAATTTATCTTCTATTTATGTAATTTTTGTAGTAATAAACACGACAAAATTATATGTTGCAACAGTTCGTATATATGTAGCAACAAATAATATATATGTAGCTACATATGTCCACAATTTGAATTGTCAAAATTAAAAAAAATAATTAAACGACTTTATTTTCATTTTCCCTCTCTCCTGTCTCCTCTCTTCTAAAAATGTCGTTTCGTATTCCACAAGATTTATTTATTTATAATAATTTCTCTTCTATATATGTAATTTCTATAGTAATAAACACAAAAATATTATATATTGCAACAGTTCGTATGCATGTAGCAACATATATTATATATGTAGCAACATATGTCACAGTTTGAATTGTCAAATTAAAAAAATAAATTAAACGACTTTAATTTTCATTTTCCCTCTCTCTTCTCTCTTCTATAAATGTCGTGTCGTATTCCACAAATTTTTTTTATTACTTCTCTACTGCCAACTACTTCTCCTTTTACTCTTGTTTTCTTAGTCCTTCCTTCACATATCATCTTCTACAATAAAGCGGTGTTGTCCTCATAATTTCTACTTTATCGTTGATATATATCTTCTCAGGTAAGATAACATTTAATTAGGGTTTGAAATGCATGTGCTTATCTGCTTATTGTCTTGTTTTGACTTGTGGTTGTAGCTCATGTGTGTGTGACTTTCAAATATTTTATTTTTGTGGTTGCAGATACAAATATAATGGCTCCTGTCAAAAGAAAACTTGATATTGATACATCTGAACGAACAAAGATCCAGAAGCAGGCTAGGTCTAAAATTCATAGGAACAGGAATGAAAATACTACACTTTTAGAAAAACTTGCAACTAAAGCAGTTTCTTCTTCTCAAGCAGAAGTAGAATTTTGTCAAAAACAATATGAACAAAGACAAGTAGTGGAGGAAGAAGATGGAAAAAAAAAGGTTGAGGAACAAGGGAAAATAAATGAAGTTCAGAAAGAAGAAGGAAAATACAGAAGTAGTAGTTGTGGCACAATAAGAAAAAATAAATGAAGTTCATGAAGAAAAATAAGAACTTCATGAAGAGTTCAATGCTTGTGGTGATGATGGGATTAAAATCATCAATGTAGACACTTTCCCTGTGCATCTGCAGCCTGATGCTAATGGTGACAACATCATTAGGTCAGTCCTGGGAAGACCTTTCGTCAAATTAAGGGATATCCTCAAGAGAAATCAATTGAAAGATTTTTTCAGAAATAACTGTTTTGGTCATTTTCTTGATTTACCCATTGATCCACTTTCACGTTTTCAAATGACCATCGTGTATGAACTTTTGAAAAGAATATTCATTTTTGAAAATCCCAATAAGAAGGATGAGATTCTATTTAATTATTGTGGCATGCCAGTTTTCTTTGGCATAAAAGAGTTCGCCATAGTTACAGGGCTAAAATGTCATCCTCCTATTGAACCCATCCCCGAATATATTGTTAAAAAGGAACCACGACGAAAGAAAATAGTTAAAGAAGTAGCAGAAGCAGGACAACATTCACTGCCAACTGAGGAGCAGGACTTGATGTTCCTTGTTGGGAAAAGCTTTAAAAATTCTGACTTATTAAGTTTGTTGGAACGGAAGGATACAACAAGGAAGCACAAGGAATCATTGTGCTTACTTTGGTTTACACATAATATTCTTTTGTCGAAGGATCCGGGCAACAACATACTTTTAAAGTATGTCAATATCTGTCAGGATATTGAAACTTTCAAGAACTACTCGTGGGTTCATGAGAGTTTTCATCTAATTATCGACTACATGTTGAGGCCTTTAGGAGAAAAGACCAGCAACTTGTTTGGGTTTTCATAGGCTTTCATGGTAAAGCTTAATTTTTTTTTATCTTTTTATATTATATTAAGTAATAATTCAACATTTGATTATTGACAAGCTTTCCTTTTTTACAGGTCTGGGCATTTGAAGTCATTCCTTATTTGACCCATCAAGTAATTGCAGCAGAAGAGAGATCATCCCCAAGGATGATGAGATGGTTGATGGAAAGAACAAAAACTACCAAAGAAGGGCATGTTTCAGATTTTTTTAACCCTCTTTTTATGCAGTAAGTTATTAGTATATTACAGGCATATGTTGCCACATTTGTGTCACATGTTGCTACAAATGAATTGTCTGTCGCAACATGTGTCACTACAGATTAATCATCTGTAGCAACATGTGTCACATATTGCAACAAATAACTCGTCTGTAGCAATATGTGATACAAATGTTGCTACAGAAAATCATGTGTTGCGACATGTGCTACAAATATTGCTACAGATGAATTGTCTATTGCGACATGTGTCACAAATGTTTCTACAGATGATTCATCTATAACAATATTTGTGACACATGTCGCAACAGATAATTCATCTGTAGCAATATTTGTGGAACATGTCACAACACATGATTCGTCTTTAGCAACATTTGTGTGATATGTTGCTACAGACGAGTTATGTGTTGCAACCTGTGACACAGTTGCTATAGATGATTCATCTGTAGCAACATTTGTGACACATGTTGCGACAGCCAATTCATCTGTAGCAACTAAAAATTCTTACTGATGACTCATTTTTACTATTTTAGGTTGTCCATCCATGGATTACCCCAACAGAAAAGGAATTGCAAATGCCATATCTAATAACTCTAGGGTTGGTTGAAACCATTTTTGATCCTATTGTGGATAGAGTTAAAATGGTGTTGGATGGAGCAACAACCATCAAAAGAGAGAGAGAGAGTTCCTAATGAAGTCAGTAATGAATTAGTTATTTTTTATGTTGATGATGGTGTTGATGTTGATGATGGTGCTGGTGTTGGTGATGTTGCTGCTTGTGTTGATGGTGATGCTGGTGCTGGTGCTGGTGCAAGGCAACATAAAGAGGCTAGCTCTTGTAGACGATGTTGTGGCTTTCTCTGTGAAAAGTGTAAGAAACATGATGATGATTCTATCATGTATCTACAAAATTTGAGTGAAGCTGTCAATGAATTAAAAAATTAGAGGGGTGTGAAGGGCATTATATCAAAGAATGTGTGGCATGCATATAATCCAAAGGCCAAGCAGAGAAAAGAATCATTTGTCAAGGCAATGCAAAATTTGAAGAGGAAGATGTTTGGAGAAATTCAAAGGGTCGTAATGGAGGAAGAGGTGACAGAGTATAAAAAATTTATATTTGTAGGCTTCCCTCTGTAGCTGAAAAAGAAGTAGTAATTAAGGTGACCGGTGCAAAGGATATTCGAATGGAATACGACATGCATGTTTTTACCGGTCAAGATTTCAGGAACATGACAAGCCTTATAGTTTGGTGGGAAGACTGGCTAATCTTACTTTTTATATTATTAACTATTTCTTATGTTTTTTCAGTGACTACTCTTCCTAACTATTTAATATTATTTTTCATTTCAGTATATTGACGAAATCCTTAACCTCATGCGTCAGAGGCATTGGAAATTCCCAGACTACTATGATCCCAAAGATAGAAACCTGGATCTCAACTTCTGTATGAACTTCCTACATAGATATAATCAAATGAGCAATGAGGCAACAATGTCAGGTGGTAAATCATGAGTCAATTACTAGATGACTTTGTATGGGATAATGACATAATTGACTATGTCAGAGGTATTAGGCCAACTCCTGGAGGCATGTATTTGATTGATGCGAAAAGGATTTTGACAGTCATGAACACTTCGGGTAACCATTTCGTGACTGTCGAGATTCTTTTTCACGAGGGATTGATCAATGTTTATGACTGCAACCTGGTGGTTACGGAACATGACAAGTTTTTCACACTCATACAACCTGTCTTCGAGTTGCTGCCTAAATTGCTGAAGCAGAGTGGAATAATGAATCATTTGCCAGAGAAGTTGCTCACTCAACCATGGGAATTTAATGGTCGAATAGAACCTATGGTACAAAATGCAAGTGGATCGGCATGCGGGTCATATTCCATTGCATTCATTGAGCGCTTGATTATTCAGACAGAATTGCATCCACCTAGTTTACTGTTATGTGACAATCTAATTGAACGGATGCAATATATTTGGGCTAATGGGATAATATCTCAGTACTTAAAGCCTTGACATTATGCTTGTAATTAAAGACGATGTTTAATTTATCAAATATGTTATTTTATTTTATCTTAAAGACAATGTTTATTTTATCAATTTGTCTATCACAACATTTGGCATATGTCACTACAGATGATTCGCCTGTAGCAATATTTAAGTCAGATGTTGTTACAGATGATTATATGTAGCAACATTTGTTGCATATGTTGCTATAGATGATTATATGTAGCAACATTTGAGTCATATGTTTCTACAGATGATTATATGTAGCAACATTTGAGTCAGATAATTCTACAACTGATGCGTATATCGCAACATTCGTCTGTCACAAGATGTGGCATATGTTGCTACATATGATTATCTGTAGAAACATTTGAGTCATATGTTGGTATAGGTGATTATATGTAGCAACATTTGAGTCATATGTTGCTATAGATGATTATATGTAGCAACATTTGAGTCATATGTTGGTATAGGTGATTATATGTAGTAACATTTGTGTCAGATGTTGCTACAGATGATTTTATGTAGCAACATTTGAGTCATATGTTGCTACAACTGATTATATGTAGCAACATTTGAGTCATATGTTTCTATAGATGATTTTATGTAGCAATATTTGAGTCATATGTTGCTACAACTGATTATATGTAGCAACATTTGACTCATATGTTTCTACAGATGATTTTATGTAGCAACATTTGAGTCACATGTTGCTACAGCTGATGCTTATATCGCAACATTTGTCTATCAGGACATGTGGCATATGTTGTTACAGATGATTCGCCTCTAGAAATATTTGTTGCATATGTTGCCACTGATGATTATATGTAGCATCATGTGAATCATATGTTGCTACGAATGATTATATATAGCAATATTTGAGTCATATGTGCTACAACTGAAGCGTATATCGCAAGATTCGTGTGTCACAACTACATAATAATTTGTTGTTTGATCAGGAGGGCAAAACAGCGTCTATTTAATTCCACAACTATGATAATTGTATTGGTTGTACACAACTATATAATAATTTTGTATCCTCTACAAAATTCTTCTTGGTAATACTTAAAAATACGAGAAAAAAAACTAAGAACACCAACATTAGCTTCCAGATGCTACAACATTTGATTTTTTTCTTCTCCTTCATCCCCCATTCAGTATTTCTTTTGATATGACTTTCATTAATAGTGTCCAACTCCTTCATTTTGTTCGCCAATCAGAGAATAACGAACTTGGATCGTATATCAACATCTTCACAATCCCTCCATCTAAAGAAGTTGCATGAATTCTCCTAAAATACCACAAAGAAATAAATTTTAATTAAAAAAAATACGGAAAAGGGTCGAAAATACCCTCAAAGTATTGGAAATGATACAAAATTACCCTCCATCTACCTATTGGCTCCAAAATACCCTTCCCACCCACCTATTGGGTCCAAAATACCTTTGTCACCCACCTTTTGGTTCAAAATTGACCACTTATTTAACGGTTTTATAATTAAACTATTTAAATATTTTTTAAAATACGTGACACTCAACTATTTGTTATAATTTAACTTATTAGCATAATTTATAAATCAATCCACTACCCACCCATTACTAATTATTAATTGGGTGGGGTTTAGTTAGTAATTGGTGGGTAGTGGGTTGGTTTATAAATAATACAAATAAATCAAATTATAACCAATAGTTGAACATCAAGTATATTAAAAATATTTAAATAATTTAAATTTAAAATCATTAAATAAGTGATAAATTTTAAACTCAAAGGTGGATGACAAGGGTATTTTGGAGCCAATAGGTGGATGAAAAGAGCATTTTGGAGCCAATAGATAGATGAAGAGTAATTTTATAAATAAACATATATACACGATATCGTGGACAAGACCAAAATCTGCGACCAGGATTGTCTTTTGACCATGAAGTTTGCATTGAAAATAGATCTATTATGTTTGCAATACATTTTATCATTCAACATAGTATCATTTTCATCATTACAAATTCGACATAGTATTGCATTTGTCATCATACCATTGGACTATTGAAATTTGGTTTAACCAACGGCGAATCAAATACAGAACAGTGTGACTGACAGAAAATCAAATTAGATTTGAAAAAAGGCGCCAAAACTAAAGCGGCAAAGATGAAAATTTTGAAAATCCTATTCTTGAAATGAAAATGAAAACGTATTCTAGAATGGGCTGGGCATATTTTACTTTTTGTTAAATAAAATGGGCTTTGCCTATCATTGGGCCACTTTTTTTAAAAAAGATATTTGTTATAATTATATGTTGCAACAGTTTCTTTATATGTTGCGAATTTAACAATAGAAATTGCATATGTTGCTACAGATGAAAAATCAAGGAGACACTAATAGACGAGTCGATCGGTTTAGGAAAGTAAAAATGGAAATTTGAACAATATTTTATTCATTTAGAACATAAATAATCAATAATAATAAGGTATAACCTTTGGAACAACGATTTAGAAGGGTGTTATATAACTATCATATGAATTTACTAGGACAATGTATGATGAACTAGTGAGATGATTGACGTTATAAATATGATTGCTATAATCCAATGGAGAGTGTTGGTAACGACCATAATTTGTTACTTAGACATGTTGTAGGACTATATATTGGTGTTACATATCTAATTACGTGATTATTTAATTGAATAGCCCCAAAAGAGTCACTTGTTATAATTATATGTTGCAACAATTTTGTTATATATTGCGAATTTAAAAACAGAAACTGCATATGTTGCTACAGATGAAAAATCAAGGAGACACTAATAGACGATGCGGTCGATTTAGGAAAGGAAAAATTGAAATTTGAACCAAATTTTAGTAATTTAGAACATAAATAATCAATAATAATAAGGTATAATGATACGCTCAAACTTACTTCTCAAATAAGAAGTAAAGCGGTCGTGTCAAGTAAATAACCCAACTAGTGAGGTTGGAATCCTTCCCACGAGGAAAATAGTTTAGACTTAACTTCAATCTATTATTACTATTGTCCAGTCAATTACTTCCTTGGAAAGCAAAAATGATAAAAGGGGGGTTTTCTATTTCTAAGTAAATGAAAATAACTAGCGAAATTGGAAGAGACACTTAACAGCTTCAAATGTTGAAGTTTAATCAATTAATGAAAGTAACTAGGGTTTACGTGTTCCCCACATGTTTATAACTTGATAAGTCTAACTATAACAATTCTTTCCTAATATCTTGCATGCAAAGTAATAAGTTATGTATTTCTAAATCCTTGGTCCGGCATCTAGAAAATTTCACTCCGCACCTTGGTCTGGCTACGTGTGTTGCTATACTAACCCTTATCTATTCCTCATATTAAGCATCGTATTCGATATTTGATTAAGTTATTACCTTGTACCAATCAATACTAGCCTATTAGATAGTACACACTAAATCTATGTTGATAATTTTTTTCCTATTATCTACCTCCTTGGTCCGACAAGTAGCATTAAGGCGAGTTCTAACGTTGGCCATCCGTTAGAAAGACTTCTAAGCGAAAGAATTATCAATACATGCAAGACACTATTCTAGAATTGTTATTTTAGTTAGGTTTACCTCATTATTTGCCTATGGTTCAAATATATGGTATAAGAATTCATGTTCTTACTTAAATGAGAAAGAGTAAAATCCAAAAGTTCGCTTGATTAATCAACAAAAATCACCAACAATCAATTACAAGAATCTCAAAATAATCAAGAATCTCACAAAAAGTCTAAAAAATAATCAAGAGTCTAACAATAATCAAGGGCCTAACTAAATAATCCAGAGTCTAACTTCAAAAACGAGGTTTTTTCAAACTATTTATAAAAAAATATAAACCTAATTACATAAGGACTCTATTTGCTGGAAATTTGTCAAAATGCAGCTGGGTCAACAGACCTCGCGACGGATCGTCGTGGTCAAGACGGATTATCGTGGTCAAGACGGACCGTCATGGACTCCGTCGTCCCATACTTGATGTAATTTCTTTTGCTTCTCTCATCATTACCCTCGACGGCAGGTATGACGGATCGTCACATGCACAACGGTCCGTCGGGGGTCTCTGTTCCAAAACAATTGAACTCTTGGAATGTGGGTACTGGAATACTTCTCTGAACTTCATGACGAACCTGCAGGACGGACCGTAATGGATACGACGGTATGTCACGCACTCCGTAACCCCACACTTGGTCAGACTTCCCCATCTTCCTTCAGCAGCTGCACTACGCTGCCACCATTGAACCGTCACGAGCATGACGGACCGTCACAATCTCCGTAGGTGGTCTCTTCTGCGTTTCTTCGCTCAAAAACCTCCGCATTCATCTTTGGACAGATTTCCTGCAAATAAGGAGAAACTTATATAAAAATTAGCACAAAAAGGCTTTTGGACACACTAAACTTAAGGAAAAAGTATTAATAATACCGTGAAACCACGGTATACCAACACCCTCAACTTAAATGCGTTGTTTGTCCTCAAGCGGCGCACTATGACTCAATACAAAATCTTTGTACAATAATATCCATGTTTTATCCTTTGCAATCATTTGGCTATCAATACCGATTAATCTCATCATATTTATGCATGCTATCACTATTAGACTTGAATTATGTGGAATCAGACCATGACACAGACTCACCATGCACTAACACCTATCCTCTTCAATTTCTCACCGAGGTACTAATATTTTCGGTACTACAACTAGTGTCCTCACTTCAAAACAAAATCCTCATTTTTCACACAATGATTTCAGTTTGAGTATAAGGATTACTTTTCAACACTCACTCTCAGAACAAATTCACACTCATTCATACCTATTGTCATAAGCTTGCCCTTATTTTCACTGCTTTAAGTTCGCTATACAACCCTTAGGATCACGATAGGACTTTCTTAGCTTGTAACATAGGCTCAGGGTCAGGTAGGGTATATTTAGGTATACTTTAGTGACTTTTTGCCCTCCTTGACATATCGGCTAAACATACCATTTTCTATCATTTTATTTTGCCCAGTTTCCCATATTCTTTCACCTTGCTATTTTTCCTTTTTTTCTTCATTTGTGTAAGTGACTCTCTTCTTTTCTTGCTTGTATTTCTATATATTTTTTTTCTTTACTTTTCTTTCAACTAATTCTTGAGTCACTTTACTTTTGTTCTTTCTCTCTCTTTGTTCTTTCAACCCCACTTTCCAGAGCATTCCTCATAATAGCCACCCTCAACTCATGGCTTTGCCATGAGTCAAAGTACACAATACCCAAAGTTGGGTCAGAGCCATAAAAAGGGTTGTTTACTGCATTAGCCACCCTCAACTTATGCTTTTGACATAATTTGAGGTACATATGTCCAAGGAGGGACCAGGGCCAACACATTATTCTCAGAAAAGATCAGTTAGGGTGAAAAAGAAAGGTCTAGTTTAAGCTCAAATCATTTGGATCAAAGAAGGATAAATCTCATTTGGTTTTCTTTTATTTAGGCTAAAAATAGGCTATATTAAATAAGGGTCTATGATCCTTTACTAATTGTCTATTGTAACTTACTTTTAGCAGGACTAACCAGACAAATTCTAGCTTAGTACAAATAGTGGACTATCCAAATCTTCCTCACACTCACTTGTCATCTCATTACTCTACCAGATTATAGGACACCTAGTTCGAATTTTAGAATTAGGGTCATGCATAGTGTACCTCTATGTCATTCTTAGATCCACACATTTATAAATTATTATGCCTAGTCATGCATCATTTTTCATTTTATCAGGATATCATTTTAGACATCATGTTTCAGAGTTAAACTATGTACACAAGATATAGAAATGCCAGTTCAACAGAAAAAGTAAGCAGTCTCTTGGGGAAAAAGAACACAGGCAAGAAAACCCCAAAATAGGATAGTGAATTGGGCTACTCAGACTTCACACTAGCACTCACTTTCCATTTACCCCACCCCCAACAAAAAGACATGCAATTGTCCCCAATGCATAAAAAAAAATTGAAATACAAGAGTGGTAGGTGAAGCAAACCTGCGACGCAAAGCGCCGACAATCAGCACGGACCGTTGTGATTATGACAGTCCGTCGTCGATGTCCGTCGTGGAACACTTAAAAAAAATGGACACCCTTAGGAGAGGGGTCTCTAACCGTCATGAAGGTTATACGGTTATGCAGGAAGGACCGTCGAGACGATGACGGTCCGTCGTAGATTTCCATTGGAGGACACTTAGAAAACTTGAGAGACCCTTAGGAATAGGGTCTCTGACAACCAGAATGGTTGTGCAGGACGGACCGTCGACGGTCCGTCGCATGTGTTCGTTGGTGACTGTTGCAAAGTGATTTTCTTCAGAATTTCTTGGTGATGTGCCTGCAAATTTAAAACCCATTAGTAGAAAATGCTACCATTACTAGAAAAAAAAAAACTATAAGTATTGGGTTGCCTCCCAACAAGCGCCTGATTTAACGTCGCGGCACGACTAAGGAAATTTTATTACTCAGCCTTCATCAAGATGGTATGCCTCTATCACTTCATTCACCGATGCAGTATGCCCAAAATAGAGTTTTATTCGTTCTCTATTCACCTTAAATCGGACTCCGTCCTTGGTTTTTAACTCAACTGCGCCATGAGGGAATACTTGGGTAATCAAGTAAGGGCTAGTCCGTTTGAAATTGAGCTTGCCCGGAAGCCAATGCAACCTTGAACTGTCTAAAAGCACCAAATTCCCAACCATAAACTCTTGTTTTTCACTTTTTTTGTTCATTCTCCTTTTTCATCTTTTCTTTGTGCGATATGGCGGATAACGATTGGAGCTCACCACTCTGCCTCATGGACCTACAGATATTGAAGGCCGCTTCTTCATTGTTCAACCGAAATTTCATCTGCCCCTTTTCCATATCAACTAAGGCTCTACTGTAGCAAGGAATGGCCTCCCGAGAATAATAGGCACTTCAAAATCAACTTCACAATCAAGAATAACAAAATCTGCCGGAAATATGAACGACTCCACTTTTACTAGCACATCGTGGAGTATCCCTATAGGCCTTTCACTGTTCGATCAGCCATCAGTAGCCGCATCGCAGTGGGTTTTGGGTCATCCAAACCCAACTTCTTGTAAATCGAGAGGGGCATGAGATTTATGCTTGCCCCTAGATCATGCTTTCGCAAAATGTAATGACCCGACTGTACAAGGAATAATGAACGCACCCGGATGTTCTTTCTTTTGTACGAGAGATCTTGTAGCAATAGCATTACAATGCTGCATTCTATCATCATCCTCAAAAGTGACCGATCTTTTCTTTGTAACCAGATCTTTCATAAACATGGCATAACCGGGCATTTGTTCTAGAGCTTCTACCAAAGGGACATTGATCAAAAGCTGCTGTTATAAAACGCCGATATTTACCATCCTCGGTCTTTTTCACTAATCTCTGAGGGAAGGGTGGTAGTGTTCTAGGCATGGGAATTACCTTCATAGGGACTTCTGCATCTTTTCCAGTGCTCTCTTCTGCTTCACCACTACCCTTTACCACCTTATCATCATCCTTTCTCACCTTTTCCTCATTAGACGACGTAGGTGGGTCAATGGTTTGCTTACCACCCCGAGTAGTGATTGTCATACAGTGTGCATCATTTTTCAGATTTTGGACAGTGTTGCTAGGAAGAGTGCCCGGTTGTCGTGTGTTCACAGTCGCATATAATTGGGCCATTTGCAACTCGATCTGCTTAATCGATATTGGATGTGTATCAACTTTTTACCCTATACCTGCTATATCACACCTTAAATCTTTAATGTGCTCATCACTAGCATCGAACCTCCTCATCATTTTGTTCAACATATCCTCAACTCGCACCATACTATCTCCACCATCCCTAGGAGTAGCTTCACGATTTTGAGGAGGGACATAGGGCTCATTCCTATCATTTCTGTTACCGTAGTTACCCTTGTTGAAGTTGTTGTGGCGGTTGTAGTTTCCATCTCGGACATAATGACCCTCACGGTTATAGTTACCATAGATTCGACCTTGGTTCCCTTGACCTTGATGCCAATTATCCTGATTTGAGCCTTGGGCACTTGGTCGGAAACCTCCCGTCTTCTCATTTACGGCATAGGAATCCTCCGCATAATAACATTCATCATTAGGTTGTGGTGGTTTAGACAAGTAGTTAACTGCATTTATCTTTTCTACACCCCTAGTGATATGTTTTAGTACCAACCCAAGCTCAGTTCTCATCTGAGCCATTTATTCACGAAACTCATTTGTGGCTGGGTTGTGAGTGGACTGCACTGCAAAGGTATTTCTCCCGGTGTCTGACTTCCCAGTACTCCAAGCTTTATTATTCCGGGAGATTTTCTCTAATTTTCTGCAATCTCAGCATAAGGACACTCCCCATAAGATCCACCTGCTATAGTGTCTAACATTGCTTTATTATTATCATTTTGTCCTCGATAGAAAGTATTCCTTCAGTGACTCATAATCTATACGGTGATTTGGGACACTTCTCAAGAACGAGGTGAATCTATCCCAAGAACTACTAACTGACTCTCTTGGTTGTGCCACAAAGTTGTTCACTCTTCTTTGTGGTTTAGTTTCTTGGAGATCGGATAGTAGCGTGCTAAGAAAACATCCCTTAGTTGGTTCCAAGTGAAAATTGAGTTGTAAGGGAGCTCAGTGAACCATATAGCAGCCTCTCCCGTCAGTGAGAGAGGAAACACTCTAAGCCCTATTACATCTAAGTCTAAGTCAGGCCTCCCTACACAACTTTTACACACTGCACTTACCTTAGCTATATGGGCATGTGGATCCTCAGAAGGTAGCACTGAAAACAAACCTCTGGCAGTGAGCATTTGCATCAGGCTACTAGTTACCACGAAGGTGTGGCCTGGTGGTAGAGGAGGCAAGACAAGTGGCCCATCGGAGTCAGCTATATTGTCATAGCCTCTATAGTATTCTTGGGGCCGTGGAGCGGGATTTTGTCCCCTCTGTTGGTGTTCACCCGGAACATCGGGTAAAGCCTGACCATGAACATCAACCGAAGTTGGGATGTTCTGGTTTGGATCATCATCATTGATTCCCAAGTTTTGATTCATGTTGCGTAGTGTACGTTCGAATTCGTGATCGTAGGGAAACAAGGGTTCTCTTCCTCTCCGTGTATTTGGCATACAAGGAAGATGGTTCTGCAAGAATCAAAAACAATAAAACAAAGTAGAATCAAGAAAATATCAACTAAACTATAGTAATAAGTTTAAATTAATCTAAAAGATACTTTCCCCGGCAGCGGCACTAAAATTTGATACGCTCAAACTTACTTCTCAAATAAAAAGTAAAGCGGTCGTGTCAACTAAATAACCCAACTAGTGAGGTTGGGATCGTTCCCACGAGGAAAATAGTTTAAACTTAACTTCAATCTACTATTACTATTGTTTAGTCAATTACTTCCTTGGAAAGCAAAAATGATAAAAGGGGGGTTTCTATTACTAAGTAAATGAAAATAACTAGCGAAATTGAAAGAGACACTTAACAGCTTCAAATGTTGGAGTTTAATCAAATAATCAAAGTAACTAGGGTTTACGTGTTCCCCACAGGTTCATAACTTGATAAGTCTTATTATAACAATTCTTTTCTAGTATCTTGCATGCAAAGTGATAAGTTATGTATTTCTAAATCCTTGGTCCGGCATCTAGAAAATTTTACTTCGCACCTTGGTTCGGCTACGTGTGTTGCTATACTAACCCTTATCTTTACCACATATTAAGCATCGTATTCGATATTTGACTAAGTTATTACCTCGTACCAATCAATACTAGCCTATTAGATAGTATACACTAAATCTATGTTGATAATTTCTACCTCCTTGGTCCGACAAGTAGCATTAAGGCGATTTCTAACGTTGGTCATCCGTTAAAAAGACTTCTAAGAGAAAGAATTATCAATACATGCAAGACACTATTCTATAATTGTTATTTTAGTTAGGTTTTACCTCATTATTTGTCTATGGTTTCCACAACCCTAGTTATAGAGTTTAGTTACCCATAATCATAATCATAATATTCAAATATATGGTATAAGAATTCATGTACTTACTTCAATGAGAAAGAGTAAAATCTGAAAGTTCGCTTGATTAATCAACAAAAATCACCAACAATCAATTACAAGAATCTCAAAATAATCAAGAATCTCACAAAAGGTCTAAAAAATAATCAAGAGTCTAACAATGATCAAGGGCCTAACCAAATAATCCAGAGTCTAACCTCAAATACGAGGTTTTTTCGAACTATTTATAAAAAAAAATAAAAACCTAATTACATATAGACTCTATTTGCTGGAAATTTGTCAAAACGCGGCTGGATCGACGGACCTCGTGACGGATTATCGTGGTCAAGACGGACCGTCATGGACTTCGTCGTCCCATACTTGATGCAATTTCTTCTGCTGCTCTTTGCATTACCCTCGACGGCAAGTATGACAGATCGTCACACGCACAACGGTCCGTTGAGGGTCTCCGTTCCAAAACACTTGAACTCTTGGAATATGGGTATTGGGACTACTTCTCTGAACTTCATGACGAACCTACAGGACGGATCGTAATGGATACGACGGTCCGTCACGCACTCCGTAACTTCCCCATCTTCCTTCAGCAGCTGCACTACGCTGCCACCTACGGATCGTCACGAGCATGAAGGACTGTCACAAGCTCCGTAGGTGGTCTCTTCTGCATTTCTTCGCTAAAAAACCTCCGCATTCATCTTTGAACAGATTTCCTGCAAATAAGGAGAAACTTATATAAAAATTAGCACACCAAGGCTTTTGGACACACTAAACTTAAGGAAAAAGTATTAATAATAGCGTGAAACCACGGTATATCATATAACAATTGGAACAACGATTTAGAAGGGTGTCATATAACTATCATATGGATTTACTAGGACAATGTATGATGAACTAGTGAGATGATTGTCTTTATAAATATAATGTTATAATCCAATGAAGAGTGTTGTTAACGACCATAATTTGTTACTTAGACATGTTGTAGGACTATATATTGGTGTTACATATCGAATTATGTGACAATTTAATTGAATTAAGACCCAAAAGAGTCATTTATTATAATTATATGTTGCAACAGTTTCGTTATATGTTGCGAATTTAACAACAGAAATTGCATATGTTGCTACAGATGAAAAATCAAGGAGACACTAATAGACGATTCAATCGATTTAGGAAAGGAAAAATGGAAATTTGAACCAAATTTTAGTGATTTAGAACATAAATAATCAATAATAATAAGGTATAACATTTGGAACAACGATTTAGAAAGGTGTTATATAAATATCATATAATTTACTAGGACAATGTATGATGAACTAGTGATATGATTGACTTTATAAATTAATTGCTATAATCCAATGGAGAGTGTTGTTAATGACCATAATTTATTACTTACACATGTTGTAGGACTATATATTGGTGTTACATATCAAATTACATGATAATTTAATTGAATTAAACCCCAAAAGAGTCATTTGTTATAATTATATGTTGCAACAGTTTTATTATATGTTGTGAATTTAACAATAGAAACTGCATATGTTGCTATAGATTAAAATCAATGAGACACTAATAGACGATTTGATCGATTTAGGAAAGGAAAAATGAAAATTTGAACCAAATTTTAGTGATTTAGAACATAAATAATCAATAATAATAAGGTATAACATTTGGAACAATGATTTAGAAGGGTGTTATATAACTAGCATATGAATTTAGTAGGACAATGTATGATGAAGTAGTGAGATGATTGTCTTTATAAATATAATTGCTATAATCCAATGGAGAGTGTTCTTAACGACCATAATTTGTTACTTAGACATGTTGTAGGACTATATATTGGTGTGACATATCGAATTACGTGAAAATTTAATTGAATTAAGCCCCAAAAGAGTCATTTGTTATAATTATATGTTGCAACAATTTCATTATATATTGCAAATTTAAGAACAAAAAATGCATATGTTGCTACAGATGAAAAATCAAGGAGACACTAATAGACGATTCAATCGATTTAGGAAACTAAAAATGGAAATTTGAACCAAATTTTAGTGATTTAAAACATAAATACTCAATAATAATAAGGTATAACCTTTGAAACAACGATTTAGAAAGGTGTTATATAACTATCATATGGATTTACTAGGACAATGTATGATGAAGTAGTGAGATGATTGTCATTAGAAATATAATTGTTATAATCCAATTGAGAGTGTTGTTAACGACCATAATTTGTTACTTAGACATGTTGTAGGACTATATATTAGTGTTACATATCGAATTACGTGACAATTTAGATGAATTAAGCCCCAAAAAAGTCATTTGTTATAATTTTATGTTGCAACAGTTTCGTTATATGTTGCGAATTTAACAACAGAAATTGCATATGTTGCTACAGATGAAAAATGAAGGAGACACTAATAGACGATTCGATCGATTTAGGAAAAGAAATATGGAAATTTGAACCAAATTTTAGTGATTTAGAACATAAATAATCAATAATAATAAGGTATAACAATGAAGAGTGTTGTGTACGTCCATATATATTCAATAATGATATGTACTCAAATGTTGCTACAGCTGATGCGTATATCGCATCATTCGTCCGTCACAACATTTGAGTCATATGTTTCTACAAATGATTATATGTAGCAACATTTGAGTCATATGTTGATACATATAATCATCTGTGGCAACATATACTTTTAAATAATTATTACATTGGAGTGTGCTTTTAGATATATTATATGTGACAACATATGCACAAATGTTCCTACAGGCGAATCACAACATGTGACATATGTTGCTACAAATGATTCACCTGTAGCAACATTTGTTTCATATGTTGCCACACAGAAACAAAGGAGAGCAACAAAACACGCATTGGGGCATTTCTAAATAAGATTATATAATAGAGATCATCCTCAAATAAAATAGAACATTCTTTAAAATTCAACAACACAACGCTTAACACTTCTTATGGGGAATTTCGATTTGGGCATGTAGTCTTTTGCGGCCAAAGTCCCTACATACTGAACACTTATTTTTTCTTGTTCGAAATGATTCACCAACTCCACGCCGTCTCTTATATGTCCTTCTTCCGGCTTTACTTGGATCAACATATGGAGGAGGTATTTCTCTCTGTATGGTATCCAAAGGGACAATCCAAGAATCTTTAGTTGACACCTGGTGAATTTCCTGACAATATGTCATTATGTATTTTTTCACTGAATAATACGGAGAGGAGTACAGGTAAATCTGATTTCCAAAATCATCACCATGTTGGGATCAAATGGCTGTCATGGCATGTGGACAATGTATTTTGTCCAAATCAAAAATTCTTCAAGTACAAGTTCTTTATAGATCCACAGTAGCAACATCTCCATGACCAGTGACATTGAACTTGTAGTTATCGATTTGATGGACCAACGACTTGTAGCCCGCATTGACATACTCTGATATGTCTTTTTCAATTGAAGGAACAAATCTATTAGCGGAGTGCATCAGTTCCATACGCCTCTTGTGAAATAACAATGCAAATATCTTGTTTATTTCATCAAATAGAGCGACAATGAGAAATTCTCTTTCAACATCAAACATAGCATTCACCGATTCCACGATGTTTGACGTCATAATGTTATATCTATACAACAACAAATAAAAATCAAACAAAACACATAAAGTAAAAATAAACTCAATTGAAATGGTACCTATTTTCCGGAAAAAACGCCCTACTCCATGTGTGAAATCCAATACGTTCAAGAGCTTCAGTGGCCTTTGGTACCAAATCTCTTATTTGATTGAAATGGTCATTGAACTCACATATATCGTACGCCTTTGCTGCTTTATAAAGATGGGACATTACCTTTGAATTGTGAAAGTTATTTTGAATATTTTCCCCAAGGTGTCTCATGCAACAACCATAATCAGATGTAGGGTAGATTCTCGAAACCATCTTTCGAATACTTGGATGCATATCAGAGATAATGCACAACTCATCAGTATCATCTACAAAGCTTCTCATATTTTGAAATCATATGAGGCATCGTATTCCTTGTCCATAACACAGAAAGTCACTGGAAATATATAATTCTCGGCATCTTGTGCCACCGCCGATAGCAGAACTCCTCCATACTTGCTCCTTAGAAATGTGTCATCAACGGTTATTACTTTTATCATTTCTTGAAAACCAATTATCCATGCATCATATGATACAAAGAAGTACTGGAACCTTCCATTTTCATTGAGCGACAATACCGTCTTGCTTCCTGGATTCGCAACTTCAAGCATATACCGGTACACATTAAGCACTGCGTACCCGTGCTCAACTGTTCCCCTAACATTAGATTTGGCATTCTCCATGCCCTCATAATCTTCCAATAGCTTACCTTACAACCGAATTTTGTGCGGGGTTGATTTGACATGTCTCTTGTAGATGGGTCTTTACCATTGTGAAACCTATTTTCAAAGTACTTACCTATGACTTTTGTCATGGCGTGGGGATTATGACTTGTAAGATGCTCTGAACTATACATATGGTACTTTTCATAGATTCTAATGGCAAACCTGTCACTACTTGTAAATTTCACAGCCCTCAGCCACCAATTGCAATCCAGATATGAACATTTAAAGGAAAACACATTACGAGAATTGATCACCTTTTTCAGTCTAAAATTTTTTTCAAGCAAGCAATTTTCAATGAATTTGTCAGTTCTTGCTTGTTCTTGAATGTCATTCCCTTATAAAATCCTGTTTCATCATCTCTAACATTATTCACACGTGAAGGTTGAGAAGCACATGAATTGTTGCTGCCAACTATAGGTGTGGGAGGAAACTTGCTCTCAAGATCCGACCCTTAAGCTTGAGCTTCACCTCACCTTCACCTATTCCAATTTCATCATCAGGATTATTCATGTCCGCAGGATGAAATTCATCATTAAACATATCTTGTTGGCCTTGGTCTACATTATGATCCTCCTCGATAGGAGTTTATTCCACGTAGACTCTTAATATTGACAGTTTCTCTGTTCCTCCCAAATAAACACTCAAACTAGATTGATCAGTTATTCTAAAAGGTAAAACCTTCTCATTGTGACAAAAATAGGAAATGTAACTCATGACAAGATCTTGCGGTTTACAATTGCTCCAAACTTTTGCATGACTATATTGAAGAACTCATCATATAAAATATTTCTTTTGACATACATCCCTACTGAACTAGCACCTCATTTTTTACTATCCTTCCAACGATATATAAATCAATTTTTCTTCTCGACCCATTCACCACGACAATCAATCCCTACAAATAATGACATTGTACCTGAAGAAAATAATAAAAAATAATAATAATTAATTATGAAGAATAAGCATATGTAGCAACATATGACTATTCTTTGGCGATATTTGAGTTATATGTTGCTAAATATGACTGTTCTATTGTGAAAAATAAATCACACGTTTCTACATTTTTTAGTTGTATCATATGTAGCAATATATGGCTATTCTGTTGCGAGATGTAACTGATATGTTACTACATATGATTGTTCTATTGTGAAAAATAAATCAACATGTTGATACATTTTTTAGTTATATCATATGTAGCAGCATATGACTATTCTGTTGTGAGATGTAAGTCATATGTTGCTACATATGACTGTTGTGTTGTGAAAAATAAATTTAATGTTACAATTTTTACTTATATCATATGTAGCAACATATGACTATTCTGTTGCGAGATGTAAGTCATATGTTGCTACATATGACTGTTCTGTTGTGAAAAATAAATCAACATGTTGATACATTTTTTAGTTATATCATATGTAGCAACATATGACTATTATGTTGCGAGATTAAGTCATATGTTGCTACATATAATTGTTCTGTTGTGAAAATAAATCACATGTTGCTACATATGACTATTCTGTTGCAAGATGTAAGTCATATGTTGCTACGTATGATTGTTCTGTTGTGAAAATAAATCACATGTTGTTACATATGACTATAATATGTTATAATAGTCAACTGTTGCAACATATATAACAATATGTTGGAAACACGAATCCAAATTATTGAAAAAATTGCAGGTATCCAGATCAGATGATAATGAATTAATTTTAAATAACTATCAATTGTACTTACCAGAAACAATGGTGTATAACACTTATGCAGTAATTTCAATTGAACAAAACGAAATTTGTTCCACTAGTTACAGATTAGGTAAAAACCTGATTCAAGAAGAATAAATCACAAGCACTACCAGCGAAGACCCGCAATGTACGAAAATAAGAAGAAGAAGAAGAGGAAGATGAAGAGAGCAAGAAGAAAGGAAAGCAAGCAAGCAAAGACGAGAGCAGAAGAAGAAGAGGAGGACGAATACGACGGCTGGAGGCGAGGGGAAAAAGCTTTTATTTCCTCTTTTGGCTCAATATTTTCCCACCAAAATTGGTTAAATTAGGTTTGGTATAGTCAATTTACCATTTTACCCCTCATTTATTTTCCACCAAAAGTTGGTTAAATTAGATATTGTGAAATTACCTTTTCAGTGGACCAAACTGTCAACTTATAAACTTGAGGGAAACTCCATAATCCTTAATCATTAGTCACATAATTGTCAACTACACCCAATACTTAAGACTTATGTCACCACCCATTTATTTTGAAACCTTAATGTCACTTTTTTTTAAAAAAAAAATTCTAACTTACCTTAAAGTGATGGATATCACTCCCACATATACCAACAACTTAAATTCAAATCTTGACATCATAAGGACCTAATTAACATGACAAAACAAATAAATTGATGCACAATAACTCATGAAGGAGATCATCATACTTCCATTAATAGCGTGATTTTTTATAGTTGAGAGAAGAAGAAAGGAAGGGAAACAGATGACAGATTTAAAAGCAAAAACAAAAATTACGAACCAAGAGATGGGAGATTAAGAGGCTGAATCCGAAGTGTTTTGATAGGAAGAAGCCAAACTGCCAAGTTTTCTTCTTCTGTTACAGTGTATTGATCATCTGATAGATGTGTCTTCGTCACCATTCTTACCCACTACCACAATCTCACAAACACCGATTCTCTATCTCATTTTAGAGTATGACATTATGTATTCCAAAAATACTATTCTATTTATCATTATTAATTTTAAAACTTTTCAATTTACCTTAAAGTTAAATGACACAGCAAGAACAATAGATATATTCCAAGTGAGATTAGAAGGCGAGGACTTGTCTCTTTTCTTTTTTTTGGTTAAAGGAACAAGTAGTGAAATTGACATCTGGTAGTGGTATTCCAATTTTCTTATGTCTGCTCGCTTAATTCTTTTTAAAAAAATATTTTTCAACTCAATTTATATTCCTCAAATTTAAGAAAAAAAAATTCTTTAAAAAAATTAACATTTTTCAAATATCTACTTCATCACTAAATTATAATATCTTTATTCTTACAATACTCTGTACCCTATACCCGATCCTCCCCATCCAAATTTTTAAAAAAAAAAAGAAATTTAAAATAATTTTTTACCCCTATCCCCAGCCATCACCCTCCCCCACACAAAAAAATTCAACACTTATTTGAAAAATATTTCAAATTTCAAGTTTTTTTTTTACCTCACCCAACACCTACCTACTCCCCCTACAAAATAATTGGAAGTTTGGGTCAGATCTCAGGGTAAAATTTTGAAACAGTCGTTGAGGTAGTGTGCTAGTTCAGAAGTCAAGATCGAATCCTAAATTGATTATCATGGTTGATTTTCCAGTCAGAAGTTATATCATAAAGAATATTTTCTAGTTGCAAGCCAAGCCAAAAATAAAAAAAATGTTTTTTGGTAATATTGTTCATTCACCAATCAAACATTTAAAAATATTTAATTATCAGTCCTAATGAAAAAATAAGTTAGAAATTTGCTAATTTTTTAGGAATTTTTTTTTTTAGAAAACGTTTTCTTTTGTACAAAATGCATCCTTAAAAATTTGAAATTTTTTATTTTGATCGAGGTACAACCACCAATAGTTGTATGAGGATTCACTCACATTTTAACACATGGAATTGTGGGTCCAATTTGTCCTTTAAATTTGCTAAAGAAATCAAAGGAGAGAGAATACAAATTTTGATTGAAAAGTTGAAAAGAAAATTTGAAATTCACGCTACATTCCATTAAATATATTAATAAATTTCAATAAATGTGCATTAAAAGTCAACGCTACATCTCTTTCATGTTTTGTTTCATTTTCTATCTTCTTACTACTATCTATTTTGAAACAAATTGTATTACTACCTCATTTTTATTTTTGCTTACCATAAAAAAAATCTTTTCTCTAATATATTTTATCAATAAACAATATATATATATTATTTTTGAATATTATTTATTACTAAATAAATGCATAAGATATTAATATTCAAACTTAATATTTTAAAACCTAACTAATAAGACTGATTTAATAAAATAAACCTCTAATAAAATGCAAGTAAATTTATACATAAATTTAATAGTGGAACACATATTATAAATTATATATTATTGGCATAGAAAATATGATTGTTACGATGATTAGTATTATTATTATTATTATAATAATAATAATAATAATAATAATAATAATAATAATCGTCATACTCATATTTTTTATGCCAATAATATATAATTTAATAGTATGTGTTTCACTATTAATTTTATATATAAATTCACTTGCCTTTTATTAAAGGCTTATTTTATTATATTAGTTGTATTATTTATTTCTTAAAATATTAAGTTTGAATGTTAATATTTTATGCATTTATTTAGTGATAAAATAATATTTAAAATAATATTTATTTTTTATTTGATAAATTATATTAGAGAAGAAAAATTTATTTCTATGATAAGCAAAGTGAAAATGAGATAGTAATAAAATTGATTTCAAAATAGATACTACCAAAAAGATGGAAAATGAAAATTAATGAAAGAGAAAAGTGAGAAAAGAAAAAAATGATTGAGAAAAAGTTGAATTTACATTGTAGGTCCCACATATCACATTAAAATTAATAAAATAATAGCATCATACAAGTATGAGTTGGTATACCTCATTCATAGTAAAAATTTTCATCATACATAGAAATTCTATCTATATATATAAGGTTGTATCTTTATATAAACTTGAATCCCCTCCTGAAATTGTGTTATCTGATTTTGTTTGTTATGATTGAAAATTATTCTCAGTTGTTGAAGTAGTTCTCATTTTAGTAAAACAAGGTGTAGGTTTATAATGATTTGAATTTTAAATTTTTTAAGATTATTTTAGTTGTTGAAATATTTTAGATTTTTAATCTTTTACAATTTTCAGTTGACACTAAAAAGAAAATTTGTTATAGCGATACAAATCACCATAGAGAGTCAAAATATTGCTACGAATAACATGTTGTGGGGATTCATGAATCGTTGGCTATACTAAATAGCTGATACTTTTTCTATGGCAATCACACAAGTCGCCATCAAAGGTTTATTTTTTGTAGTAGTAATGCCTCCACAAAAATGTATTGAAGTGCCACGAAAATCACCTAACAAAAACGTAAAATATTGCAAAAAAATGAATAATTATTTTGTGTTATAAACTCATTGAACTAAGTGGATGATATTCATGAACTTATCCATTTCAAGGATAAATATGTATTCTCAAGATTTATCCTTATCTTGGATATGTATGTTTCCAAGGTAACGTGAACATTTATGGGAAAATTATGTATCCATTAATTTGACATTCATCAAAGTGGCTTTTGAGATGATTTCTCTACTTATAAATAAAAATATCATTCTCAATGTATGATATACTTGAATAAGAAGAAAAGTTATCTCCTTCATCTTATACTTCTTGTCTTCTTCTTCTCTTTATACTTATATTGCTTTGAGCTTGAGTATATAACACGTTATCAGCACGAGACTCTAACCAATTGAGAGTGAATTTAGTTTTTCTTTAGCTCATGTTTTGGTTGATCTCGTTATGAGAATCAAGATATTATTTACATAAAATCATATATGTATTTTCTAAAATATTTTTATGAATCAGAATACAATAGTGTTCGGTCACTAACAATTACTAAGAAACAAAGGCATATACTACTATTGGTTGAATATGACATGCTATACAAAATTTCTTCTATGGAAGAAGGTCAAAAGTTTTAATAACATGAGTTTGAATATTATTTTGATTGTTTTGAAAGACTCAAAGGGTTAGTTATGTTGTACTTTATTCTATTACACTGTTGGTTGAGGGTAAGACAATGGATTCAAGCTCCGTCGCACCAAAAAGGGTAAGCATCAGGTTAAAGTCCAGATGTACCATAATGAAAAACATTTGAGGGTAAGACCTAAGTTCAAGTTCTATCGCACCAAGAGAGTAAGACATCAATTTGAGTTTTGATGCATCATGATTGGGTTCAAGTACCATAGAATGGTGGCGTGACACGTCTTATATGGGTACGACATTGAGTTTGAGTCAATCTCCATAGTGATGATAAAATGATGACTAAGGAAAAACAATATATTTTTGATGAAATGAAATTCGTCTCACTGAATTTTCTCCATTCTCTAAATCGAATGTGGTAGCAGTATATGATAAGCTTGAAATCTGCCTAATTGCTCCATTCTATCATATAGATGTGGTAGCAGTGAAAAATAAGTCTGAAAGATGACATGTGATTAAATGTATGAATAGGGGCGTGAAGGGACAAATCACAATAGTCATCGTTGTGATAATTATAAAAAGAAAGAAAACGATTTCTTCAAATAGTCCTTCAAAATGTGAAGACAATTTTTATTATAAAAATGATACGAAAGGTCATTGGACTTGTGAATGTTGTCAACCCAATAATTTGACAAGTTTATATATCCTCCATCAAGAGAAAAGAAGATAAAGTGATGGTACACTTGATCTTTCAAAGTGATGTTGAGGTGTGTCATAGAAATATGATGAATTTTAAAATTACGACAATTTACTTATAATGCAAATGTATGAAGTACATATATGATTCGTCCATTCCTTGAAAAGAATGTGACTTGTGATAAGTATCGTGAATGTTCAACCATTCTATAAGAGTATGGGTCAAGATGTGATAAAATCATTATGGGTTGAATATATGCCACAATTCACCTTTATGGGAGATTTGGAAAAAAATGATGTATGCCAAAACTCATCTCTACGGGAGGTTCGAGAGAAAAATAAATTTTATTTGGCAAAAAATAGTTAATGGTATTGAACGTTTCTACGTCACTATGGTATGTTTACTATGAACTACGAAAGGGCAAAAGAAAGAAATAATTCTTGGCTATAAAGGTTGTGGCCATTATTGTGTGGCAATACAACTTTGTCATTGGTTGTGTACCTATGGTACAACAAAAGTAAAGCAAGAAACATGTCTTGCTCGTAATGTTTTGACCATGACAATAATAATTTAATTTCCTCCTTGAAGGATGTGCTCACCATAGGAATGATGTCATGCAATATGTGATAGTACACAAAATTAATAGCACGCTCTAACGAGTTGTGTTATTACGAGAGGAATAATAATGGGGTTGTAGTAAGTCTCAAAAGAAACTTTTTAAGTTTCGGATGAATTAAAAAGAAATATTGAGACTATAAATTATGAAAAGATTTAATATCTTTAAATTACTACAATCGATGCGGGTTATAAATATTTATGTAAAAGATTACCATTTTTCCTCTTGTCATACAAACATGGACATGCTGATGAAATTACATGTAAAAGTATACTGTAAGTGTATTGAAATAAAGATCAGTTGACATGATCGGTTGTCCATTCCGATTAAATGTGATGCAAATGTAATTGAGAATTCAGGTGACTTATATGATGAAGAAATAAAAGATTCTTTAAGGATTCGTTGGTATTAATCCCCTGAAATTTTTGAAACATATAAAAAGGTCAATATGGGCTCATGTACTTTGTTCAACTTACAAATTGGATTTTGTAAGGTTGTTTGCTCGAACTGTTAAAATTAAGATTACAGTTTCAAACTATGAAATTATATTGATAATGCTGATTGATTTAGCAGAAATTGTATGCCTCCAATTATAGCTAAATCGTGGTTATGAGAAAAAAAAACTCTCAAATAAGATTTGGTATGAGATAATTTATTTAACATGTAGCAACACATGTATGCATCAAGCCAACAAGGTTTCCCCATTAAAATTGGTTCAGGGTTATGAACTAAATAATTTTCATCTAAAATGTTGAATGTGCGGTCATGATTGTTTCATCACGCACAAAGATGAATTTCCAAATAAGGTTGGGATGAATGTTAGATTTTCTAACATTAGAGGGAGAGATGATTAACAACTGAATATTATGTGTGAGGTTTAATAATGAATTATCTTGATCCTCATTAAATGAATATGTGAACTTAAATCTCAAGTGATAATTCATTTGCATAATATTGCAAATCAATTGCCAGATGAATTTACTGACCCTATGATATAATTCAGCTGCAAATGCTCTGAAACATTTCAGAAAATTACATGTCTAGTGAAGATCCCAATAGGTCTTTAAAAATGCGTATTGGAAATACATAGGCATTTCAATGCCCAATATTAAGAAATATTGGGCATAGTATAGGGGTATTAGCCAATTTCTATATAATCCCAAATAAGCGAAATAAATTGGCTAAGGGGTATTAGCCAATTTCTATATAATATCCAAATAAGCGAAATATTGGGCATATTAGAAAATATTGGCTTAAAGGATGTTAGCCAATTTTTCTAAGTATTAATGAACTTGTTTAAGAAATGTACCTGCAATGAAGACCCTAATCTAACAACCTTTATTCATAATTCAACACATTAGATACGAGACATCCAAGTGTCAAGCCTAGATACCATAGCACATGACAACTTAAAATAATCATGTAGATTAAGTAGTGTCCAAGGACATAGTGAGGATCCTTAGGACAATAAGTAAACATTCCAAATGAACCATCAAGACTAGTTTGTTAGAAAAGTACAACCAAAACATGTGCAAGCACATGGGGAGAAACGGCCAAGAAGGGGACCACCCTAACCGAATTCAGTTAGGATAGTTAGGGGGAAGGCGTGCACAAGGGTTCCACCATGTGGGGCCTAGCTCTCTAACTAACTCTAGATTCTAACTAACTGACTAACTAGCTAACTAACCTAGGACAAACAAAAATAAATTATCTAGTACACCCGATAACCTAAGACTTAATTGGGTGACACTAACCTAGTAACTAGTTAAAGAGACAACCTAGTACCTAACCTAAGATGGTCCAAAGGGTTAGTTATGGTCCTAACGACTTAAGGGTACTTTAGTAATTACCCTAGGTCACCTAATTAATTAAATTAGCAATTTAATTAATTAAATTAAATTGTCAAACTGAAATCCTTACACTAACCTAGTATAACTCAAGAAACATCCTAGTACTTAACCTAGGATGGTCCAAAAGGGTTAGTTATGGTTCCAATGACTTAGGGGTACTTTGGTAATTATCTAGGTCCCTTAATTAATTAAATTAAGGAATTAATTAATTAAGAAAAAATTCAAAAGCAAGGGTGAAACTCTTAGAAAAATTTCAGATTTGACTAAGTGTTATGTTTTTCTATTTTTAATCAATCTAGGAGGGGCTTTTTAGTAATTAGTTAATTAATTTATTTAATTTACTTAACTAGCCTAAGTTGAATGAGTCAAGATCAGTTCCTAAAACTTAAACTCACGTGCAAACACTAAGAAACTCACGAAGCAAAATAGTAAACGAACAAAAGAAAAGCAAAAAAGTTTCTCTCGATTTCTCTTAGATGATTTCAAGATTTTCTTCAAGGTTTCATGCAAGGTGATCTTCGTAGATTTAATTCTACATAAGGTATGGGTTTTTCTCCTAGAATTCTTTCTCCAAGAGTATTTTTCATCGTCTTGAATCTATGATATCTCGAAACTGGGGTTGTTTCCCAATGTTATTGTTGAACTCCCTTTTTCCTAGTATCCTTGTTTCCGATTCCAATGAGTATATAGATGTAGTCTCGATCATGTTGTTGGTATGTGGTGCTTGATAATCTTAATGTGTAGGTTTCTTGATTTGTAAATGTTGAATGAGCCTATAAGTTATACTCGTATGATTTTAAGTGTTCCTTACGTGAAATAAAGAATGGTGCTATATTAACTTGTGTCCGAAAGTGCTACGCTTGATGTGTTACTGTCATGGTGTATATTTATTGTTAAAAGTAACTTGTTGGAGATGATATGTTCATTAAAGTATTCATATGAGGCTATTCGAAATGGCTAATAATGTTGTGCCTAAGTTATGATATAAGATTGGCTAATAATGATTTCATGAAATTATATTTGAATGAATGTTTGGCTTGTGCCAATAAATTGGCTATGAAGTCATTTTCAAATTTTCTAAGTCAATACTAATTTTATGTCAATCACATATAGCCAAAGTATTGAATGATAACTTAAGCACATCTAAGATAATTCAATGAATTCATATCCAAGGGTATGTCAATCATTGGGACAAGTCTCAACATGCCCTAGCCAAATGAACTATGAACATAAGTATTTCATTGAATGAAGTTCTCAACGTCCATAAATGATGATATGAAGCTACCAAATGAACGTAAGCAAGTAAAGTGAGTATTAACATAATCAAAAAGTGTCTAAGTTAAGAAAGTGACCAGAATGAGGTGTTAAAGGAAGTGAGACAAGTTTCACTTACACCTAAGATACTATGTTAAGATACTCATGAAGAAGGGTGTTTATTTATGTGAGACAAGTCTCATTAACACCAAAGATGTTATGTAAGGATAAATTCACATTTCATCAATGTAAAGAAAGGGATGAAAAGTCATCAATAGAGTAAGTAAACCTCAATCTAGAAGCAAGCTTCCATAATGTTTGAGTCAACTCTAAAAGATAAGAAGATAAATGAAAGTGAGCAAAGCACCGATAGACTAGCTATGAGTTTGTGCTTGCACATGCAAGTCTCATGAGATGAGGCTCCACCACGGTGGATAAGAGTCTCCGAATATCTCCTAGTCTTCAAACTATGTCTAGCCAATTTGGGAACTAGCCTATGGATTCCACCTAAGAGAGCTAGGTATGTTTCGGTCTCACCTTGGTCAGTGAGATCACCTCTTTTCAGTGTGGGAAAGACACCACATTTCATGTTTAGTTCACATGATCTATGTCAGTTAATGATCAAAAGAATGTTCTTGGTTCACTTTAACAGTGAGTCACCCCTTTTTGGTGTGGGGTAAACACTTGACATGGATTCACTTTAGCCGGTGAAACACCTCTTTTTGGTCTGGGGCAGACACTGAATTTCATGTTAACTCGCATGATCTAGGATTCACTTTAATCGGTGAATCACCTCTTTTCGGTGTGGGGAAGGCACTAAATTTCATGCAACTTCACATGATCTTAATGCTACAGACTTCTCTAAGGAAATAACAAGAAAGAAAAGATGTAAGTTCAAGGCGAACTAAGAAAGTAAGAGTTATGAATGTCAATGTTGATAAGAATGAACTTTCCAATAAGTAAAGGGTATAGCCAATAATGAATACTCATGTTATAAAAATAATCAAGCCAAATGAGATTGGCTTATAATCACTTTATATAATTGGCAAAAGATCATAGTCAAATAAGATTGACTTATAATGAATTATTACATTAGGCCAATAATACAATAATAGGAATAGTCACTGAAGATTGGTTTATGAAGATTTCATGCCCCAAATTGTAGTTAAAATATTTTCTTAATCTCTTGAATTACTTGCTTGATTCATTATAGGTATGGGACTATAATGAATCATTGCACTTGTAAGTAAAATGTAGGATCAAAGGATATTTTTGAACTAGACAACAATAAGAAGAAAAAGATTAAAAAATAAACTAAGTATGGGGAAAGGGGCTCTCGCGTTTGGGGGCATCAAAATTCAAAATTTTTGCTCGAGTTGTTCTAAAATTATGTTGATGATTCTAAGGTCTTGTATTCATATAGGAAATGAGTTGTGTGCTTTTAATGCATTAAAATACGTCATATTCATACCATAATTCACAAATAACGAATTAGGAAAGTCTAGTGATGTCACTTTCCAAAAATGGCATGTTGTTATAGGAAGAACTTTCCTTGATCATGCATAGTCCTTATGTGTATGTGTGCATACACCCATACTTAGTTCAAGTGTTTACTAACCCTATACTATTATTATCTTTTTAGGTGCAGGTCAGAGAGAAGGTTGAAGACTCGTTGAAGCTGTTTGGATCATCGTTCTCCAAATTTTGGTAGGTCCTCTTAATGTTTGAGGATGCTACACTTATTTATCTAGCCTAGTTCTTTAGACATAGCTAGTGGATGTTGTCCCTGACGTTTCTTTTCAGATGTTTGTTTCAAAACTTTGTATTAAGGTCATTTTGGCAAACTATTACATTATATATTGATCTCTTGATTTGAATTGATTCTTCAATAGTAGATGTTTATTTTTTATCTGAGCTTAATAGAATATTAATCTATGTAGAAAATATATGAAGTCTATGTATACTTCATTATGCTTTAAATATTTTAAATTTTTCGCAAATTTAACTATATGAATGTTATGAAAGCTAAGAAGAGGCTTGTCAGCGACCTTTGAGAGGTTAACGACGCCGGTTGTGTTCGAATTCCAGAATCCGGGTATGGCATGCTCCAATGTGAAGTCCTTGAAGGACAGATTCTATGATACGCTGAAAGCGCAATAGAACAATCAATTTCAATTATAAAATTCCTTGAAAAAGGAGAGGAGTAAATGATCAATATGATCATGATAATGAGGCAAGTGCTATAAAAGAGCATCACAACATAACACTTCATAAAACCTTAAAAAAAGTTTCAGGTACCTGAAAAATGATGAAAAATGAAGAGATCTCGATAAGTTATGTCTTGTTAGAGTCGATATCAAATAACCGTCAACGGTATCTTTGATATGAGGTAGCGCTCAATAAAATAAATTGTGATGAGGATCTTTAATATAGTGTGGATAGTAAATGGTTGACCAAGTAAAATGCATAATCAAGTATATTTTTTCACTTAGAAAAGTGATATTTTGGATTGATAGTCCATAAATCAAGGTATATGTCAGTAAGGTACGATAAATTATTATAATCGTAATGTATCAAGTACAACTTGTGCTATGGTGGATGCAATGAGGTTTGTTTTGATCTGACAACATATGAAAAACTTGAATGCATATAATGAATAATTGTAATGTCTAGCTAGACAATTAAGGTTATATGAAAATCCTTGAAACAATCGAGGTGTCTGAAGCATATAAAAGTTTGAAGGAAACTTTTTCAATAAAGCTTCAAGAATCCTTATATGGATTGAAATAATCAAGGAAGAAAAGGGTACAAAAATAATGACCCTAATTGTCCTTGTATTTTTATGAAAAGATCTTGGTAAGACAAAATTTTATCTTGACCTACAGATTGATAATTTAACAAATGAAAAATTTGTCTAACAGTGCACGTACATAAAAAAGTGTTGATGCAATTTTAAATGGATTATTCTCATTCATTGAGTACCCAAATGATTATGAGATCACTTGAAATAAATGATTATTCATTTTCATCTCAAGAGAATGATGAAGAGCTTCTTGGTGAAGAAACTCCATATCTTAGTGCAATCAGGGTACTAACGCATCTTGCTAACAATAGTCGACCAGATGTCTGTTTTGCAGTAAATTTACTGGCAAGATTCGGTTCCTCCCCAACAAAGGAACATTGAAATGGTGCTAAACACATACTTGAATATCTTCGATAATTCTAGACATGATTTTATTCTATTTCAAGGAATTCAAGTCATAGCTGACTGGTTACGCAGGTTTAGAATATTTATCTGATCCATATAAAGCTCGATCTCAAACACGTTAGTTGTTTGCATGTGGAGGCACAATAATATCTTGGCGATTAATGAAACAAATGTTAGTTGAGATCTATGACACACCATATTCAGAAAATGTGTATTTTTTCTTTGAAAAAGAATATACGAATCACAATGTACAAAGATAATCAACTACAAATGAATGTGTGCACAAGATGATTGTTGTTGTGAACAAGTTGAATAAGCAATTTACTTGCAATTACGAGGTCATGAAGAATAGAATGATATTCAAGATGTATTCAGCTAAGTTCAAAGCCTCGTCATATCCATGAAATCAGATAATGATATACCAGAATGGGTTCAACCATGCAATATCTTCGAAAATGTGATTTGATCACAAAGACACTACCAATATTTGAGAAGTTGATATTGGATGACATCATCACAAGAAATTAAGTGATGTGTTGATCAGGGATAGTATGATACGCATTGCACTCTTTTTCCTTGACCAAGGTTTCATCCCACCGGGTTTTCCTGGCAAGGTTTTTAATGAGGCAACAAATAGTGTATATCAAAAAATATTTGTACTCTTTTTTCTTCAGTAGAGTTTTTTCTCACATGTTTTTCCTAGTAATATTTTGATGAGGCACATAATCTATGAACATACAAGGGGGAGTGTTATAAATCCATTGAACTAAGTGGATGATCCATTTATTCATGAACTTATCCTTTTCAAGGATGGATATTTATTCCCAAGATTTATCCTTATCTTGGATATGTATATTTTCAAGGTAACATGAAACCTTTATGGGATAATGATGTATCTATTAATTTGGCATTCATCAAAGGGACTTTTGAGATGATTTCTCTACTTATAAATAAAGATATCATTCTCAATGTATGATACTCTTGAATAAAAAGAAAAGTTCTCTCCATCTTATACTTCTTGTCTTCTTCTTCTCTTTATACTTATGCTTTGAGCTTGACATTTTATTTTTAATTTAATTTTTTAATGACCATTACAATACTCAACTTATTTTTGATATTACTTCATCCCATTGTTTTCTATTTTAGTTTGATTTTGCTCCCTCGATCTCAAACTCATAACCTGAAGCAACTCTCTTTTATTTGTCAATATTATTTTATTTTTAACTTCATTCACTTTTTTCAAATTTAACTTCTATGGAGATAATATGTTATATCATCATTTATATAGATACACAAACGTACAAAATTTATCACCCATATTTCATTCAAATTTAGACTAGATTTGGTGTGTGCTTATAAGTGACCAAAATTTTCACGATAATTTTTTCTCAATAATAACATGAAAATAGTAAAAAAAATAATAACATTGATAGTAAAAAAAGTAAAGATAACAAAGGCAAAAGAAACAATTGTAGAAATTAACAGAAGATATTGATAATAATGAAATGATTAATACTAATAATGAAATGATTAATACTAAGGATTAGAGGGAGCATGTAAGATCCACAAAACTAGAAACATGATTTCCCACAAAGAAGGGAAATTATTCGACTATGTATATCTACTAACCTTCTATTCAGGATTGAAGTTATTCTTGCACGTTCAAGGTGTATCAAGCAACATTCTTTTATGGAGAATTTACATTGTACAAGTATTGACATTCTCTTGATATAAGTGAGGCTTAGTGCAGTTATTAAAGGATTGTAAAATTTGTTTGAGATTGAGTGTCCTATCATCACCTAGCAACATATATAATAATTCTTTTTTGAGTGCAACCATTTCTCTTTTCTTTTTAAATATTTCCTTTGTTGGCTTTCTTGTATATTTAATTCCTCATATTTGACACTTCTTGATGGGAATTTTGTCTCTACCACTGCTTCTGTCTTAATCCTTACCATTATGCTCTCTTTAGTAGGATCATGTATTCGGTGAGCTAGAGATGTGTCCTGTATTCTGTCTAATCACATCTCTCTAATTTTTTCTTGGTCTACCTCATGCCTCTAGTGAAACTTAATATTTCCAAACCCTTGCATCTCACTACTGGAGCATATGTACTACTCTTCTTCACATGATGTCTGAACCAATATCAACCTCGTCCTTCGCTTGTCCATCTTTGAGTCACTTTCACCTTGTTATATATATATATATATATATATATATATATATATATATATATATATATATATATATATATTCTTAATCTCTTATCTTCTGATATGGCCACACAATCCTCTAAGTATTTCATATTTTTATTATTTTCATGAGCTTCTAATCAATTTGTGATTTTTTTATTGGATAACACACTGCCTCATACAATATATGTGGTCTAACAATCATTCCATAGGATTTATCTTTTAAGTCTCAGTGGCATATTATCACATGAGACACTGGATGCAAGTCTTCATTTCATCTACTATACTCCAATACGATGTATGACATCATCATCAACAAGCTCCTCAATTTCTTGCATTATTGACTTAAGATACATGAAAATTCCTCTTATTGGGATGAATTGTATATTAATCCTCATTTACACACGTCTCATACAATTCATCATGGAACCTTTACTTAGTGTACTCTATTTTTGTACTATTCAATCTGAATTCTTTAGATTCTAAGGTATATCTCCAACAATATTATATCATCTTCAAATAACATATATAATAGTATATATACCTCTCCTTAAATATCTCATGTCAATCTAACTATTACCAAAACAAATAAAAATGAACTACAAGTTGATCTCTGATATAACCTATATCTCAATTGAGAAGTCTTCCGAGTCTCATCTGAACGTTCAAAATTTTTTCTTGGTTCCATAGTACATGTTCCTAATTGCTCTAATGTATATGTCACACGTACCTCTAGATTCCAAGTATCTGTACAATGTATATGTCACATGTACCTCTATATATATATATATGTTAAAGAGTGATAAATAAAAATAAAAATTTATTTTTAAAATAGTAGATAAATAAAAGTGAACAAAGGAAATATAATAGTATCTAATCTAAGAGTACGAGTCTATTTTGATAGAATTGGTAATATTACAACCTAATGCTTAAATTTGTTTCGAAATTCACTCCTCTCAGCCATCACACCAGACAACCCCAAAATGTACGTTATACTATGTTAAAATTTCATCTTGTTAATGTTATGTTTGACCCTACCATGTCTTCTTTTTAAAATGATACTGAAACAATTTTAGGTTGAGTGGCCCACACAATTAAATTAGAATATCAAGTTGCATTACACAACAACTTCATTAAATGCTTTACATCATATATGTATATAAAATACTTGTTTTGTCTTTGTCAACGATTATGAGACTAACAATAATGGGTCATTTCAACGGTAAATTGAACTACAAAATGAATGAGTATATCATTTATCACATCGAAGATTAAATTCATGGTCAATTGGATTTAATTAATTCCTGATAAGTTTTGATTATTTTAATATTGTGTAAAAGTTAAAGAATGACAAAAGTATGTATCGATAGTTGATTTGATGTGTGAACTCCTTATAAGAATTAGACAATTCTTCTCACTTTGAGCTAGTTTTTGAGTTGAGTTAAATCTAAAATCCAATTTCACAAAAACTTAAATTTATTTAAATAAGCAAAATATTAAAAATTTCCTCTTTTGTATAACTTTGGTTCTTAACCCTATTTTTATGGGAAAAAAGTTTTCAAATGTCCTACTATAAATGATTAAAGAAATGTCCTCCTCTCATTTATGGGATCAAATTTATCTTCTTTTCATGGATAAAAAATGTTGTATCCCAACAGAAAATGTTCAAAAAATTCCCCTTGCACCTATTACATCAAAAAATTTCTTTTAACCTAATAGGAATCAAGTGAAAATCTTTTTCACCCCAACTTTTGCTTTAAAAAACAGACTTTTCCCTTAACTTACAACAATAATAAATTCTCTCCTTTATTTTATACGTTGTCCATTTACCCTTGCTATGTGACATATATGTAATAATCTCTTTATATTATATATAATTTATTTTAAGCTAAGTATTTATAAATTTTTCTAATAAGTTCATCAAAATTATAAGCAAAATAATATTTTTACGAATTTATCACAAAATTTAGTATTATTTTAGTTTAATGATTGTTATTCCAACATAATATGCATTAAGTCTACGTATATGTATGTATACGTATACTTTTGTCTTCATCTACTTTTTTACTCCATGCTTTTTATATTTAATTAATTGATCCTTCTTGATATGACACTCCTTTAAAAAAATTAAGTAGAGGTGCATTTTACTATACTAATAATATCAATAATGCTTTGAAACTTAAAATTTGATTAGTACTATTTTATACCGTTATTCAATATTAAGAGTGTAAGTAAAGAATTTTTTTTGTTTTTTAAAAGTTCATAAATTGCAGAAATAAATTAAAATAATGGTTAAGTAATATAAACCGCTGGGTATTGTCTATTGTCTATGTAAGAGTAAAGTAATAAAAAGCTTTCATTGACATTGATGAAATATTACATAAATTATAATTTAAAATAACGCTCCTATATCGAAATATATTTGTATAAGTATTATTCCAAAAAAAAGTATATTTGTATTTTTCCCAAAAAAGTGTTGGTTAAATTTAGGAAGAAAAGCCACGTCATGTAATCCACGTGGCTTGTGGTGAAACGTTAGAGGGAGTGGTAATCACGAGATTCTGATCTCCGCTCAACTCAACTTTAGCTGTCACAAATCTCCTCTTTCTCTCTCTCTCTTGGTTGTGTTCACGTCGTTCATCCATTTCTACTCATCTTCTCTCTTCTTAAAATTGCTATAAATTCTACTCACTATGCGACCTGTTGCTTTCATCCTTTGATTCCTTTACCAGCTCTTCCTTTTTACTTTTTTTCCACTTGCTGATTTCCATGGAAATATGTCGTCTGCTTCTCTTTTTTGCTGCGATTTCTTTCATGTTCCGGCTTATCCATGCTACCTCCGGCGAAGATGACCCCATTTATCAGTAAGTTCACCTTCAATTCTATGCTACTTTCACTTGTTCTACTATTCTAGCTAGTTTATTGTTGTTTCGATTAAGTAGTGATTAGACTTCAAAATACTACTATTCTGTTTGATTTTTCTAATAACTTGAGGGATTTAGCAATTTGTACTGCTTGATTATTTATAGCATGAATTTACTAAACAATTAAATTGGAAGGAGAGTGCTCGATGCGTGGAGGAAACTTTTTTACCTAGGAAAATCGTTTTTCGGAGTAACGTTGGGTATAAAATAGGTGACTTATGGTAGATTTTTGAGGCGGAGGAGAGTAGGAAGTTTGTGTTTTCCGGTTATTTTTGGATATTGAATAATAATGTTATAGTTTAAGTTGAAATAAGTGATATAGAGTATGTTTTGGGAAAATTATGAAGAAAAATAACATTTACTCATCAGTGACAGATAGGTATTTACTCTCTCTTGGTAGAAAATATTTTCGGTTGTACCAAACACTGTTGAAGACCTTTTCTAGCTATTAAAGCTTTTTTTTGTTATTCTTGACATATATTGATACTTTACTTTCTAAAATTGATAGCTGAGTCATTTGAAATTAGAAGTGAGAGTGTTGTTTCACTTGATTATTGTGTGCCTGCTCATACATTTGGGAGATGGAGAGTTATTTTTTGTTGCCTCTCTATTGTTGAAATCTACATTTCAAGGGGAAATTTCAATAGTCAATGAGCGTTTATCTTGTGGTAAAAATCTGTGTTTCTTGTGTGTTGTTGAATTTTTGTACTTGCTTATCCAAAGAAATGGACTTGGATTTCTAGAGTAATGTGGAATCAGTTGATCTTTTCTTGTAGAAAATAAAAACCTGTATATGTCTATATGGTGCCTTACACTCCTCTGGATCATTAGTGATTTAATCATGGACTAAAATGCTCTATGGTCAAGGAACTTGTTACTGTGGGGAACTTTTTCTTTCCGAATAAGTATCATTTAGACATGACTTCTACCGCATAGAGATTGAAGTTAGTCTTTAGGAGCTGCTTTCTCTTAGCACTTGCATTTTAACTTCTTAAAATTACAAGTCATACAACTAAGTGATGTCGAATGCTGGTGGCATTTCAAATAGAAAAGGTTTAAATTTGGTTTGGCTTGTTTTGTTTTTATGTTTCTATGAAATATTTGGTCTTTATTCATTTTGAGGTTTTCGGAGTATGAAAGAGCATTTTCGAAAAAACGAAAGCAATGAAAACAGTTGTTTATAGGCCTTAGAGTTCAAACTAATATAGGATTTAGAATGTGTATATATTAGACATGTTTTAATCACGTTCTTCTTAATATGTATTAGATTATTGATACCTCAATATTTTATTTCTTGAGTTAATTGGTACTAGTGAACTACTTATTTACATCATAAGATTATTAATTAGGAGAGGCACCGCATGTCCTCCAAAACTGTGGTTAGTTGCGGAACGTTACTCGTAATATTTTTCTTTAGTGCTAAGATCCAAATTTACAAAGATTTCTCTTTTTTAGCTTGAGGGCATTAGTCAAAAGCCTAAGTGGTTTTAGCTCCCACCTGCGGATGATTGAACTGCCTTTCCTTTCAAACTGAGCTACCATGACTCTCGCTAACTGCATCGAATTCTTTGGATTAAAGAAGACTGTTTTTTAGAGTGGATTCCTTCCCTTAAGCCAGTATCATTTGGCTTTTGAGTTGGGAACTCCTGTTTACCTTATGACAGGTATTCTTTCTTATAGATATCATCAAAAAATTTCCAAAATGTCAGTGATTCTCAATGTGAATCTCTGATATGATTTTTTAGTTTAGCTTTGATCAAGTTCATTGAACACAACTTTAACATTTGTCTGTTAGAAAACCCACATAACCTAGGCTAAATGAATGCAACTATCCGAAAAGCCCATATAGCCAAGGCCTCTATGACTTCAGCTATTAAGACACACGTTCCAAAACACAGCTGAAGCATGAATAGCCTCAGAATCTGCAAATAACAAGAACAATCCCAATAACTAGTGACAACTGAGACTCCACGTATGTTTGACCAGACAATTGCTGATGGATACGTTTGGAAGATGAAAACATAAGTTTCTTTACATGTTCTTGTATCTTCTTGACAATATCCTGAAATGCAATTAGCAGTATATGCATATAAAAACATACATTCTGAAAAATTCTTAATCTTGTAGCCACCCTCTGGACTATAGTATACTTAAGGTTATTGCAGTCAGCTATTGGTTCTCTCCGTACTCCTGCATTCTTGAATAGAGCCTTGATTTCATTCATGGTGATAGTTTTATGGGCTGGATACCAATTAAATTTCATGTATCTGCTTGTTTTCTGCCGCAGTTTTAAAGTTATCTGTTTCATGACATCTGATCACTAAATTTGTTGGTTTCACAGAGCATGTGTTGGTCACTGCAAGGAGACTGGATGTGTGGGGGGAAAATGCTTTCAACATTGTAATTTTTCTTCTGGGGAAAATCCAATTGATGGTCCATGGTACCTGCAGGAGCCACTTTATCAAAGATGGAAACAATGGGACTGCCTTAGTGATTGTCGATACCACTGTATGATTGCCAGAGAGGAAGGAAGGCAGAAACTTGGTCTTCAACCTATCAAATATCATAGGAAATGGCCATTTCAACGTGTTTATGGAATTCAGGTTCTTCATAAATTAGATTAATCTTTTACCTACATCTAGCATATGATATAATTCATTCATCTTAAGATAGTCCTATCCTAAATCAGGAACCTGTTTCTGTGGCATTCTCTGTCCTGAACCTTGCTATACAATTCCATGGATGGGTATCATTTTTTATTCTAGTGAACTACAACCTACCTTTTAGCCCGAAGAAGAAGCCATATTATGAATACACTGGCTTGTGGCATATCTATGCTGTTTTATCAATGAACTCCTGGATATGGAGTGCTGTTTCCCATAGTAGGTGAGTTTCCATTCTTTTTGTTTCTCTCTTATTATAAATTTCTATCTACTGTAAACTGCATAAGTGTAGTTTTATCTGTAATCAAGTGAGTTGAAGCTGTCTTCTGAAATTATGGCACTTGCCACTTTTAAGCATAGGCTTCTCACAGAAAACGTTGTTACTGGAAATTGTTTGAGTTTCTTCTATTAATAGACATCTTCATCTTCAAAAATGAAGAAAGTAGAAAGTTTCTCCATTGCTTGTCCATTTCCGAATGAAGTTGTGTGCCATCAGATAATCATATGTGACCACGATGCTGTTGTGAATAACTATGGTTTATGAGGAGTGACAATGACAATTGTGCCTTTTGCAACTCTATTTATTAGTGGAATGTAATAGTGTAGACTGTTTGGTGCATGTAAATCTTGAGGTTTAAGAAAAACTTTTTGTTTTTAATTGCAGGAACCTCATTTAGCTTACATAGGGAGAGAGAGATGGGGGGGGGGGGGGACACTTTTATTTGATTAAGTTACTCCCCGGTTCAGATTTATATAGTACTATTTCCTTATTACGCCATTCGAAAAATAATGACAACTTCCTAAGTTTGATGACAAGCTTTTACAACCACAAAAATGTAATGGAATATTTAAGATTACAAGTTCAAAACTCTTACAGCCTCACAAATGTCATGGCATATTTAAGACCACAAGTTTCAAAATCTTTTATTGCTTAAACTTCGTGCTCCGTCAAACCATGACTTAAACACTTCTCAACATGTTCTTGCAAGTGCTTTCCTGATTCTTATCTTTGGTGAAGCATGTGGTAATACCTTTTATTAACAGGTTGTGGTAAAAATTGAACCAAGGATCCTTTCTGCTTTGCTACCATGTGAATTAATAATTATATAATACTTCATTTGGGCTTAAGTTATTATAGAGAGGACACTTTTGAGTTAAGGTCTTAAACACTTCTTAATTATAATTGTTGTTTAAGACTGCCTACATTTGTTACTTTTCAGAAAAGTTCCATGTTGGGTAACTGACACTGTTTCTCTAATGTAACGATGCTGTTTTTTTTTTAATTTACAGTTTCTCTGTTTGGATTTTCCTTGTTTAATGTTCTTGATTGATTGCAGAGATGTGGAATTGACTGAGAAGCTGGACTATTCATCCGTGGTTGCATTTATTGGGTATTCTCTTCTTGTTGCTATATTGCGAGCCTTTAATGTGAGAGATGAGGCATCAAGGGTAATGATTGCTGCTCCCATTGTTGCGTTTGTGACAACCCATATCTTGTATCTGAACTTTTATCAACTCGACTATGGTATGTCCCCTTCCAGCATAATTTTCTTTCTGTTGAACAGTGCATGATTTTCATCAAGCGTATGTTATTTCCTCCTAGGCCTAGAAACAATACATCAACTCCTTAGATGATTGTAGCGCCATTAGCCCAATTTGCTCTAGGATCCTTTTAATTTTCAGCTTCTGCAGTATATGTTAATGCAAAAACTTGGTTAAGTAACTTCCTAAAGTTTCTCTATAAAGACATAATCAAGTGGATCGAAAAATTGTTAGGGAGGAGGCTGTAGATGTGGGTAGATGATTAAATTTACTTTCAAGTTATTATGCATGTCCGTTGGATGGGAGTAAAGATGTAGATTGAAATGAATGGATCTTAGGAAAGGTAAAATGTTGCTTGTTATTTTGAATCCAGTCTGCCTTAATGAGGTTGAGCGCCTTTTCCCAATGGCGTTTTTTAAGATATCAAATAGGTGATTTGTGGGGTGTCAACCACTATGAAGGTGAAACAAAGCTAACAAACAACTCTCTAAAAATCTGTTAGAACTGATCATATTAGGCTATCTACTTCACCTACCTCCTTTGATCTTAGTTCAATTTGTGATTCCTGAAGATTTTGTCCTAAGGAGTGGAAAATGGGCTGTTTGAGCTGAAATTGGGAGGGACAAAATGGATTGTACCGATAATTGGGTCCCTACTCAACCCTGCCTAAGAGTTTCTATAAGATTCGATGGGAAAGATGATTGAATAATGGGTCATAATCCAACCTACCCATCTCTTACCAAGTTTTAATTTTCTTTATTTATTTTTTATAATTAATTTAACTATCAAAATGAAGGAAAACTTCTTTATTACAACTATGTAGAACATATCTAACAATTTTATTTTTTTTATTTAAATATTCTAACAAGATTTATCATGGATCAATTTGGGCTAATGCTATCCCAAATTAAGCCAACTTTCAGATGGGCTGAATTTTGTGCGGCCAAGGTGGGCTGAGTTAATAAATGGGTCAATTTAAATATTTTGTTTCCTGGAGTTTACTTGAGGTTATTTTGTGTTTCCTTTGGGATGTTAAGTAAAGAGTGACACAAAAATGATAAAGAATGGATATAGAAGAACAAAATGCATCTTAGAGAATCCAGTTTGACTTGATGAGGATGGTGTCACATGATAATCTTGCCACAGGACCAAAGATTTGTGCAAATAGTATTTATCATATATATTCAGTCACTAATGAAACAAAATAGAAATAACTCTAAACAAGAAAAAGTAGACCTAATTCAATTTGTTCTTTAGTCATTTAACAGTTATTGAATCTATGAGTCGAATGTTCAATTACTATGTTGTTCGACCATAGAAATTACTGATTGTGTTTAAGTGGTAGCTCTATACGTCATGAACTTGTTACATGATACGAGGTGTGGAAGTTGAAATTTCTAGATTATCTTGCAGGATTAAACATCAAAGTCTGTGTTGCTATGACCATGCTGCAGTTCATTTTATGGGTTGTCTGGGCAGGATTTACTCGTCATCCATCACGCTGGAAGTTGTGGCTTGTGGTGGCTGGTGGAGTCCTTTCCACACTTATTAAGATATATGACTTTCCTCCATATATGGGATATGTAGATGCCGATGCTTTATGGCACGCTATGTCCATTCCTCTCACCTACTTGTGGTGGAGTTTCGTAAGGGATGACAGTGAATTTGGAACAACAACTCTCATCAAGAAAGCAAAGTAAAATCAGAAGCAGGTTTTATTCAAGTCTTACGTAGTTTTTGGTTGGTTGTTGTTTTTTTCTTGCATGTACGTGTTTCATGGAAATGCTTAGCGGCCATGCGAGTTTCTGTTTTTCCAACTTCAATAGTTCTAGTCCAAACGCATATTGTTTTATTTCCACACTTTTTTTCCCTATGGTCTTGTAAAACACATCTGAAAGTTGTATATGTACTTATGTGGTTTGTAGTTTGTATTCTCCACATTTATTCAGGGAGAAGTTCTTACTGTACCTTCGGCACAACAAAGTCATTTTAAGCTCCTTGGAGTGTTAATAGTGCTGGGGTTTGTGTCAATTTCTAAGTTTCAATAGTGGTGCTTGTTGGTGTATATGCATTTTATTATTAAAATAAAATATTAATCGCATATCTTATTTGTTCAACTTATATGACCATTTGTTCTTGCAACTCTTACATTAGTTAGTTTCCTGGAACCTATATGACCATTAGTTTTTTATAACTTATATAACATTTATCACATTTATCTACCCACTTTCTACCTATTGATTATATAGAAGACTTTTCTACTATAAGTAGTGGTGTTTCTTCCTTTTTGAAGTATCTCAAAGAAAGATGAAAAGCTTAATATTATACTTTCTCCGTTCATTTTTAGTTGTCATGATTTTTATTTTTACAGTCAAATTATAAAAAATTTGACTAACATTTTAAAATGTATTATTTTATCATGTTGATATGCAAAAAATTACAATTTATAGTAGTTTTCATCTAGTTTTTGAATATCTAATTTTTTTATTTAAAATATCGAATTAATGTAATCTAAGTCAACATTGAAAATTAGTCTACTTAACTTTCGAAAAATGCATTATGATAAACAAAAGTGAACAGAGGGTGTGTAGTAGTGAAAGAGAGAATTGAGACAAAGAAAATATTCCAAGTCTTCAACTATATTCACTATACAAAAGAGAGTAATTATTATATGTTGAAGGAAGGTGTTCTTTTGTGGAGTTGTGGACTCTTCAACTAATCCAGAGTTGTTTGAATTGTATGACGTTCTTGAATTGTTGTATCTTAGAGGGGACAAGTCAACAAACATACTTATGGATCATTGTAGATTATACTGTAGTTGGTCTAAATTTCCTATAAAAAGAGCTAGGAATCTGCGTCTCAATCTAAAGATTTATTTATTCAACTTTGTTCATTTTATTTTCAACTGTAATTTATTATATTTGTGGTATATTACATAAATCGGGCTTATAATTATATATATTTAATTGGGCGTATTGCTTATGTGATTGAATATAATATCTGACTTGACATAAAATAAAAAAATATAAAATAATTTAACACTTGTAATTTGAATAAATTATAAATATTTTTGTGATTATAAAATTTTTCAATTTTTTCTTGATTAATAAGTGTTAAATATGTCTCTTCAAAATGACATTATCTAACATGTAGTTTAGGAAGAAGGCAAGGTACAAGTGGAGGAGGTTGACCTATAAACGCGTGGACATGGAGGCTAATATTGATTAATAGGCAACATCTTTTTTGGGTCCGCACTTCTCCTCCTAGATTTTGTTTTTCTTAGTATAATTATGCCCACTTATTGGACACTACTAGAAAGTAGAAACTAAACATGTAGATTATTTGTCTCAATTTATATAATTTATTTTTTTGTCACTTTTTTTAAAATTGATATATTTTTAAATTAACAATTTCACTATAAAATATTTATTTTACTTTTATTGAAATATTTTACCGCCACACAAATTTTTATTATTTATTTTAAATTACAAATTTTAAAAGTTTTTTCTTTTATAAACTTTGTGTCGAGTCAAAGTACTCACATAAAATAGGAAGGAGGAAATACTACTTTTAAAGGAGTAGCCACATGGGCTATTGTGACTTTGGTAGGGTTGGGGGGGATTTATGTTCTTCGTAAAATTAGATATTGATTTTTAAAAATTAATATAAAAATATGTTAGGGTATATACTATTAACCATGCATTTAGATGTAGTACATTATAACAATTGTAATGGTTAAAAGTCTAAGTGAGAGATTGTTGGGATATATACTATTAACCATGTGTTAAGAAATAATATTTATTAGAGAATAAATATTTGCTCAATTTCAATAGATCATATATTCATTTATGGTGTCTATTTACTTATATAGTAGATGATTTAGTGTGTAGAGTTTTAGCTTATACACAGAGGATTAAATAATCGGTTCTTATAAGTATAGTTTTTTGTTCACAATCTAGGATGGAAATTGGACATGTCATCGGGTACAATTGTAGCACAAGATTATATGTAATTTATCCTGATTATAGGAACGGTATAGTTCCAACTTCTTGTGCTAGTATATCTTGTATGTATTGAATGGGATCGAGTAGAGATAGTTGTTTTAGACTGACTGGAAAAAAAAATATATTCTCTAAACTATTAAATGTACTTATATTCTTAATCTTGATTCTGAGTTCTAGTTAAATATGGGCACTATAGGAATAATTACCGAGACTTCCTATTATGGAAATAATTTCAAATAATTAATTTGAATTATTCTTACCATAATAAATTACAAATCATTCCACTAGAAATTTGTAATTGCACTCCTCTATTATTTATATTTCGTAATTCCCCATTTAATACTTATGTTAAGATTTTTCAGATACTAATCAATAAATTAAATTGACGAATTTAATTTAATAATTAATTTCCTTTAGAGCACTACTTAACTTATTTCATGTGTCGGATTCATAAATCCACTTGTAAGATTTGACACGATGAAAACTTTTTAAGTTTCTCAGAAAGGCATATCAATCAATCTCTATCACGAGACATGAATTCCATCAACTAACTTATTATTTCACCAATATATATTATTATCAATTAACTTACCAGGCATATTGACCCATCTCAAAATCTCAACTTTTAATAAATTAAAACGATAATTAATATATACAGATCATAATAATTGTATCAAGATTAAGAATATAAGTACATTTAATAGTTTAGAGAATATATTTTTTTCCAGTCAGTCTAAAACAATCATCTCCACTCGGTCCTTTTCAATACATACAAAATGTACTAGCGCAAGAAGTTGGAACTATACCGTTTTCATAATCAGGATAAATTACATATAATCTTGTGCTATAACGTACCCGATGACATGTCCAATTTCCATCCTAGATTGTGAACAAAAGACTTTATACTTATAAGAACCGATGATTTAATCCTTTGTGTATAAGCTAAAACTTGACACACTAAATCATCTACTATATAAGTAAATAAACACCATAAACGAATATATAATCTATTGAAATTGAGTCTCTAATAAATATTATTTCTTAACACATGGTTAATAGTATATATCCCAAACATAATATCTATTGACATCCATTATATAAAAAGGTTAAATGATGCACTTAATATAATGACAGAATTATTTGCTCTAAAGGGTTTAGGAGTCAATTATTACTTAGAACATCGAATCCAAAATAATTTTGGACTCATTTTGCCATGACGATAAAAAATTTCTTATGTTAAAGGAATTGAAAAATTATATATATAAGAATAGTTATTATTATTTTTTCCTTATTTGCGCAGTATGGTCTCCCACCAAATGTCCCTTCCTTGGTTGTGGCTCCATTTGAGATGCCCAAGGGATGAGCAGAGCTAATTAGTACAATTGTTTGTTGATGGCAAATGAGTACTTGGTGAAATAGTTGAGATGTATTAGAATTTATTGGACTTATAGAAAAAAGACAAAAAAGCAAAAAGTGAAAGGTCCCCGTGAACTTAAATGTTATTTGTAAAATGGAAAAGGGCCTAAAATATTTTAGTAGTATTGAAAATAGTATTCAATTACTCTCATTCACCTATTGGCTCCAAAATGTCTTTTTATCCACCTATTGGCTTCAAAATACCCTTGTCATCCATCTTTGGGTTCAAAATTGACCACTTTTTTAATTGTTTTAAAATTAAACTCTTTAAATATTTTTTAAAATACTTGGCGTTCAATTATTGATTATAATTTTAATTTATTAATATAATTATAAACCAACCCACTACCGACTCATTACTAACTAAACCTTACTCAATTAATGATCCAATTATAATATCAAAATCGTCATAAACACTACTAAAACACGATGAAATTATAGATTCTTGAAAATGACATCCAAAATTATTCGAGTCCGAATCGAAACCCCAATTAAATTTAGGTTGAGCCGCTTATTTAGGAGGACACTTTCTTTCAAAATTGAATTAGAAATTTATGATTAAAGGTAAACAAGTAATACATCCCGAATTAATTCATGCATTTTTTTAAATATAATTTTATAAATATTTATGATTTGTTTTAAAACCTTTAATATATTATTTTGAAAAAAATTTACCTATGAAGTAACATCACATAATTGAGACGTAAGAATAATTAAGATGAACATAGTCAGACTTTTAAGTTTATCGGTGATTTTTATTTAGCCACTTGAATGTATGATAATTTACTTCTATAATTTTTAAAAACACTCAATTGGCAGTAGCTTGCATTAATAATGTGACGGGTTTATTAAGAGTAATTTAATTAGTAATGGGTGGGTAATGGATTGATATATAAATTATACTAATAAGTTAAATTATAACAAATAGTTGAGCACCACGTATTTTTAAAAATATTTAAATAGTTTAAATATAAAACCGTTAAATAAGTGGTCAATTTTGAACCAAAAGGTGGATGACAAGGGTATTTTGGACCCAATAGGTGGGTGAAAAAGGTATTTTGGAGCCAATAGGTGGATGTAGGGTAATTTTGTACCATTTTCAATATTTTGAGGGTATATTAGGCTCTTTTCCGTTTGTAAAATTTAAAATGTATTTTTATTATGATCTAAAAATGAATACGATAACAATTTATTTATTCTCATCAAGACAAGTCAGTCTCAATCTAACTAAACGAAAGAAATTCATAATTATAAAGAAAGAACAAGATAAAGTGGAATACTTAATTTTTTTCTGTTAAAATTCCCAAAATATGATTGTCACATATACAAACCATTAAATATAAAAGTGCGGAATTGAAATAATTATAAGTCTCAGTCTTTGTTTCTCAAATAGTACAAAACATAAACAGAAAAGGAAAGAGGGCCCACCAAGATGACAAGCAGCTACCTCTTCTCAGAAAGTGAGAATAAAAGAAATCATGATAAACCAGGCTCAGAATCTACACAAGTGTAGAAGCAGGAGTGAGTACAAACAAAATTACAAACAACCTGACAAATCAAAAAAATAGCTAGAAATTGAATATCCCTTTCATCCCAACCGAACCTCCTCAAACTACAATCAACACATAAATTAGTCCAGGCTAATAGTTCTACAGTACACAACTCACAAGGCTCAATAATCACATTTCAATAGTCACAAGTCAACAAATCAAATGGATCAAGTAAGTTAATCACAATTTCAACTAGATCAATCACATATAACAAATACATTAATCCCAATTAACAAGTAAATCATACACAAGCATCAAAATGCAACAAATCATAAAAATCAAATCTCTCGCTGAAACCATTTCTCATCATCATAGTACACTAGCCAGAATCATTTCTCATTGACTTTATATGAATCACTAGCCGGAACCATTTTTCATTAATTTTATATCAATAACTAACCGAAATAATTTTCCACCAGTTTTATATAAAATCACTAGCCAAAAATGATGTCGGCATTATAACCCTCACATGTCTCATCATGGAGTTTCACAATCAATGCACACAAATAATATTGCACCACATGAAAGAAACACCAATTCATACAAGTAAAGTCCACTTTCATGTATTCAAGCAATTCATCATCAATTAAATAGAGGTTGATCACATTGCAATTGACAAACATTATGATCAACACAAAATCTTTCCTTTACCCATTTTTATTCATTAAACTTAATAAAATGGAACAATGAATCCCTCCCCTCATTTCCATTACTCCCAACAGACAAACAATGCATGAAATGCATTAATCCTACTAGATTACAAGGTTTAGGAGACTACTTGCCTTAAATTAAACAATTAAACACTCCAAAAGTTGAGTCTTCCACTTTCGAGTAATGTCAAAAGCCATAAAATCTATAACAACTAAATATTCACAGTTAATTTTTGAAAATAATAATATCCACATCAATTTTCTTAAAAAATGGGTCAATCAACACAGAACTCAAATTCGAAAATAAGGTTTGAATTCAAAATTCAACACTTGAAAACAATACTCAAGGTTTTAGTAACTCATTGGTGAAAATCATTTCGAAAAAAAAAAACTCAAAATTAATACACAATCTCCATTTTAGTTAAGAACTTGAGTTCTTGAAAAGTTTTGCCCTTTACCAATCAAAATCTCAAATTTGATGTTAGAATTCACAAATAATCAAACGGAAAAGAACTTTAAGGTTCATGGAGGCTTACACAAATGATTTAATACAAGAAATCATTTCAAAAATCGCCACGAAAAAATTCCTAGCTCAAATTGTTTTTACAAAAATGGGGTTTAAACCCCAAAAATTTAGACTCAAACCTCATTTGATGTCACAAAAATGACCTAGGTTCGCAAAAACGACCTAGGATTTGCAAAAGCAAACCCTACAAAAAAGGTGCATCTCGAAAAAGTGAAGCCTTCTTCGCTTTTGCGAAGGTTGCTATGGCGAAGAGGCTCTCGCTTCTGCGAAGGTCACTATTAAGCGACTAGCCTTTGCAAAAGTGAGGCCTGCATACACCTAGCAAAAACAACCAAATCTTAATCTATCAAAAGGACCCTCAGAAGTTGTTTAGGATTCCGTACACATAAATCATACATGCAAATCAATTACACTCTACATTTTAAACTCAATAGAACCTTTGAAACATGAATTCGAGATTTCCTTTACCCAAAACTAACTCAACGCCTAAAAAGTCTAAAACAAGTTTGGGACCTGTGAAAAATCAATCAAAACCTAACCTACGCCTAAAATCATCTCTGAATTCAATAAAGCTCTCGAAATTCTGATCTGGACAACCCAAATCTAAAACCAAAAACTCCCAATTCCACATGTTGAGACTAATGGAATCGGCGAAATTTCACTTCGACACTCGAGACTCCAAAAGACCAGGAAAATCATTTTCTTAACTTAGCCTTTCAAACTCAAAACTTACAACATTCCGAACTTTAAACCTAAACTTCAAAACCAATTTCAAAATACAATCATAAAAAACTCGGGATCGATATCAAAAGAGATAAAATGGTAAATTTATGAAACTTTCCAAAAATGACCGACTGAATCATTACAATTTTAAAAAATTACATTGAACTATAATATGCTCTCCACCGAACAAAAGAAAGAAAGAATAATCATGTTCTGTTACTAATATTTGGGGTTAATTTCTTTTCCACATTCTATCGTACACTATTTACGAAAATGATAGTACGCACATTGATTTGTTTATATATGTGCCATTATGAGCTTTCCTCTTTTAAGGCACTTAAGGGAAAAAGCAAAGCAATTGAGTGTTTATCAAAAGAGAGAATGACCTTCCAAATATATGCGTTATGAATACCCGACATCCTTCATTTTAAAATACTTAATACACATATTGGAGCCTTTTTGAGTAAATGAGAGTACATATATTATTGTTAGAATAAGTCTTAACTTTAATTACGACATGTCCAATGCAATGAACTTGAGTACTATATTAGACTGTTAATTTTGTCCTCTTGCACTTTGTTTTTCAATTCAACTACAATTTTTCTCTTTTCTTTTCTTTCTTGTTTCTATGGTGAATATTTAAGGGTGGAGCTAAAAATAAAAGTATAGATTTGATTCAATGTAATAATTTTGGTTCAAATTTTATATTGATCTTAATTAAGAATTTATTTAATAAATGTCAAGAACTTTTATGATAATAAGATAAATGTTTTTAAAATGAGAATTTTGAAATAGATGTGCGGATTTATTAGGAGAGATCGAATTTAGAAATGAGGATATGCGGGACAAGGTGGGAGCTAGGGACTTAGGTGAGGACAAGATGCGTGAAAAAAAACTGAGATTTGTTAGAACATTTGAAGACGATACACACGAATGTCCTAGTGTTGAGGTGTGAGAGTCTCAGAGATTGACCATGAATTGTTTTAGGAGAGGTAGAGGTAAGTCGTGGGTCAAAAAAGTATCGAGGCTAGTTAATTAGACAGGAGGTGAGGATTTCAGTTTATCGAGAATATGACTTTAGATAAAAGGCTATGTAGGATACAAATTAGGATAAAAGGTAACTAGGCAGCTGAGTGCTAGTCTCAATTATCCATATATACTAGTACTTGTAGTATTATAATTGTTGTTTCTTATTCTTCAATTTGTGGTACATTTGCCGCTTCTTATGCTTCAATTATAATAATTATAATATTATATTATTGTAATTTATAGGTATTGCTTTTTTTCTTTTCCGAATATTTTGTTATGCTATTTTTAGTATTTCTTTCGTGACTTCTTCACTTCCATTATATTATTTTTTTAAACTGTTGTTATATTCAAGGGTTTCTCGAATACAACTTCACTATCTCCTAATATATTAGGGGTAAAGTCTCTGCACACTACCTTCTCCACACCTTATATTACACTGGTGTATGTTGTAAGTACAAATCATACCTTTAGAATCCAATAACATAAAAGGGTCTTGAATTATGTATTCATAAACTTCAAATCTTATACGATTGATATTGTTTTTCAGGTTTTCACAATTTACATTTCCTCTAAACCTAATTAGAACCAGTTTTCGGGTTGATTAAAAAAAACTGATAATCAAAATTTACCAAATTTGGTTAATACGACAAAATTAGATTTTTTTTCAATGTAGGCCAATGTCTCCCACCAATATCAAAATAACTAGGAAAATGGCAAGTTGATACTGTTGTCCCTATCCAGAGAAGAAAAGAATAATGATATCTTTCTGTTCTCTCTATTGGTGATCATGTTCTAATAGAATTTACTCTATATCATGAACAACAAAAGTTACTAATCTCCATCATTTATAATTTTAAAGGTGTAATAAACCTTTGTTTATTGATGGTACTTTGTAGCCAAAAGTTGAGTTTTAATGACGTGTTGAGAGAAGCGACATATCCTTAATTTTTTGCAAAATAAAAGGTTGATGGTACTAAATTTTTCATGTTTTAAATAAGGTTGTGTGCACAGAAGGTGTTTGAGGAAGACTATAGGTTGATTTGACATACTTTTATTGAGTGGTACGCGTTTGTCATAATATATTACTTCTCAATAGTTTTTTTTTACTGGAATGCCTGCATATTTGAGTGTTGACATTGCGCCTTTTGTTAGCTGTTCTTCATCTATGACAATCTTTACGGTTGTTTTCGAAATCAATGTATAAATAGGTATATATCATTTTATATTTATATTTTTTTAATTTTGAATTGCACATCTACACAATTAAACTTAGGTAAAAATAATAAATATGCCCCTGAACTATCGTAAATGGCATGCAAATACAATTTGTCATACTTTTGGCACATAGGTGCCCTTGCCGTCCAAACACTAGAGCATATATACTTTTTATACTAACGAACGTACATGTGTCATAATCTTATCCACCAACCCGACATTGGATCGATGGATAAGATTGCGCCACACGTCCCTATTTAATCTTTTGTTAGAGTGGAGGGCATATACGATCTAGTTTTTGGACGGCAGGGGAACCTGTGCCAAAAGTATGACGAATTGTACTTGCATATCATTTACGATAGTTTAGGGGCATATTTATCATTTTTTCCTTAAGTTTATATAAAATTGAACAAGTAGACACATGAATTTTACATGACATAATACACATAGGACACTATGTTGGATATAAATTGTCATATAGGATGCCAAATAGAATGTATATATCTATTTGTTCAAATTTATGCAAAATTAAGTGTCTACTTGTACACACAAAAAGTTAGAAGGCATGACTAGGAATTGAGGCCAAATTAAAGTACATATTTACGTATAGAATCATTTTCCTTGATGCTTTTAAAAAAAAATTATTTGTTTATTATTACACTAAATGACATTTTAAAATATAAAATTAATTATTTGTTGTACGGTTTGCTAATAATCCTTCAAGATTTTTTTAAATTGTTTCAACATTATATATGTGTTTTTCCTTTTACAAAAGTGGATTTATTCTTATTTTCTTATGTGAAGTTATGAACAAAGAAATTAATTTCGAGAATGTTTACTCATTAAAATATTTTTAAAATGTTACGTTGTTAACTGAAATATAAGTAAAATTGAAGGAGTATTTCATACATATAAATACTTTGACTTTAATATCATTTTAATGCTCAAACAATAACATTACAATAATTCAAAGTTCTTTATTAAAGTAACTATAAATATTTTACAAACCTTGTCAAGTTTATAAAATTTATATCATGGCAATGTAACAAACATTTCACTTGATCAAGATTGTGACTACATTAAATATTGTCTTTGAATATACTAAACGTAACATTTCTGCTAACAAGTCCTTTTCAGTTTATGATAGCCATTATGTACAATTTTGGAAAGAAGAGTCCTTTATCCTTTATAAACTCCCTTAATTGGTACTAGCAGTATTTTAAAAAAGAAAGCTACTAGCCAATTGTCTTTTAACCAAAAGCTATAGGGGACCAAAAGGCATTTACATGAAAGGCAAACCTCAAGTATTAGAGTTAACCTTTCATATTTCTATTCCAATTTCAATTCCCAATTGATTAGAATAAGAAATGTACTATGCTAGAATAAAGTAGTCAATAGTCTTGATCATGAATGACCAAACACTATGATATTGTCATTTGGTTCATTCATCAATTAAAGGATAAAGTTTTAAGCGGCTCCTTAAATTTCTTTTATCCTTTTTTTAACTATGACACTAAAAAAATAGGTAAATTTTGATATAATACAAAAATATATCATTTAACTTGATTTTACATTATATTTATATCTTTCAATTTTTGGTGTGCACAAATAGACACTTAAACTTGTATAAAGCTGAACATATAGAAATACATCTCATTCATGTCATCCTACGTGTCATTTTTTGTCCTACGTATATTGTGTCATGTATGACTCACACTACAACAGAAACAACTTTTAGCGGCATTAAATATTGGCACTAATAAAGAGTGCTAACGTCTTTAACGGCATTAGTTAAATACCATTAGAATCAATATCACTAAAGGCTTTAGAGACATATACAAAGAGTGACAATTACCGCTAAAAATACATATTTAGCGGCAATTAAGAATTAAATGTAATGGTCGTTTTTGTTGTAGTGTCATGTGTTTATTTATTTAAAAGTTAAATAACTAAAGTGTATGTTTGTGCATTATGAAAGTTGGAGGTCAAAGTTAAAATTTGAAGCCAAGTTTAGAGTGCAATATATGTATTATGCCTATATAAAATAGGAAACATAAAGTATTACATTTTGTGTTTTTTTTCATTATTTAAAAAAAAAACAAAAATAATATCGATTAAGTAGGAGTTTGAAAACACTGTATATTTTATTTTTATGTTATATGTTAATGTATAAAATGTACAATGATGCATTATATAGTAGGAGATGTGAATCGAGAAGTAATTTTCATAATTTTTCGTAATAATATTGGGTGTTTTTATTATTAATATTGTAAGTTATTTATTTTTAGAAAATTAGGTTGCAATCGAAATTAATTATCATATTTTTTTGTTGAAAAAAATAGGTTTTATTGTTAGTTGTCACTAAAAGTCACTCACAATCTTTAGTGGCAATATTTTAAAATTTTGTGGCAACTTTGTCACCACTAAAGATCAAGTTCTACTTAGGTGGAGGGATTAGTCTCATGTGACATATCATGTCATTAAAAAATTTGGATGTTAATTCTTGAGGGTATTTGTGGTATCTTAAAATAACAACAGAGATATTTTTTATCCCAAAATATAATGAATAGTATAAATAATCTATTTTGCATAGTCTAGGGACAATTTTGACCATTTTCCAAAAAAATAATAATAAGGACAAGTGAAATTTTAGCCCGTTTTCATCTAAATTTTTTTAAACCTCACCCTATTTGCTCCCTTATTGACTCAAACTCACAACTTTCAAATTAAAAGTGAAGGAGAATTGCTTACCATCCTAGCAACTCTCTTAGTCATATTTGGTACTTAACAAAATTCATATTCCCTTTGTTTTTTTAATCTTATCTTTTATTGATAAGTTAAAAGTGATAAATAAAAATAAATAACAAAAATTATATAATTTTGATTTGATATTAAGTCAAATACATTTACCAAAAATGGAATGAGAGGGTACCAAAAGTTGGTTATTAAGCCAACTTCAACACAGAATGTAATACTTTCTGTTTCCTATTTTATATAGGCATAATACATATATGAATTTTAAATTTTATTTCAAATTTTAACTTTAACCTTCAATTTTCATAATGCACAAATAGACACTTTAACTATTCAACTTTTAAATAAATAAACACATGAGTCCTACATGGCAAAATACGCGTAGAATACTACGTAAGACAAAAAATGACATGTAGGACATGTGTGTCTATTTGTTCAACTTTATATAAGTTTAAGTTTCTACTTGTGCACACCCAAAATTGAAGAGCATAAATGTGATTCAAAGCCAAGTTGAAGGGCATATTTATGTATTATGTCTTTTATATACTGTAGTTTAACTCAACATAAAATTTAGGGAAAATGCACAAGTACCCCGTCAGACTATGATCGAAATTCCGGAGACACACCTTAACTAAACTTAGATCCTATTATCCCTCTGAATTTTTTTTTTTTTGTAATTTTGTGCACCTTTTGTCTTACGTAGCACACTTCGTGATTCCACGCGATTAAGGTGCGTGGGAGATATTTGAATGCCACGTAAGTCAAAAAGGTGCACAAAATTACAAAAAAAAAAGTTCAGGAAGATAATAGAATCTTAGTTTAGTTAAGATGTGTCTCTGAAATTTCGATTATAACGTAGGAGCTAAAATTAAAAAAAAAAACACTTTCTAATAGATGACAATGAACATGTGTTACTGAATATAAAAACACACTATATATATATATATATATTTTTTGCATTGACTAAAAAGAGGAGTGGATTATATAAATGGAAACAATAGCTAGAGTAAGATAATCTATTCATGAATACGTATATGTCCAAAAACGAGTAGGATAGGATTGGGCATTCTGACACATACAACATAATATTGATACCCAATAGTGAGACCTTCAGCAAAAGCTCCCTTGACTCCATATAATTAAATCTCTGGGCTGTAACTTAGAAGACAACATTATTTTCTCAAGAAACAAACTTCTCTCTCACCAAGAAATTCATTATATTCTTACTGAAACCATGAAAACAATTTTTTTACTTGTTTTAGAAAGTCAAATTCATTATATTGTTTTCAATAACTTGTTGATTCTTCTTGTTTGTTGAAATCCAATGGCATGTTTTTACTGCTCAAAGGACTATTTGTTTTACCGAAAGAAACAAGAACATAATGCAAACCCCTAGTAACTTATAAATAGTGGTTGTGGACTGTACATGGCGATATTTTACTCATGGATAACCCCAGAGACTATCTGCATCAGAGTTTTCAGGTGATTCGTCGTATTGATGCATCCTTGGCGGGCTAACAAGCATTGCCTCTGCCATATCATCAAGCAATTTGGGCATTCCAAATATTTCCTCTTCGTCCACAAACTCTTGCCCTTGTCCTTGAACTGCTGCTGCTGCTGCTATAGTCGTTGTATTGATTTCTGAGAATGGAGGTGCTCCAGCAGCAGCAGCATTAGCAGCCGCAGTACGAATATCTGCGGCCGACAGAGAAGCAGGGACAGGGTAGGAGTATGCACGATCAGGAAAGTTTAATTGCGCATCAGGACCCTTTAATGCCAAAGCTGCAACATCGTAAGCGACAGCTGCCATTTCAGGATTGGGAAAAGTACCTAACCATATACGTGTTGTCTTTCGAGGCTCGCGAATTTCGGAGACCCATTTCCCATTCCTCTGTCGAATTCCTCTGAAATTGGGATGCCTAGTGCTACTTCCTCCCCCAGTGGGTGAAAGATTTTCTAATGAAGCAGAATTGTCATTAAAATGATAAGCAGCCATACAAATGAGACTGACTGACTTGGGTAGCTTTTATTTTTCGATAGATATTGAAGATTGTGAAAGAACCTATTTTAAGGATGAATTGTAAGCGTGGGAAAGTCGTGGGTTGGTTATTTTTGTTCGTATAAATAAACCCCCCAAAAAGGGAATTGTTTTTTTGACACACGTAATTGGGGCAAGCTCATAAATTAGCTGTTAAATGCTCACATTACTCCATTTATAATACAGTAACTCTTTTATATATGATATTTAATCATGTTTCATTATAAAAATATTATTTAAAATTAAGAAAATGATATATTTTCATTTCTTAAAACAAATAAAGTTGAAGATATAGTTGCTTTTAGTGTATTTTTTGCAAAGGAGAGAAAATAACATTTTATTTGGAAAACTGATTATTAGCTATTTTTCAAATACGGAACCCTAACTTTAAATAGAATTTAAAGTTTTCATAATTAAGAAGTGATTTTTGAATGAAATAAAATTTTATGTATGTAGGAAAACAAAGTGGGTGAGTCCTTTACTGTTAAACTAGTCATCAGAATTTTTTTAAGCCAATGATAGTAAAGAGTGAGCAACTAGACACGTTATAGACACTTTATGAGTAGATACGTTTATTAATGTTGTCTCAAAATATTATCTAGGTCTTTCTTTGCTTGACTATTTTCAGTGTAGGGTCTTAATTTTAAAAAAGATTTAAATTAAAAGGTATAGTCGAGGGGCCCTGCATAATATTCCCTCGTCCTGTCTATATATATATATAAATGTACTAGTGATTTTAACTTTTATATTTAGTTTTTGTAAGTTAATAATTTATTTTGTATAATTAACAGGTGATTAATCTTTTTTATAGAAAATTCATTCCTTGTTTAGATGAGTAAATTTTCATATAATAAAAGAATATATTTGTCTACTGATTTCTTAGTAAAAACACCTCTAACTTGTGAACAAATTTCTTAAAGGATTTGCTTAAACTAAAAACTTCATATAATATAAATCATAAGGAGTTACAACAATAATAATAACACAAAAGACATAACTTTTTTCTGAATTTATTTTTAAAAAGTCAGCTATACGCTTAAACTATCATGACGATCTATTACAAATTCAATCTTGTTTAAAGTGAAATTAATACCTCCTTCGAAGGGTAATACCAATTTTTATGTGAAAAATGTGTTATACAGGCGTTTTGATACATAAATAAGATTATTTTGATATTTTTTCAAACCATTTTTGCTTTATATTGTTTTAGACTTTCGCAGTAGAAATCTGGGCTTTCTTCCTCCTTCAACCATACATTTCTTTCTCTCAAAGTCCATTTTTTTTCTTCTTCATTATTCATAAATTGAAGGAAAAACAAAAAAAATAAAATGAAGAGAGAACATGAGTCAATATGACAATTATAAAGTTTAGTGATGTTGGCAGCGGTAATGGGCGATGGACAACACCATTGTTGCCGGCGAAACAAATAAAACTTTCAGATCTGTAAATGTTCTTTTAAAATCTTGATGATTATATATGAAAATCAAGCATTTCATTAGTATTTTTTTTTGTGAGTGCAAAATCAAATATGCTATTGATGGCTTGAGACCAAAAATTACATTGTGATGATTGTGGTTGGTGCTCCGGCGAGAATAAACAAAAATAAAGTTAGAAAATTATTTTCTTCCATGATTTTTTGAAAAATGTAGGCAATGAAACATGACATAAATATCATAGGATTTTCAATAGAAGCCATTATTTTTCTCATATTTATTTCGATGTTTTTCTCCGGTGAATTCTCCAGCGAGTTCGAATAACAACTATGAACCTTAAGTTAAAATCATTAACTTTTCGGTGGAAATCAACATCCCTACAGCTTTTTTTACTTCTATCTAAAGTTCCTTTTTAAGATAGAGTAATGGATATATACTTGAAGAAACCATCAGTTGTAAAGAAGAACTTTAAAAAAAAATATATATATAAAAGTTTTAAAGAAATTGGATCACCAATAAAAAGAATAAAATGACATGATTAATACTCCTACATGAGAAAATATAATACATAATTATATAATGACCAATAAAATAGTGCCACATATTTAAACTTCTCATTTTAACATAAATTTTCTTCTTTTCACGCACCTTAAAAAAGTGAAGATACTTTCTATGTCATGTCACCTTCTAAGGGTATTAATATGACATTGAATAAGATTAGATGTATATTAGATCATCACAAAAATTTAAATGTGTAACTGATTTTTTTAGAAAAAATTGAGGGGAAAATTTATGATTTTTTTCTAATAACAACAACAACAACAGTTTAGAGTGCTTATTATTATTATTTTGTTGGATGATTTAGAGTACTCCTGAGAGTCGTTGAAATTTTGGATACAGTAGGGATATTACACTACAAGATAAAGGCTTAGTAAAGACCAACATTCAGAGATGAGTCAAAAATCTTGTCCCTAAAAGGATGTTTATAGGGACGAGTTTTGGTTCTCGTCTCTAAGTCCTTGACGGGTTTTTTCTTTTGTTATTTACTTGATACTTTAAACTCAAATTGTTCTTTTCTTATAAAATTTTATATATACAATAGCAATGAATGCGTCAGATATTGGTGAAATATTCTAATTTTATCAACATTCATTGTCATTATTCTCCAATGGAGATTTCAAAGTAGTGAATGTTACCTCGAAGTTATACATATCTATGTAGTTAGTTTTGGAATCTCATATTTTGGATTTTGAATTTTAATTTCATGAATTATTACTTCTTCTATCTGAGTATTGGGTATTTCCTTTACTTGATATACTCATTACCAATATTTATACTCATGTATATGTTTAATAATACATCAGTGGTTGTGGAAATATTTTTTTCTCTAAATGTAGTTGTCTATTCATTTTCCGTTTTCAGACAATAAGTTTTGTGAACAGGCCAATTGTAGTTCTAGTCCTAGGCAAGAAAAGATGTCTCCAAATCACTTGATATTATGATTAACTACTAGTGCAAACCTTTTTGTACTTCATTAAGTATTGCAGCCCTTTGTGAAAAACAGAGGGAAAGGTTCAACAATTTTTAAATATTATGGACCTTTGAACTCTATTTTTCGACTTGCTTGGTATGTTAAGATGTTAACAGTTCATGCATTGTAACATAAACATACTTCTTTTGCTTAGAATTAATAGATAACTTTTGAAAAGAAATAATCAGCAAACACTGAGACTTCTTGCTTAAATGCCTTGCAGTTCATGGTGGTGGATATCTCTGCAGACTAATGTGCATATAGTTACTGCTCCATCTCTAAAGTTGTTCATTGTGAGTTAAATAACTGATAGAATGTATGTCTTCACTTAATAAGTAATGGACCAGGTCCCTTACTTCACTTCAGAAAAATACCAGAAAGTTAAATGCAGTAAAATCAACACAATAATTTTTCGTGGAAACCTCCTTGCTTAAGGGAGTAAAACCACGACCTGTCTCACAGGATTTTCAATCGTTTTCACTAATCTTCAAAAGCAAAAGCGAAACACGATTACACCAAACGTAAGAAAGAGTTATCAATCTTACCGTTAAGCAATAGTCCTCTATTGCTCAACAAGCCTAAGTAGAAAAATAATCTACCCACTAAGCTATCTCACCTGGACAACTTAGACTTCTAACACAACACACCAATTCCTTTATAGATTTAGGAGTGGTTTACAATTTAAGAACAAGAGAATAAATTCCTAAACAACTAGACGAAAAGCTCCAGATGTTGCTGTTGTCCTTGGAATAATTCTGCCTTTGCTTTGTGTAGCCTTTGCAAGAGTTCTTGAAAAGTTTTTATCAAGTTGCAAAAACTAGTCACAAATGTTTAGGAAAGTGCCTTTTATATGGGCAAGTCACTTTCCTAAACTTCTTTGCCATTGGCTGGAAAGGTCACACTTTTCTGACGCCATCGGGAAGTGTGCACCTACTTTCTGTACCGTCTCCAGCTGGCAGTCGACTGGCTCATCATCATGAGAGCCTGGTACCTCTACTAGGTCCCTGAGTTTGTTTCATCTGCAATACTTCAAACAAGACACCTGCAATACTCAAGTAGAAAACCCGGTACCTTTATGAGGTCCCTAAGTTTGTCAAATCATCAAAACTACAAATAACATTTTCCCCCTTTTTGATGATGACAAACAATGATATGATCTGAGATCTTCACCAGAATTGTTCCCCCTGACAGTGTATTCCCCCTTACTGTATATTCCCCCTTGTTTAGGTACTAACAGATTACTTCCCCCTTATTTAGCTACTAACAGTTTACTTCCCCCTTTTGGCATCATAAAAAAGATATGCAGTAAACCATTGAGTCAACATAAATACTGAGCAAGATCAGAGCGAATAAGCAATCAAACAGTAGAGGAAGAGCAATCGCAAAAGAACATAGGAAGAACAGCAAAGGAATAAAGTAACCAACATGCCATTATAACATAAATACATTAAAAACAAACTAAAAATCCATCAACACGATGATCAGCCACACAAAAAAAATGACACAGGGAAGGATTGATTGACAATTTAGGAAGAGGGGGGAGTTTGAGATAGGGACTGGATAACAAGAGTGAGTCGTGCATTGGCAGCATCATTATTCTTGATGGCCTTTTCTTGCAGGGCATTTATCTTCGCCTTCAACTCATTGTTCTCTTTCTCCAGAGCTTGTACAACTGAAGAACCAGGCCCCTCACTCTGTGCAGTAAGCAGCTCTGCTTTGAGTACAACAATTTCAGCCTCTTTACTACTCAACCGCACAGTGAGTTCTTCAATCTCATGTTTAAGCTGATCCAGGTCCTCAAGAAGTTGAGCCATCTTGCTTTTTGGTAAACCTCTGCCTTCAATACATTCACATTCAAACAAGGTATGCTCAGAGATAGTTTGTTTAACTGTCCCCACCTTTCCAACACCAAGAGGAATCTGAAAATGCTTGAATACTTCAGTGAGAAAGTATCCATACCCCATTCCATGTACTCCTTTCCTCTCAATAACTGTTTTGTGAATGTGCTCAATCATGAGACTAGGAAGGCTCAGAGCCTCAAAGCTGCACAACATCTCCATTACGTACAAGTCATCAGCAGTAGCAAGTGTCCTCTTTTCTGTGCGAGAAAGAACCACTTTGTTGACGAACTCGAAGACCAGCTGATACTCACTCTTCATAATTTTCTTATAGATCCCAGCAACCTTAGTTGTGGGAGTCTTAGAAATCATAGAGGCAAATTCTGAAGAGAAAGTTTTGCTCAGCACGGACCGGGTCCCCTCTGTAGGCACTCTGAGGATTCTGCCCAACACCACCTCATCCAAAGAAATAGCAATATTGTTCACACGTGTGAGGAGACTCCCATCTTCCATGAATTGAACATTGTAATAGAATTCACGAACCTCTTCTTCATGGAGGATGGGGGATTTTTTGTTGAACAGGTGCAGCCAAGATTGGATCTCCACCATGTCATGCAGAGAATCCATGCCAGGAAGAGTAATAATTCCCATATCAAACACTCTTCTAGCGAGAACTGCTTGTTTCCTCAGACTGTCAACTACTTCCTGCAAGTTGACATTCTCAACTTTCCTGGCTTGAGGACCAGGTCCCTGTGTCCGCTTTCTCTTTTTCTCAGATCTCTTCCCTTTTGACTGTGACTTTTCAACCTTCCTTGTAACCGTTTCCCTTTTCTTTTCTGACTTCTTCTTGTTATTTTTCCTTTCAACCTCTTCTCCCGACAACTCAACCAATTTTTCTTTAGGTATCCTAAAATTTGATACCTTGAAGGTTCGTGCACTTCTGACTGCAGCAGCAGAGCGTGCACTTGCCTTCAAGGCATCTACCATCAACTTTTGTGCAGCAGACCTTGTATTAGGTCGTCTCTTAGGAGCCTCCTCCACGACCTTTTCCTTCCCTTTTCGACTCTCCACCTTCCATATTAATGGTTCTTCCTCACTTGCAGATTCAGATGAAGAGGAAGAAGAGTACCGCCCTAAATCGGGGGTTTTATCGAAAATGGGTTGAGAAGGCCTTACCTCTTCTCTTTCCAGGGTGTCAATATGTTCTGCTCTGGCTTCTTCTCTCATCATTGTCAGGCTCTCAATCACGAGTTCCTCACTCGCTGCCAGGATATTAGACTCGTAAGCCCTGTGTTTTGGTAGATCTCCCTCAAACATGTTGTCAGGCAACATGTCTTCACATGGACCAGAAACTGTAGAAGTGTTTAGATCGATGGAGAAGAAAGGGTTATCCGGAGTATTTTGAGGAGGACTAGGTGGAGGAGGAAGGCTGACTTGAGCAGGTGTTGGAGAATGGAATGCAAGGGGCGCAATTTCACTAAGTGCATCCAACATTTGCTTAGAAGAAGATGAAGAGGAAGACATGTTTGTGATACTGGAAGGGTTCGTTGAAGAACAAAAAGAAGAGGAAAACAGATTTGCCTTTGAATGTGAGAAGCCTTGTTATAAATGAGAGAGATGAAGTTAAGAGACGGATGAGAGTTTCAAGAAGAAAAGACCCCTTTTTAAAAGAAGTGAAAGGGTGCCAGGTCCCTGATTAGATGCGTCGTTTGAGGGAGAAACGATTGGACTGATCGGTCAGAGTAACCGATGACTGACACGTGGCATTTTCAACGGTCAAAATTTTTAGTTTAAATTTAATGTAAAAATTCTAACCTGGACAGGTACCAGGTACCATGATAGAGTTTAACTTCATTCCTTAATTGTTCTAGTCTCTTCTTTTGCTGAGCAGGTCCCTATTGAGAGTATACCTACGAAAGATACAAAAAGTGATCTTGTTCAAATATTTAAGATTCACACAAAGGATACCTGCACTGCAATTCTAACCATCAAGGGAGTTCTACTGTTGGAGGCTAAAAGCATCACTTGGAGATCAACATCCCCAACTTTAATCGATTTCTCTCAAATTGATCCTTGCTGAGAGCCTTGGTAAAGATGTCTGCAATCTGTTCCTCCGTTGGACAGTATGTGAGCACAATATTTCCCTTCTCAACATGATCTCTCAAAAAATGATGTCTGACATCAATGTGCTTTGTTCTCTTATGATGAACTGGGTTTTTCCCATACTCACAACACTAGTGTTGTCACACATGAGAGGAATTGCTTTGATGTGGATTCCAAAATCTTCTAAATGTTGCCTGATCCACAGCAATTGAGAACAACAGGCTGCAACAGCTACATATTCAGCTTCAGCAGTTGAAAGAGCCACAGAGTTCTGCTTCTTGGTGCCCCAAGAGATAAGTGATGATCCAAGGAAATGAGCCATTCCAGAGGTGCTCTTCCTGTCAACTTGATAACCTGCAAAATCAGCATCTGCAAAACCAACCACATCAAAAGTATCACCTGCAGGATAAAAGAGAACCAGGTCCCCTGTTTTCTTCAAGTATCTAAGAATACGTTTTGCAGCCTTCAGGTGTGAATCACGAGGACATGCTTGAAACCTGGCACACATTCCAACGCTATACACAATATCAGGCCTGCTAGCAGTCAGATATAGCAAGGAGCCAATGATTCCTCTTTACATTGTCTGATTCACAAGGGGATCAGATTCTTCTACTGTCATCTTGGAATTTGTTCCTATAGGAGTGTCAATAGGTTTGGAATCAAACATATTGAATTTCTTCAGCAGCTCTTTGATGTACTTCTCCTGGCATATTGAAATTCCATTTGATGATTGCTTGATTTGCGGCCCCAGGAAGAATGTCAACTCACCCATCATACTCATTTCAAACTCCCTTCCCATCAGTGATGAGAATTCTTCACAGAGATGTTCTGAAGTAGCTCCAAAAATTATGTCATCCACATAAACTTGAATGATAAGCAATTCTTGTTCTCTTTTTAGTAAGAACAAAGTATTGTCTATCTTGCCTCTTTTGAAACCATTCTTCAGCAGAAACTTTGATAACCTTTCATACCATGCTCTTGGAGCTTGTTTCAGACCATATAGTGCCTTATTCAATCTAAACACATGATTTGGTAGCTCTGTATCTTCAAAACCAGGAGGTTGCTTGACATACACCTCCTCTTTGAGATCTCCATTCAGAAATGCACTCTTCATATCCATTTGATACAGCTTGAATCCCATGAAAACATCAAAAGCTATTAAAATTCTAATAGCTTCCATTCTGGCAACAGGTGAAAAAGTCTCATCATAGTCAATTCCTTCTTCTTGATTGTATCCTTGCACCACCAGCCTGGATTTATTTCTAGTAATAACTCCATTTTCATCAAGTTTGTTTCTGAATACCCACCTGGTTCCTATTATTGTTCTGCCTTCAGGTCGAGGAACCAGGTACCATACCTTACTTCTTTCAAACTGATGAAGTTCTTCTTGCATAGAATTGATCCAGTCTGCATCACCTAATGCTTCTTTAACATTCTTAGGCTCAATGGATGATATGAATGCTGAGAATGCAACTAGATTTCTTGTTTTTGATCTAGTTTGAATTCCAGAATTCAAGGGAGAAATGAGATTATCAAGAGGATGTGATGAACTATGCTTCCATCCTGACCTTGCAGCAGACTGATTTGACAGATCATCATGATCTTTTTCATCAGGAGTGACATCATCTTCTGGGGAGTCTGATGTACTCTGGCTGGAGTTTTGAGTAGTACCAGGTACCCTATCATCCTGTTCAACCTCAGCATCCTCTTCAGGTAGACTGTGATTCTGATCATCACAATCATTTTTCAGTTGTTGATCTGCATCAGTTTCAGCACCTTCAATCTCCTTGGATTTTAGCATTTTGAGCACATCATCATCATCATTTGATCCATCATTCTTCAAGCTTCCATTTTCATAAAAAACAACATGAATGCTTTCTTCAATGCATTGTGTTCGTTTGTTAAATATTCTGTAGGCTTTGCTGGATGAAGAATATCCAACAAATACTCTTTCATCACTTCTAAAATCAAATTTTCCCAGATCATCCTTCCCATTATTCAGCACAAAACATCTGCATCCAAAAGCTCTAAGATAGTTCAGCATTTGGCTTCCTGTTGTTGAGCAGTTCGTATGGAGTCTTATTCAACACAGCTCTTATTAGACACCTGTTGGTAACATGACATGTTGTGTTAACAGCTTCAGCCCAGAAACTTTGAGGAAGATTTGATTCAATAATCATAGTTCTGGCAATGTTTACCAAGATTCTGTTCTTTCTCTCCACTACTCCATTTTGTTGAGGAGTTGTTGGAGCAGAGAAGTTGTGGCTTGTACCATTTTCCATACAGAATCTATCCAGTGTTGAGTTTTCAAACTCTGTCCCATGATCAGATCTAATGCTGCAAACAACTTGATTCAATTTGGTTTGAATCATTTTGAAGAATACCACCAGCTCATCAGCTGTATCTGCCTTTGATCTCAAGAATCTCGTCCAGGTGTATCTTGAATAGTCATCAACAATCACCAAAATGTACTTCTTGCCATTTCTGCTTTGAACCTTCAAGGGTCCACAAAGGTCCATATGAAGCAGCTCTAAGGTTTTTGATGATGTTACCTGATTCTTGGGCTTGAATGATGATCTGATTTGCTTTCCTTTAACACAAGCTTCACATATTTTATTTTCAGCAAACTTCATTTTGGGCAACCCTCGGACCAGGTCCTTTGAAATCAACTTATTCAATAAAGATGAACTCACATGTCCCAGCCTACGATGCCAGAGATCAGCATTTTCATTTTGAGCACTGAGACATGTTAAGTCATCTCCATGAGAGATTTCCAAGTTTGCCACATACATATTTTTACTTCTGTGTGCAGTGAGAATTACCTTGTTTGTAGTTAAACTCACCATAGTGCATTTCTCAGAAGTAAACTTGACCTCATTTCCTTTGTCACAGATTTGTGACACACTTAGCAAGATGTACTTCAACCCATCCACATGGTAAACATTGTCAATTGAATCTTCAAGAGATCTTCCTACTTTGCCAACTCCCAAAATGTATCCCTTCTTGCCATCACCAAATGAGACACCTCCTCCTTGGAGGGTCTTGAGTGAGAGGAAGTTCTTTACATCACCAGTCATATGTTTAGAGCAGCCACTATCCATATACCAACATTGACTGCTGCTCCTCTCACTCACCTGCACCAAAAATCACTTGTTAAGCTTGGGAACCCATTTCAGCTTGAGTTCCCAGTAGGCAGACAAAGGAGTGATCAGATTGTACTTGGTCCAATATGGTAGACTTTGAAGCTTTCTAACAAAAGACATAGGAGCAGGAACAGATTTTTTCTTTGAAAATCTGTGAGTTGAGACAGGCTCTGTAGGACCAGGTCTCTCTTTTGGTACATTTTGTCTTTCAGCATAATTAGAGTATCTTTCACACGAGTTTCTCCAGCTAACACACTCATTCTTCAAATGTCTGTTCTTACCACAATGAAGACACAACAGATTGTCAGACACAAACACATACTTACTGTGAGGATTATAAGGAGGACTTATGTTCAGACTTCCTAGTCCTTTCTTATTGAAATTACTCTGATTTGTCACATTTGACAGCAACTTTGAGGATTTGGTCCACTTAAGAGAATTTTCAAGCTCTTCCTTAAGTTTCACAATAACCTGTTCTAATTTGTTACTCTTTTCAAGTGACAGACTAAGATTTTTCTCAGAGTTTTTCAATTTTTCTTGAATTTCAGCTTGCAGACTATTTGACTTTCCATTCAGCTTCTTCAGTAATCTGACACAACTGGTTCTTAAGTTCAGAGTTATTTAACTCTAGAGACACCATTCTTGACATTGTGTCTTCAAATTGACCTTTGTTTTCAGTTAAAATTTCAAGTTCAGCATTCATGGTATCTCTTTCAGATGTTAACTCTATCACAGAATCTAGCATGACTTTTGCCAAGGTTCTCAATTTTTTAAGAGAATATTTATCCAAGTCATTTTTCATGTCAAGAAGAGTTACCTGATTGTCCTCTTCTTCATTTTCTGTGTGTGCCATGAGAGCAAACATTTCATTGAAGATAGTTTCCTCCTCATGCACAGCAACCATAGACACATCTTTTGGCTCATCAGGATCTTCTGAATCACTTGAAGAATCCCCCCATGCAGCAAGAGCCCTTTTGACAACCATATCAGCAACAGCTTTACGATCTCTGTTACCAGGTACCAGGTCCCTTCTATTTTCTTTGTCACCCCTGTGTTTTTTATGTTCCTTGTTTTCATTCTTGAGCAAAGGACACTCTCTGATGAAGTGCCCAAATTTTCCACACTTGTAGCAAGTATCACCTTGAGCAGCATTTTGAGTCCCATTTGTTCCTCTTTTGTAAATTTTGTTTTTTCTCACAACCTTTTGAAATCTACTGATGAGATATGCCATATCATCATCATCACTGGAATCTTCATCTGATTTATACTTCAACATCAATGACTTGTCCTTCTTAGCTTCCTTTTTTGACAAATCATAGTTTCGATTCATCTCATGTGTTTTAAGATTACCAATCAAGGCATCTATGGTCAGCACCTTCAAGTCCTTGGTTTCTGTAATGGCATCAACTTTGCTCTCCCAAGACTTTGGAAGAATTCGAAGTACTTTCCTGACTTGTTTGGTCATGCTTATAGGTTCACCCAGACTTCGCAGCTCATTTGTAATGGAAGACAACTTGGTGAACATGTTATGTATTGTTTCTCCTTCCTTCATTTTGAAGTTCTCATATCGTGAGGTGAGCATGTCAATCTTAGATTCTTTGACTTGTTCAGTTCCTTCATGTGCAGTCAACAAGCAATCCCAAATTTCTTTAGCAGACTCACAGGCTGACACTCTGTTGTACTCATCAGGTCCTATCCCACAGACCATAAGAGTTTTAGCTTTGAAACCCTTTTCAATCTTTTTCCTGTCAGCATTATCATATTTCTGCCTGGGCTTTGGAACAGTAATGGTCTTTTCTCCATCCTTTTCTTCCATCATTGGAACAAAGGGTCCATCTAGTACAATATCCCATAACTCGCTATCTTCAGCCATGAGGTAATCGTGCATTCTAACTTTCCACCAACTGTAGAAATGTCCATTGAAACGAGGAGGTCTGTGTGATGACTGACCTTCTTCGAGGTTAAGTGGAGCTGCCATTCTAGAACAAAATCACTTCCTTGGTGTTAACCACATAGGTAGTGCCTGCTCTGATACCACTTGATAGAATGTATGCCTTCACTTAATAAGTAATGGACCAGGTCCCTTACTTCACTTCAGAAAAATACCAGAAAGTTAAACCACGACCTGTCTCACAGGATTTTCAATCGTTTTCACTAATCTTCAAAAGCAAAAGCGAAACACGATTACACCAAACGTAAGAAAGAGTTATCAATCTTACCGTTAAGCAATAGTTCTCTATTGGTCAACAAGACTAAGTAGAAAAACAATCTACCCACTAAGCTATCTCACCTGGACAACTTAGACTTCTAACACAACACACCAATTCCTTTATAGATTTAGGAGTGGTTTACAATTTAAGAACAAGAGAATAAATTCCTAAACAACTAGACGAAAAGCTCCAGATGTTGCTGTTGTCCTTGGAATAATTCTGCCTTTGCTTTGTATAGCCTTTGCAAGAGTTCTTGAAAAGTTTTTATCAAGTTGCAAAAACCAGTCACAAATGTTTAGGAAAGTGCCTTTTATATGGGCAAGTCACTTTCTTAAACTTCTTTGCCATTGGATGGAAAGGTCACACTTTTCTGACGCCATCGGGAAGTGTGCACCTACTTTCTGTACCGTCTCCAGCTGGCAGTCGACTGGCTCATCATCATGAGAGCCTGGTACCTCTACTAGGTCCCTGAGTTTTTTTCATCTGCAATACTTCAAACAAGACACCTGCAATACTCAAGTAGAAAACCCGGTACCTTTATGAGGTCCCTAAGTTTGTCAAATCATCAAAACTACAAATAACAATAACCAAGAAAGAAAAATTGTTGTGTCACGATATACGGAGAAGACAAAAACAAGGAGGTAATAACACTTTCTATTTACTGTTGAAGGTGTAGAATTTTCACTTATTATGTTATACTTTTCTTACACATGAAATGTGTTTATTGCTGATTAACTGTTAGAAATCTGGTGCAATAAGTTAGCAAAACTCTTATATATGTTGGGTTTTAACAAGTGTGAATGAGAAAAGAAAAGAGAGAATATGAAAAAGTGAGGGAACTATTTTTGAGGGAAAATGAAACGTCATTTGCAAAGTGCAAATGAAAAGTCATTTCTCTCATATCAGCAAAAGAAATGGAAATTGTTATCCTTATAGAAGGAAACACTTCCATTACTTCTTAAAGAGCTAAGAAGAAGATGCCCCCTCGCACCGTCGTCGTCGCTCGCTCGGCTTCGGCTTCGGATTTGGCATGTGATTGATTGATAAATTTTTTGGACAAAATTTATTTAATCAATTTTGGTTAAATCAAATAAATCCTGTTAATATTATCTCTTATAAATTTGTAGGTAACGGTAACATTCCGAAAAGTCGTTACTTTCCAAAAAGTAGTTATTTTCCTAACAGACACAATTTTTCGAAAAGTTGTTATTTTTTCCAAAAGATACAACTTTTTGGATAAAATGGGTTTGAACAGATTTCACTGAACAGACATGTTCCTTGCTGAAAATGGCTATAAAAGGAAGTCAATTTTTGATTTTTTAAACACTGAAAATTTTTTCTTTCTCTGCATTTATTTTTCTCTCAAATAAAATCAAAGTGTCGATCGACTGAGTCTGTGTGACTTGTTGCTGTTCTTAAGTTCGTTGAAGTTAAAGAAGTTTGAGGTACCGCTATTTCTTTAACAGGTTTAATCCGTTTTATCTTGGGAGAAATTAATCCATAACCTTGGGTACAGTGAGGGGATTAAATTTCTTAAGGACACACAGTAGTTTCTGTGGACTCGGATTAATTCTTGTATTTTATATTTTTTCTGCTTCATCTTATTTCTGTTTCTGTTTATTAACCTTATAAATACAGGTTATTGTAAGAACAACAATCTTAAGAAATTTAACAGTTTCTGTATTTGAGGTTTCTGGAGATTAAAACCTTTATGGTTTTCTACTCTGCTTGAATTTTTAAAATTCATTCGATTAACGATTAAAAGAACATAAAAACTTTATCGTTAAATCAGAAACAGTTTGTGTAAAGATTTGTTCTTTACTATTAGTATTTTAAATACTTAATTTATCTTTCATTTGTGACAGAAAAAAAATGACTAATTCAAGTCAAACAAATGCTGGAACAGTAAGTGCTGCAACAACAACGGTTGCACATAATCGTTCAAATGCTGCCTTAGCGTCGGCTGAGAAACCCGCAAAGTTTTCTGGAGTCGACTTTAAGAGATGGCAACAAAAGATGTTCTTCTATCTCACTATGTTGAGTCTGCAGAAGTTCATTAATGAGAATATTCCTGTTATGTCAGATGAAACTCTGGCTGATGAACGATTCTTGGTAACCGAAGCATGGACACACTTAGACTTTTTGTGTAAAAATTATATTTTGAGTGTTCTGCAAGATGATCTGTACAATGTGTACAGCAATGCCAAAACCTCAAAAGAACTATGGGATGCTTTAGAAAAGAAGTACAAAACAGAAGATGCCGGAATGAAGAAATTCATTGTGGCAAAATTTCTGGATATAAGATGATAGACAGTAAGACTGTCGTCACCCAAGTTCAAGAATTGCAGGTCATAATCCATGATCTCCTTGCTGAAGGTATAAATTTATGTAATGCCTATGTTAGAAATATTAAGTTTTCCCTTAATACTCACATAATCTTTAATGTAGGATTGATTGTGAATGATGCTTTTCAAGTGGCTGCAATTATTGAAAAGTTACCTCCATTGTGGAAGGACTTTAAAAACTACTTGAAACACAAACGCAAGGAGATGACTGTTGAAGATCTCATAGTAAGGTTGAGAATCGAAGAGGATAATAAGGCTGCATAAAAGAGGTCACGTGGTAATTCAGCAATATCTGGAGTAAATTTTGTTGAAGAAGATTCCACAAAATTAAAGAAAAGAAAGAATGCATCTGGTCCAAAAAGCAATCCTCCTAAGAAGAAATTCAATGGAAACTACTTTAATTGTGGTAAACATGGTCATAGGGCTAATGAATGTCGGGGTCCTAAGAAAGACAAGAAAAAGAAGAATCAAACAAACTTGGTTGAATCCAAAGGAGAAATGGACGATCTCTGTGCAATGTTTTCAGAATGTAACTTGGTTGGAAATCCAAGAGAATGGTGGATAGATTCTGGTGCCTCATGCCATGTTTGTGCCAACAAAGAATTATTTTCATCATATACTCCAGCACTTACAGATGAAAAATTATTTATGGCAAACTCTATTGTTGCAAAGGTGGAAGGAACTGGAAAAGTCCTATTAAAGATGACATCAGGCAAGGTGATGACTTTGAATAGGGTCTCATATGTTCCAGAATTGAGAAAGAATTTAGTTTCAATTCCAGTTCTGACCAAGAATGGATTTAAATGTGTATTTGTTTCTGATAAAGTAGTAGTAAGCAAAAATGATATGTATGTAGGAAAAGACTACCTTAGTGATGGCCTTTTCAAACTCAATGTAATTGCAGTTGATATGAATAAAGATTTTGCTTCTTCTTACTTGCTTGAGTCTAAATGTTTATGGCATGAACGTTTGGGACACGTTAATAACAAAACCTTGCGAAAACTGATTAACTTAAATAATTTGCCAAAATTTGAGTGCAATAAATCAAAATGACAAATTTGTGTTGAATCTAAGTATGCTAAGCATTCTTATAAATCTGTTGAAAGGAATTCAAATCCTTTAGAATTGATTCACACTGATATTTGTGACATGAAGTCAACACCATCACGTGGTGGGAAAAAGTATTTCATAACTTTTATTGACGATTGCACTAGATATTGTTATGTCTATTTGCTAAATAGTAAGGATGAAGCAATAGATGCATTTAGGCAATATAAAACTGAAGTTGAAAATCAGTTAGATAAAAAGATCAAAATGATCAGAAGTGATAGAGGTGGAGAATATGAATCTCCATTTGCAGAAATATGTTTAGAAAATAGAATAATCCATCAAACTACTGCTCCCTACACTCATCTGTCTAATGGAATTGCAGGAAAAAAAAACCGAACTTTAAAAGAAATGATGAATGCATTACTTATAAGTTCAGGTTTACCACAGAACTTGTGGGGGGAAGCTATCCTTACAGCAAATCAGATACTTAACAGAGTGTCTCACTCAAAGACAAATGTAATTCCATATGTGAAATGGAAAGGTAGAAAACCCAATTTGAAATATTTCAAAGTGTGGGGGTGTCTAGCCAAAGTCCAAGTTCCTATACCTAAGAGGGTAAAAATAAGACCTAAGACTGTGGATTATGTATTCATTGGATATGCCACAAACAGTAAGGCATGTCGATTTTTGATTCATAAGTACGAACATCCGGATATTCATGATAATACGGTAATGGAATCAGATAGTGCTGAATTTTTTGAACATATCTATCCGTATAAAACTAGACTTGAGTCATCTAGTGGGGGATCCAAACAACCGAGAGAAGAACCAAAAGAGAATGAACAAAATGAAGAAAGTCCAAGACGCAGTAAACGTCAAAAGACATCTACTTCATTTGGATCAGATTTTGTAACATTTCTTCTTGAAAGTGAGCCTCAAATATTCAAGGAAGCAATGTTGTCTAGCGACTCAACCTCTTGGAAGGAGGCTGTTAATAGTGAAATTTAATCAATCTTAAGCAATCATACTTGGGAGTTGGTTGATCTTCCTCCAGGAAACAAACCCTTGGGTTCAAAATGGATCTTTAAATGGAAGATGAAAGACGATGGAACTATTGACAAATATAAAGCAAGACTTGTTGTCAAAGGTTTTAGACAAAAAGAAGGTCTTGATTATTTTGACACATACTCGCCAGTGACTAGGATTACATCAATTCGGATGTTAATTGCACTAGCTGCAATATACGGTCTTGAAATTCATCAAATGGATGTGAAGACAGCCTTCTTAAATGGAGAGCTTGAAGAGGAAATTTACATAGAACAGCCTGAGGGTTTTGTAGTTCCTGGTAAAGAAAAGAAAGTGTGCAAACTTATTAAGTCACTTTATGGGCTAAAACAAGCACCAAAACAATGGCATGCAAAGTTTGATCAAACCATGTTGTCAAATGGATTTAAGATCAATGAATGTGATAAATGTGTTTACATTAAAGATACTCCAAATCAGGAAGTTATTTTATGCCTATATGTAGATGATATGCTTATAATGAGCAAACACATTGCTAATATAAAAGCTACAAAGCGTATGCTTGCTAGTAAGTTTGATATGAAAGATTTAGGAGTTGCTGATGTGATATTAGGAATTAAAATTCTTAAAACTCCAAACGGTCTAGCATTGTCTCAAACTCATTATATTCAAAAGATACTTGAAAAATTCAAATTTTTGAATTTTAAAAGGGCAAAAACTCCAATTGATGTAAATCTTCATCTTGCAAAGAATAAAGGCGAAAGTCAGTCTCAATTGGACTATGCTAGCGTATTGGGAAGCTTAATGTATGTCATGAATTGTACACGACCAGACATAGCTTGCGCTACCAGTAAACTGAGTCGATACACAAGTAATCCTAATCATAATCATTGGTTGGCAATGAAGAGAGTTTTGGGATACTTAGATGACACTCAAAACTATGCTTTACATTACAACAGATATCCAGGCGTTCTTGAAGGATATAGTGATGCAAATTAGATTACTGGGTCAACTGAAACAAAATCCACAAGTGGATACGTTTTTACTATTGGTGGAGGAGCAATATCTTGGAAATCATCCAAACAAACATGTATAGCTCGCTTTATAATGGAGTCTGAATTCATTGCTTTAGACAAGGCAGGTGAAGAAGCTGAATGACTCCGGAATTTCTTAGAAGATATTCCATTTTGACCCAAACCAATGGCCCCTATATGCATACATTGTGATAGTCAAGCTGCAATAGGAAGGGCTGGAAGCATTATGTATAACAGCAAGTCTCGTCACATAAGACGAAGACATAACTCTGTGAGACAACTACTCTCTAGTGGAATTATCACAATTGACTATGTGAAGTCAAAAGATAATGTGTCGGATCCACTTACAAAAGGCCTAAATAGAGAGGGAGTTGAGAAATCATCGACGGGAATGGGACTATGGCCGAGAACAAGTCATCGTGGCGGTAACTCTACCTAGAAGACTGGAGATACCAAGATCTAGGTTCAAGGAGATAAAACAAAGTCATTGATGACGGTTCAACATTGTCAAAGGAAAAAAAATTATTATTAATATTTTATGGTCCATTCTCATGATGAGACAATGTTTAGTAACCAGGATAAAGACATAAGGACTTTTTAATGGTTTCTAGGTTTGATATAGGGAATATCAAATGGTGTATCTATGGGATAACGCATTTAGAAATCACCTATGTAAGTGTGAAGTGTAAGCCGCTTCAAGGAGAATCCCGTAAGCCCAGTTCTTTAAGCACTTACTATCCAAGATGTGTTCATGGCTGAAACGAACAAAACAATGAGAACCAAGAACAGTTCAAGGGTTGATTGTGTGACATATGTTGTCTAGGTATACACCAAAGCTCGACGGTTCATAGATATCAAATCTACCAATTGACCGAGTCTATCCGATATATGTTCACTACGGAAAGTTTAAAGGGAAACCTACTTATCCAGATGCGATTAACCTTTACCTACAAGACACAAAACTTTTTCATGCATATGTTTTAACAATAGCCTTCCCCATTCATGTGGGGGATTGTTGGGTTTTAGAAAGTGTGAATGGGAAAAGAAAAGAGAGAATATGAAAAAGTGAGGGAACTACTTTGGAGGGAAAATGAAAAGTCATTTGCAAAGTGCAAATGAAAAGTCATTTCTCCCATATCGGCAAAAGAAATGGAAATTGTTGTCCTTATAGAAGGAAACACTTCCATTACTTCTTAAAGAGCTAAGAAGAAGATGCCCCCTCGCGCCGTCGTCGTCGTCGCTCGCTCGGCTTTGGCTTTGGATTTGGATTTGGCAAATGATGTGATTGATTGATAAATTTTTTGGACAAAATTTATTTAATCAATTTTGGTTAAATCAAATAAATCATGTTAATATTATTTCTTATAAATTTGCAAGTAACGGTAACATTCCGAAAAGTCGTTACTTTTCCGAAAAGTCATTACTTTCCAAAAAGTAGTTATTTTCCTAACAGACACAATTTTTTGAAAAGTTGTTATTTTTTTCAAAAGACACAACATTCTGGATAAAATGGGTCTGAACAGATTTCACTGAACAGACATGTTCCTTGCTGAAAATGGCTATAAAAGGAAGTCAATTTTTGATGTTTTAAACACTGAAATTTTTCTTTCTCTGCATTTATTTTTCTCTCAAATAAAATCAAAGTGTCGATCGACTGAATCTGTGTGACTTGTTGTTGTTCTTAAGTTCGTTGAAGTTAAAGAAGTTTGAGGTACCGCTATTTCTTTAACAGGTTTAATCCGTTTTATCTTGGGAGAAATTAATCCATAACCTTGGATAGAGTGAGAGGATTAAATTTCTTAAGGACACACAGTAGTTTCTGTGGACTCGGATTAATTCTTGTATTTTAAATTTTTTCTGCTTCATCTTATTTCTGTTTTTGTTTATTAACCTTATAAATACAGGTTATTGTAAGAACAACATGTAGTTAGTAAATTGCTAACATCATTAAAATAGTTGGTAATACACCAACCGATCACTAATCCATTGGTAAAATTTATCTACATACTAATTATTAGTTGGTAATATTACATATGAATGTTTAGTTGAATAGTAACTATTACCAACTCTAATAAAATTTATTGGTAAATTATTAATTACTAACTTATATTTTAATATTTGATAAATTACCGATTGGAGTTTATTCTTTTGGTAAATCAGCGTTTACTGTTGAGGCTTTTATATTTAATTTGTGTCATTAGGCGTTTTAACCTTTAAATTTAATCAAAACTTGACTTTTTTGAATATTTTTGGTAAACATGCTCAGATTAAAAATCCGTCAGTATCATTAGCTTCGAAAGATCATTTTTTTATCTCACGGGAAGTTTGGTTCATGTTTGAGGCTTTCATTTTTTTGCCGTTATGTGTTTATAAATTTTATGTTTAGGACAAAATTTTACTTTGGTCAATATTTTTGTGAACGTGCTTAGATGAGAATTTTGTTAGCGTAATTAACTTCAAAGGTCATTTTTTATCCAATAGAATGGTTGGTTTGAGTTTTGTGGCTTTCATTTTTTATGTGTGCTGTTAGATGTTTAACATATAAATTTTAGCAAAAATTTAACTTTGGTCAATATATCTAATAACGTACCCAGATAAGACAGTTAGATGCGAAAAATCATTTTTGATGTAATAAGATAGAGGGTTCGGATTTTGAGGCTTATGTTTTTAGTTTATGTCGTTATGCATTTTAGCTTTTAAGGTTTCGCCAAAATTTCACTTTTGTCAATATTTTTGGTAATCGCGCTCGAATTGAAATTTTGTCATCGCAGTTAGCCATATAAGTTCCGTTTTAATCTCATAGGATGATTGGTTCGGGCTTTGAGACTTATTTTCAGTTTGTGTCGTTAAGCATTTTAACTTTTGACTAAAATCTGAATTAGGTCAATTTTTTTGGAAAACATGCTCAAATTTGAATTTTGTCAACGCCGTTAACTCTGAAAGATCATTTTTCGCTTTATAGGATGGTTGGTTTGTATTTTGAGATTTTCATATTCAGTTTGTACCGTTAGGCGATTAAACTTTTAACTTTTGGCAAAATTTTAATTTTACTTCAAATTTTTTTGTAAATGTGCTCTAATGAAAATTATGTCAGTTCGATTAGCTTCGAAAGGTCATTTTCATATCTAACAATATGGTTGCTTCGGGTTTTGAGACTTTAATTTTCAGTTTGTGTTGTTATGTGTTTTAACTTTTGACCAAAATTTATACTTGATCAATATTTTTTGTAAATGTGGTCAAATTAAAATTTTTTATATAATGATATGTGCCATATTGAGTTTAATTTAACTTGTTATCATAGATTTTGCATTGTTTCATTCAAATATGATTTATAAAATTGATTAATATTTTTGGATTTATATTTGTCCTCTTAGATTTTTAAATGTAATAAATTATAAATATTTTACTATTGAACAATTATTAAGTTAATAATATTTTGAACACATTGTCAATCAATTACTAAGCTAACATTGAACTTGAATGATATATTACCAATAAACTAACAATCAGTTAGTAAATTTATTAGAAAAATAAATAATCATACTAAAGTATTTCAATTTATTACAAATAAGGTTTATAGTGTAGTGGTAAGTACTCCTGCATCTTTAACCAAGAGGTCTTAAGTTCGATTCCTATTGGTTACATAATCATCTTTGTTAGGGAGTGCTTTACCATCCAATGTGAGACTTTCCAGTGTGAATTTAGCTCCAATGTGGGTACCGAACACCGGATGGAAAATATAATTAAAAAAAGTATTTAAAATTTATTGAAAAAAATTACCAACACAAACTTTTTGTTACTAAAATTACCAACCAATTAACAATGTATAAATCAAAAAATAAAGAAAAAAATTTACTAACTCTTTTTTAATTCGTTAGTAAAGGTACTAACGATATACTAAGCAAAACTTAGTTGGTAAATTTACCAACAGAAATTTCAGGGCCATATTTCAAAATTTTGTAACATCTTTGGGTGTTTACCAACTGATTTTTAGATAATAAGTTAACCAACAAATTAAAATCAATTGATAATATTTACCGACGAGTTTTTTAGCAACAGATTAATATAAGTTGGCATTTGATTAGTAAATAAATTTGTCAACCGATTTAATCAATTTATCAACGAATTTTTTGTTGGTAATTGAGGTTCCTTTTGTAGTGAGAATTGGTCAATATAACTAGTAACCATATATATATCAACACGTTCAAATATCGTGGATATCTCATCACTCCTTTCATATTCTCACAAAAAAATTATATAACATTGTACAAGCTATAACAATTGTCACTTATGTTTGATTATCATTATAGTTCATGCCTTGTTTCAGTATTCTAGATATATTTCTTTAGACTTCAAAAGTCCGTTTAATCACATTACACAGAGATAAAAATCGCCTAAATTCAAATAATTCTTTAGCGTTCTGAAACTCATTATCACACTTCCTCTGTAATCCTGCAAATGATATTGTGGTCATTTGTATGGATCTATGAATCCTTTCGTGTTTCGAAGATCAACATATCAATAACATAATATTTATCTACCAACAAAAATAATTTTTCGATAAGAATTACTAAAGAGACACATGACAAAAATGAGATAACATTATTGTAAATAATTACTAATATTTAGCAATAACTTTTTCAAACAATTGAAATTAGTAGGTGCGTAACTTAAAGTTATCATGTGGTGAAAATGCAAATTAATAAGATTAACCATATAAACTATAAATTTTGTTTACATATGAAATAAATAGTTGGTACTTGGTACATTAAAAAAGATAATTTTCTTTTACAAATATAGACTTGTAAAATATGAAATTTTCAAATCAATTTTTTTTTGAAGAATTTGAGATTTTATCTTATTTTAAAATCATGAGATAAAATCACATATTGAAATACTAATTTCATCTCATAATTTTAAATTAAAGAATGAAATTGCACATCCAAAAATCTGGTTAATTACAAGAGTTATTTGAAGAGAAAACTTCTATTTACTCTGACCACCCCTCAGTCGTTGAATACTACACACTTGTTGGGGAAGAGCTTTCCTACTACCCGAACCACCCCCACTTCTAACTTGTTGGGCACGTGGTTTCATCTTATTACTTGACGAACTATTTTAATTATATTTTATCTGTTTGTTTTTATTTGTTTAATACATTAAAAATAATATGTTTTATACTTGTTTAATTTTAAAAATCAAATTATAATTTATCATTTAATATCTATTTTATCTTATTAGTTATTTTTAATCTATTTTTCAACGAGTGAGATAACATGTAATAATTAGATATGATATACTGTAGTATTTATTTGTTGTTCTTTTCTTCTAAAAAATAATCTAGTTTATTCTGACTTAACATGGATTTTTAAAAAATCAAAAAGATTCTTTTAATCTTGTGATCCTAAATTAAAGTTATGTCATAATGTTTTAATCTTATGTCATTAAACATGTCCAATGAAAAATTTAAATTAAAGTGTTGTTGAAAAAAGGGTAAAAATTATTCTTTTCTAAACAAATTATAAAAAAAAACGCCCTTATTATTTTATTTTATTTTTTGGAATAGAGCGAGTACTTCTTTTAAGATATGTCTGTTGTATTGAAGAAGTAGGAAGCTGACGATTGGAACATGTCAAATGAACAGGTCCAACACAACTGACTAAGTTGTCTACAACAAGTGTTGATGAAGAAGGAAGGTGAGGATTGGAACAGGTCCAACGAAGCTGACAGACAAGTTTACAACACTACTGTAGAATTAGAGTCCTACTACAATACCTATTACTAGTAGTAGGGATTGCATTATTTATTATTTATTAGGATTTAGATTATTCATAATTGCATTATTGTTATTCTAATCGTAATATATCTAATTAGGATTTAGATTATTTATAATTGCATTATTATTATTATTATTCCAGTCGTAATATAATTCTAATTAATATGAGTACTCTAATCCTAGAGAGACTCTAATTCTACGACGGTGTTGTAAACTCGTCCGTCAGCTTCGTTGGACTTGTTCCTTCGACATGTTCCAATCCTCAGTTTCCTTCTTCATCAACACTTGCTGTGAACAAGTCAATGAGCTGCGCTGATCCTGTTCCTTTGACATATTTTAATCGTCAACTTCCTGCTTCTTCAACAATGTCAAGTCAAGAGTATTTAGAAAAGCATCATAATTTATCAATCAATCGATTGAAAAATGTTTTCTAAACGTAAACGGTGTAGGACACTATATAAAAATGATCTTTAGTGACAATTAATTAACAATAATAGTTTAATTACCGTTAAATATATATTTCTAACGGTAATTAACACTCTTTGTATATGTTGCTAAAACTTTAAGCGATACTGAGTCTAATGGCTCGCTAATATTGGTAAAGTATTTAATACTCTTTATTAACGTGACTATTTATTGCTCCTAAAAATTATTTTTGTTATAATAGAACTAGTTATCAACAACTGTCTCATATTTGTCGTTACACAATGCAGTTTCACTAAAATCAGACATAAATATAATAAATTTTGGAATTTGGTTGGAGAAGACTAGTAGACTACCACTGTACTATGCATGACAAGTACATGATAATTGAGTGAGAGAGGCATTGTGATTGGTTAAATCTAACGCAGAAATAAATGAAATTGTTGGGTTTTATGTAACGACCTGTTTAGTCGTTTTGAGCAGTAGAGTTATTTCTGGAAAATCACTGTCTGGGTCGACGGATACCACAACGGACCGTCATGGGCGCGACGGACCGTCAAGGGGGTCTCGTTCCAAAACACTTAGAATTTAGAAATTTGGGTACTGAGATCGACTCTCTGAACTTCGCGATGAAATGGCAGGACGGACCGTCGCAGACATGACGGGCCGTCACAGACTCTTTAATGAATGGAGTCTCTGAACTTTGTGACGGAAGCAGCAGGACGGACCATCGCAGGCACGACGGGCCGTCACAGGCTGCGTGACCCTGACTGGGTCGGATTTCTGTTAAATGTTTTAAGGGGCGTTTTGGACTATTCCTGCTTATAATTATAAAGTTAGTGGTTTAATGTTAATAATTCAATTACTTGGGGGTTAAAAGAGATAACCTTGAAACAAATAGTGGGGTATTTTATCATCTTTTATACTTAATTATATACTAATTAGGGTAAAAGAAAGAGGGTTTGAAAAAAGAAAAATAGAAAGAACAAAGAGAGGGAGAAACGAACGATCAAGAGAGAGAGAGAAAACGAAGAAGAACACAGCTTTGGGAAAGTAGATTGCTTGATCACAACTCTTCGGTGGAGGTAGGTTATGGTTTATGCTATTTCATAGCAAACTCTTAATAGCGAATGATATGTATTGGGTAATATTGTAAAGTCTCTTATATGCTTAATTGTGTGCATGCATGATATGATTACATAATTGTGGTGAATTAGCATGATAAGGTTGTTGAACCTTAAACCTTAAAATCTTTTGTTAATGATGATGTCTTGGTATAAAAGAAGGCTTGATGAACTAAAAGATTAAGGATAGTAATGGATCGGGTGTCACGTTCCGACACCAGGATAGTAATGGATCGGGTGTCACGTTCCGACACCAGGATAGTAGTAGTGGATCGGGTGTCACGTTCCGACACCAGGATAGTAGTAGTGGATCGGGTGTCACGTTCCGACACCAGGATAGTAAATGGATCGGGTGTCACGTTCCGACACCAGGATAGTATATGGATCGGAGTGTCACGTTCCGACACCAGGATAGTAGATGGATCAGAGTGTCACGTTCCGACACCAGGATTAGTAAAGAGAATGAATCTTGAAATATGTTAATATACTTAATCTAAAGAACCTGTTTCCCAAAAAGAGTATGATGTGGAGGCTTGAGTCCTCATAGATGTGTTTGGTGAGGTTGTAAATGATTCTTATACTTGTTGCTATCACATGTTAAGAATATTAGTTGATTTTATGTATTAACTGAAATATATTGCTTTCTATTTTGAGTTGGCCGATGATACCTACTCAGTACTTGTGTTTTGTACTGACCCCTACTTGTAATTGTTTTCTTTGTTAATTGTGGAGTGCAGCAAACGTGTCATCGTCTTCAACTCAACCGCAACTCTAGCCAGTCTTCATCACGTCAGATCTCAGGGTGAGCTAATGCTTCTAGCTTGGACTGGATCTTCTTCTTCATGTCTTGATGCCTTGAAGTTCCGACATGGACTAGCTGTTTATTATTTTAGTTTCCTAGATATTCTTAGATTTAGTATTTTGAGGATAGATGTTCTTGTGGTGATGACTTCCAGATTTTGGGGATGATAAGTATTAAATTTTAGAAGTTATTTAATTGATTTCGTCAATGAGTTTTAAGTCTTCCGCATTATATTATGTTATTTATGGTTGAACTGTTGGGGTTTAGATTGGTTGGTTCGCTCACACAGTAGGATAAGTGTGGGTGCCAGTCGCGGCTCGTTTTGGGTCGTGACATTTATTTGCCCTGATTTCTTACCATAAATAGGTTTTCCTTTTAGGAAAAGGTTTTAGATTGACTAATCCTTTTTCTAGTAGGAAAAGGTTTAGGACTCTATAAATAGAGGAATGTTCCTTCTAACTTAATCAGCATTCACAATGTAGTCTTAAGGGCTTTGAGAGTTTTGGTTAGAGGGAAAATTTATGGGTCACAAGCTTGATACGTTATCACTTGTGTGAACCTCCCATGTATTCCGAGTGAATTGGTAGAGGTTGTTTCCCTCTGTATTTTGTACTCTCATATTTATAGTGGATTGCTCATCTCCTTTGTGGACGTAGGTCGATTGACCGAACCACGTTAAATCTTTGTGTCTTTTGGTATATTTCTCGTTGTCTTCTTACTCGTGGTCTTTTGAGGTTTGTTTTGCTAGCTTCCGCGTTTACACCTGCTTATTTTGGCCCTAACAAGTGGTATCAGAACCAGATTCAATGATGGAGTCAGGTTCAGTGGTTTGATAATCGATGATTGAACCAAGTTAGAAAGAGGTGTTCATCTTGGCGGGTGTAGTTTTAGCTGTAACTTTTTTGACAGTAATGAAGATTTTGTTGGAGAAATTGTTTCAGAGATGTTATCTGTGTTGAGACATAAATTTTGCAAAGGAGATTTTGGAGAGGAGAAGCAAGTTGTTGAAGATTAAGTAAAGAAGATGGACAAATTTATTTTGTCAGAAATTCAGGCCAAGGGGGAGATTTGTTGGGTTTTATTTGCCCTGATTTCTTACCATAAATAGGTTTTCCTTTTAGGAAAAGGTTTTAGATTGACTAATTCTTTTTCTAGTAGGAAAAGGTTTAGGACTCTATAAATAGAGGAATGTTCCTTCTAACTTAATCAGCATTCACAATGTAGTCTTAAGGGCTTTGAGAGTTTTTGGTTAGGGGGGAAAATTGTGGGTCACAAGCTTTATACGTTATCACTTGTGTGAACCTCCCATGTATTCTGAGTGAATTTGGTTGAGGTTGTTTCCCTCTGTATTTTGTACTCTCATATTTATAGTGGATTGCTCATCTCCTTTGTGGACGTAGGTCGATTGACCGAACCACGTTAAATCTTTGTGTCTTTTGGTATATTTCTCGTTTGTCTTCTTACTTGTGGTCTTTTGAGGTTTGCTTTGCTAGCTTCCCCGTTTACATCTGCTCATTTCCGTTCCTAACAGAAATAAGATAAATAGATAATGTACCATCATCTGCAGTATATATATATGTATATTCTTCCATTTCATTGAGACACAAGTCATTCACTAACTTCGTGACACATAAGTCCCACTTTTTCTAAAAATTGTTTTGTGGGTTCGATTGAAGACATACTGATTTCGATATTTAATCATCGAACACATCTTTGAGACCATTTATTTCATCGAACAAAGAAAATTTCAGATAAAATTAATTTTAAGTATTTAATTTAAATTATTATTTTCCATTCAAACTATATGTAACACACACAAAAAAAGTGTGTACATACATAAACAATTATGTATTATAAAATTATATTAACTTTAATTAAGTCTTGAATTTTTCTCTACCCGATCCCGACCAATTCTACTGCTTGTTGATAGGTTGACGTCCTCTGAAGACACGTTTCAATGAATGCATGGCTCTATATTTTGTCCTATCCATCACAGTTTTCACCCTGCCAGGACCACTTCCTTATATGTTAGCACTAGATGGGCAAGGCCCGTGCTAGCACGGGCCCAATATTTTTTAGTCATTGAACAATGAACAATATTAATAAAGAGTAGAAAAAGATTAGAGTAGTACATAAAAAATGTAAAAAGAAAATATCTGACATGATTGAAGCAAGTAGAAGTCATAACTCATATATGACATGTTCACATAAATTTTCTATTGTCCTTCAAAGCTCCTCGATTCACTTTCCACTTCTTTTTCCAGAAAGCTTATACGTTCTCTAAAATTTGTACATGCAATATAAAAGTCACAGATCAGAGAACAACCCAATTAAATTCTACAATGGTTTACACTACTCCTTTCAGCTGTCATGATTTGCTATACCATCAAAAGTAATTTTACGACTAACCATCGTAGAACAATTATTAGACGTGTTTCGTACTTTGTCTCTTCTGTCGAAGATAGATCAAAGGCAATACATCAGATGAAGAAAGATGAAAATTGTGAGAGGAGAAATTGTAGCATAATCAGATGAAGAAAGAAGAAAATTGTGAGAGGAGTAATTGTAGCATAATTTTACTGAACTCGCATTTTAACTCAACAATCAATTTCATTTAACTTACACTCTCAAAGTATCCATGATTACTTGGTGGATGGGGCCAATGCTCATAAAGAACTTTAGAAAGTCAATCAAAAATTTTAATACTGTACATTTTAGTAGAGACATTGAATGATGATACTTTTCCGACTGGAAACCAGTAAAGTTTGAAAGCAGAGGAAAGACTGAGATTGTAACCAAGAAAAGAACATTAATTGCAAGTAGATTAAAAGATAAGTCGATCTATATATAGAATATGTGTTTCAGTCTTTCTCTTACATAATAAGGGCATCAACTTGGTGGAAATATTGTTAACCAAGATACTTCGCTGAATGATGAGAAAATCGAATCTCATACTATAGGCTTCCGAAATACAAAAAGAGCTGCTCAAAAAGTTCTCTTCATAAGTTAAATTTAATCAAACAAAGATATGCCTAGGTTATAAATTCCTTGCGCTGTAACTACTATTTACCTCATAAAATTGAATTTTATGATTATATTCCCCCCACCCCCATAATAACAAGTTAATCAATTTATGCCAAAATCACCATGCCCAATGAACTTCAACTTCTTATTTGATAAAATCCTTGACTACATAAGTAATCACTGATCTTATTGACCCTATTCAAATTTATCATCACTAAATGATTTATTTTGTAAGACCTCCACACCTTCATCATCTAGGTGCTTTATTGTTGCATTTTCATGACCACATACACCTCAGTTACCTAATACAACAATACCATATTTAGTATAGTCCACAAGTGGAGTTTGAGGAGGGTAAAATGTGCGCAAACCTGACCGCTATCTTCTAAGATAGAGAGGTTGTCTTCAAAAGACCCTCAGCTCAAAGAAAACAAAAACACAACATTTAAGAAGACAATAGCAACAACAAGATAGTAAGAAAGTAGAGGCTCTAAGCCAAACCTGCAAAGCAAAAATACTAAAATCAGCGGTAGTATATGCATATGCTATTAACTATTGAGATCTTTAAAGTGTTCAAGCTTTTTCTTATGTTTTCCTTTTTGACAAGTCTCAATGCTATGTCTTTTTTCTCCACTAAAAACTACAATATACACTTTCTACACATTTTACATACTCCAAAATTATTAGATCCTGGAAGAGGTTGAATAGCAACATATATGCTTTTAAGTTAGGCATGAAATATATTCTCTGAGTAAAGAATCTCACTCAACTCTATGTTACCAGAGCACCATTCACTCCACTGCATTGCGTAGAATTATGTCCCTTATCTGTGACTGCACGTATGCGGCAGCTGTCCCACCAACAATAAGTATACATGTTAAAAGCATTAGATCTTTCCATTTAGAAGCCATAAAGCTCACCCATGTTCAGTAAACTATAGGAGCGGAAGAGAAGGCATCTCTAAAGATAAATATTCCAACCCAAAAAGTTTTAGCAACCAATTTTTTTTATACTTGTATTAATACCAAATTAAACACTCATATAAGAACTCAATTAAATGTAAAAAAAATCAATTTAGCCTGCTTCTTATGATGATAGAGGCATCACAATTCGACCTCAAAGAATCTAATTCAGTCAAATTTCGTGCAAATTTTTTGTTTCAACTACATTTTCACATAATATTGTATCCAAAAGTAAATTATTCAGTCAAGGAGTAACGGTGTCTTACTGAAGAAAAATCTTGACATAAAAATGATTTTTTAAAAATATTTTGGTCTCCATCCATCAGTAGGCATTAAGGAAAATATTTGAAACTTCAAAGCTTATATGGTATATCATTTCTATTTACTAAGAAGAATAACACTATATCATAAAAAAAAAAAATTAGTAGAAAGCTTTGGAAAAAAAAAGTGAAATATACTAAGTTGGTAGAGCCCGTTGGAGCACACTCGTTGTTCCTTACCTATGTAATGACAAATAGGTAGGTGGTAAATCTGAAATATTTTTCTAAAATTATTTTATGTATTAATTTTACTATTGTCTTGAGCTATAAAAATATACTAATCATGACTTTATGCAATTAGTTCTTAATAGTTTTGTTATCAGTTTTGTTATCCCTGATCTGGCCATTTGTTTCCGAATACTCTAAGCTCTAAATAATTTTTGGTATCAACTTCTTTTGCTACTTGGTTATTATATTTTAACATAGTATCTAACTTATAATGATTCTATAAATAGTTGTTAACTTGTTATAACATGCTAGCTAAAAGAATGTATGACAGAGCGGCAAACAAAATCATTTGAAAGTAAATACTTACCAGCGTGAGAACATTGGCTAACATATGCGTCATCCGATATGATTCTTTGAAGGATGTTTGATGTCTATGGACAGCCCATGCTTAGAATATGTGTAAATAATATGTAGTTACTGTTGCCTATAGAACAACCAAAGTAGCATTGATATTGTCTCTTCTTCATACTTTATAAATGTGCACTCCCAAGCATATCTGCATACATTATCACACAAACAGATTACATAAACAAAGTTCTATTAAGAACAGTTTCTTTAACTAAAAAATCCCTTACACATTCTTTATAGCAAGAAAATCATGTTGCATTCCCAAAAGAAAAATGACAACTAAAAACATTAAATAAGTTAATTGTGGCATATTATCAAACAACTTATATGCACAATCCACTTGATATCTTAGATTTATGTAGGACGGTCTAACTTTTGCACTAATTAATGGCTATAAAAATTAAGTTCATTAAAGAAACATAATGCATGTGCAAATCAAGCCGTTAGTAATGTACATGTAGAAATCTTAGCTAGAAATTGTATCAAAAGAGTAGAAAAATAAGGTACACATTTAAAATTGTGCTTACTTTTAATGTCAGAATCACAAAGAGCCAAGAGACCATCAAGAAGGAAGTCGAAAGAACTAATCAGATCAAACATTATAGCGAGGAAAAAGTGAAACATTTTAGCTTTCTGTACATCCTTTGGAGACAAAGTAAAGCAAAATCGAGACAGTAAACTGGAGTGGAGAATCGGAAAAGATATAAAGCACTGAAAAATTGAAAAACTTACCCAAATAAATTTGAGATTTGTACCACTGATGAATGAGAGAAAATTGGAGTGGGGAATTGGACATAGTAACACATAGTATAAAAAAAATTGAACATATGCATATTAAGTTGAAAAAATTGAAAGCGGGGAGAAATCGTAACGTACCTTCTTCACGGGGCAATTCTATTTGAGAGCGATAAAAATATAGAGATCTGAGAAGCAACAAAAATGAATTTGTAAATTAAAGTGCATCACAACAAAAAAATGAATCCACGTGTGAGATAAAGGAACAATAAAAAATACTGTAAATTTGTAGAGGTTTACACCTGTTGACTAAATTTTTTTTCGAATCCACGTATCAATTAACTGTATTTGTTTAGTAAAAAATAAACTGTACAATTTATTTTGCTTTGGGTACAACACTTTACTGTTGTGTTCGTACACCAAAGTCCCATTTCTAATAAGAGAGAGAGATGTAGTAACACAAGTTGCATATTAAATAGTATGAACAAAAAACGTTCAAGTGTTAAAAAAAATAAAAAAGAAATGGCAGTTTGTACTAGTAACAAAATCGGGAAGAAAAAGTTAGTAAAATATATTTGACGGTTTGTACTATTTGACTGCAATAGTGAATGTGAACTATCTCAAATGTATAAGAGTTCCCCTCATCATCATGTATACATTACACTCTCTGTCCCAAAATACCGATTTATGTTTTATGTTTGAAACTTTAAGAGTAAAAATTATGTAAACTTTAACTAATATTTTTTGTATGATTATATATATGATAAGAGTTTGTAACTTATACAAGTACTTTTTGTATGATTTTGAATATTCAAATTTTAATTAATTTAATTCAATTTAGCTTTAGACATTCATTAAACTGATTCTCAAAAAGAAAAATGGCACTACTATTTTGGAACTGGAGGGAGTACAACTAGAGTTATACTATTGTATTTGCCAATGTGATATTAATGTTTGTCAATATCTTTTTATATTTTGTAGTGCTTATGATCTTAATCTAGATACATCAATTGGGTGATCCATACACATCTAGCCAACAAGAGAATCTCCAAGATTTTATATGATCCAATGAAGCTTATAAAATGGGAACATTTTAACCCTTCATGCGATTGATTGTCCGTTGAAAGAGTTTTGAAGAGCCACCGCAAATTGAGAGCATAAAATAACATGGAGATTGAAGTATTTCAATCTCTATTATAAGCTAATCTTTATATTTGATATCCATCTAGTGTTCTGTACACTAATTCTATTTTACACCACCAATTAATCTTTTGGTGGAATAAACACCCCCTAACAAACTAAAGGCGACTCCACATCGCTAGTAGAAGTCAAACCTGAAACTTCAAGTTAAGAATTACACGATACTATTTATACACAATCAATCCTTGTCGGTCTATTACCGCCTTCCTTTTTAAAAAAACAAATATAAAAATTGGGAATAAAAAAGGAAAATGAAAAGGAGATTACAAAATAGGGAATTAAATTCTCACTTACCGTCTTTACGATCGTTGTCTTAAAACTAGTATTTTTTTCCTCATTTAGATAATTATTAGGAGTTGAATGTTTTGACCAAAGGTCTAATCAAGAAACTATATTAACTAATTACAACGTCCAATGTATAATTTATATATATGATTCGTCAAATCGTTTTACTAGTATGAACTTGAACCTTCCTTTTAGGGAGAAGATAAGATTAAGGGTAGAATATATTCGTTTTTTCGAACTTTACTTTGTCATTTATCTTATCTTTTGTTGTGGCAATGTTATCACATTATAGTTAGATAAGAGATGAAAACTTTATCTTAAATTTTAACATAAAGTAACTTCCTTTCATACCATTTTTTTCTTTGCTCGTCTTATCAACAACATGATAGTGCAATATTATTATTTTTTTTAGTCAAAGACCACGAATTTTTGCAAAGCCAATATTATTAGTTTCATGAATTAATTGAACATGATATGAGTTTACTTCTATGCATGGTTAGATTAGATATATTTAAGACAAAAACAATGTATATGCTTAATTAATGGGGCGGTTGTTTATGCATACGAATGTTGCTTTGCATTCTTGTTTGACTCAATCAAATCATAATTAATCTTCGGTCAACACATTTATAAGATAAATACACGTAATCAGTCATAAGAATTGAAATTTATAACCCAAAAATAAAGATGTTTCTCTATTACGAATGCTAATAGAATAAAAATATCAAATACGATCAATCCATATGAGTTAAATCTAAACTTAAACGGACATAACTATTATGAGGTCATCATTGAAATGCTAAAGAAAAAGACGTTAATTACTCTTTATTTATTTTTGAGTGGGAACTCATAATTAATCCATCATACAAGTAATTAATTAAAGTAATTGTAGTATGAACAGAGGTCAATATAAAGGTCTAGAGCGTTTTATAGATTATGGCATTGTAATGAACCAAAATTTCTACACGTTTTTAGTTTATGTCCCACTAACACGTTTTTGCTGGTACGACCAGGGCACTGCCACTGTCCACATTTCCCATTAGACATCTTATACGTATAGTATTCGGTACTTTTCGTTTTAGTTTGTCTATGAAATTTCACTTTTTTATGTCCTTTTAATGAAATGATGTAATGTATATTCAGACAAATAATTAAAGAAAATTTTTGATGTTTTTCTTTTAAAAATAATTTATGTCAAATGAAACGTTGACACATAAAGCGGAATGGAGGGAGTACTTGTGATCTGTGACTATGCTTCCCACTTAGAGTTTGGTTCTGTAGCAACATTGACTCAAATGAAGCAACAATAATGAGGAAGTAGGACTCTGGAAATTCCTTTAATTAGATCAATTCCAAATGTGCGCTGACTTATTCAGTTTCCTTCTTATAATTAGATTTCTATATGTTTTTGGTAAATATCTACTATTATATTTTCTAACTAATTTGGGCATCCTCTGTTTTGTACGTACTTGGGGTGATACCATACCAATTTATTGCGACATTCTGATCACTGTACCATACTTATCTTTATGGTTAATTCTAATGGTTCAAAATTCCATGTAACATTATAAAGATGTCACTATCAACCATGCTTGTGATAGATTGATAAATAATTTTTTATTTTTAATTAGAAATGTCGAGTTCTCCTTTGATGGTACCATACTTGATCTTCTACTAGCTAGAATCTTTGTCTATTAAACAAAATGACGTTATATTATTTTTTCCGTCTCCAATTATGTGACATATATTCGAAAAAGAATATCATCTTTCTTTATTTATTACTAACATCATCCTCTTTGTGTCCTTGTTTTATCTCACTTAACACTTTTTTATAAGAAAGTCCATAAAAGTAAGCACTAAAGTGACTTTAATAAAGATAATTTAATAAACACAATAAAAGCTTTCCTTATTTATTAAACTTTATTTCTGATCAAAACGATATCACCTAAATTAAGATATACGGAAATATTATAAAATTTGTAAGGTTGTTAAAAGAGTGTGAACTAATAGAATGCATATTAAGAAATGTTGATTAGTAATTAGCAGACAAAACAAAAAGAATCTAGAGAAGATTAAAAGGGGTTATGAATCATGAAAAAGTGATAAATGAGGATCCTTTGCTTTCTAAGTAAGTGATAAGTGAAGAAGTAATATCAGATGGTATTCTTAAAAGCGGTGACTTTCGGTGAGACGTGCCGCTAAAAGAATTGGACATTCCTTATTAATTACTCCCCATTTTTCATTTCCTATGGGCAGAGCTTAAAACTATCGAAAAAGTTGTCAATATTTTTCATTAAAAAATTACATTATATATTTAAAATAAAAAAAAATAATAGCAAATTTTTATATATTTATAATAGGTCTTATAATGGTATTATTGACTTCCTCATGTATTTACTCTTCTATAATTTAAATTTTTCTGATAAAAATTTTGACTCGAAGAAACGTCAGTCTTTTTTTCTAAATTACAACCGTCCAAAAGTTGCTTTTGTCGCTGGCCTTACGACTTGAGTGACCTACAAAAAATCCTCCGTCATCCCTTATATGAACGTCCTGCCAAATTCTCTAAACTCATGCAACTGTACATTAACTGTATTTCAAGTCATCCTACTGTTCATCAACAGTTCCTCTATATGGATATTTTGGATTATGAATTATATACTTTTCATTTTTATAATGGATTCGGATTGGTTATCAGATTTAATTATATTCGTAGTCGTATCTCTATTACACCTATTATATGAAATTGCACTGCATGAGCGATAAGGTAACTTAAATCCTTGTTAGTCGAAGAAAGTTATACATTCTAAAAAACAAATTATTAGGTGAATCAAAGATGTGAATTATTGTGGCCTGCAAACTTAAAAGGCTCAAAAATCAAAAGTGAAAATCTGGAGTATCCAAACAAATTAATCAAAAGTTTAAAACATAAATTGCCATAAAATACAATCTTAATTTGTTAGTAATTTCTTCGATCTAAAAAGTAAAAATTTAAATCTATTTTTAATATTAAATCCGTACGGCCTGAACACCCTGCCCTCCCTACCGTTGAATATAAAACGCTACTCTATACATACTACCTAACAATTTCTCATTTTGTCCCAATTTATGGGAATATGTACATTATTATTTTCTCTGTTATCCTTTTTTTTTTTAAAAAAAAAAAAAAAATTCATTTGATTTTGTGTGAAATTTAGGGAAGTAAGTTTTTTTTTATAAAAAAAAAATCTGGTAGTCTTAATTAAAATTAAATATACTTAGGAGATAATAAAATAATTAATTAATCTTGTGATCTTAAAATATAATATGAAAAATTAAAACTAAATAGATATAAAAAACATTTCTTTTCAAATGGACTAAATATGAACGTAATACAAACAAATTGAAACAGAAGAATATGATTTATAAGCGTATACATATTTTAGACTTATTAAAGAAGATAGTTTTTGTTTTTTTGCGAACTCTATTCCCAATTGAGTTGAAGTGCATTACATATATTGCAATTGCAAGTGAGGAAAAGTAAAATTCAACACAAAATCATATAGTTGACAAAATAAATTTTCAAATGGTGACTTAGTGGGATGGCTACCCAACATCCAAACAAGAGTCCCTATAAAACCCCCTTTCATTCCTCCACTTAAAATCACTCATTTAACACCTCTCTCTCTTTCATCAAATATCATTTAGAGTTGTTACTATATATACCTAAGAAAACAACTAATAAAGAATGTGCAATAAGCAGACAAGTTCACCACTACTCTCTACCAAAGACACCACCAACATGTTCCCCCTTTTGATCCCTAAAACCCCAACAAACCTATTGCATGATCACAAAAATAATACTAGCCATTTTACCCTCATCTTTATTGAAGCTAAATCCATAGCCAATATTGCTTTTCCCATGATACTTACTGCTCTCCTCCTTTACTCTCGATCCTTAATTTCCATGCTCTTCCTTGGACAACTTGGCGGCTTAGCCCTCGCTGGTGGTTCACTAGCCGTTGGATTCGCTAACATCACCGGTTATTCAATCCTATCTGGCTTAGCTATGGGAATGGAACCAATTTGTGGACAAGCTTTTGGTGCCAAAAAGTACAATCTTCTTGGACTTACCTTACAAAGAAGTATATTGTTGCTTCTTTTAACTTCATTTCCCATCGCGCTACTTTGGATCAACATGAAAAATATCCTTGTTTACTGTGGCCAAGACGAAGATATAGCTACTGAAGCCCAATCCTACCTTATATACTCAGTTCCTGATTTATTTGCGCAATCATTACTTCATCCATTGCGTATTTATCTTAGGACTCAATCCATAACATTGCCTCTTACATTTTGCGCCATTGCATCAATTTCTCTCCACGTACCTATAAATTATCTTCTTGTTACGAAACTTAATTTAGGTGTCAAAGGAATTGCTCTGAGCTCTGTTTGGACTAACTTAAACCTGGTTGTCTCTTTAATTATGTATATTATCATCAGTGGTGTGTATAAGAAAACTTGGGAGAATTTATCAACAGAGTGTTTGAAAGGATGGAAAAAACTTTTGAATTTAGCGATTCCTAGTTGCATTTCGGTATGCCTGGAATGGTGGTGGTATGAGATCATGATTTTGGTGTGCGGAGTTCTGATAAATCCGAGAGCAACAGTTGCGTCAATGGGAATTTTAATTCAAACGACGTCGTTGATCTATATATTTCCATCATCTCTTAGTTTCAGTGTCTCGACAAGAGTGGGCAATGAGTTAGGTGCTAGAGAACCAAAGAAGGCGAAAGTTGCAGCCATTGTAGGTCTTGCTGGCAGCTTCCTATTGGGATTTTCAGCTCTGTTTTTTGCGGTTACAGTACGGAAAATTTGGGCAAAAATGTTTACTAATGACCAAGACATTCTGGCATTGACGTCTTTAGTATTGCCGATAATTGGGCTTTGTGAAATTGGAAACTGCCCTCAAACGACTGGGTGTGGGGTGTTGAGAGGAAGTGCAAGGCCAAAAGTCGGTGCGAATATCAATTTGGTTTGTTTTTATCTAGTGGGAATGCCTGTAGCTGTTGTACTAAGTTTTTATGCAGGATTTGATTTTGAAGGTCTATGGTTGGGATTGTTGGCCGCGCAGGCGTCGTGTATGGTAACAATGTTGATGGTTTTGCTTCGTACAGATTGGGATTTACAAGCAGAGAGAGCTAAGCATCTCACTGGAACAACTCTTCTCCATGGGGTTGATGAGAATGAAAATATCCACCAATCTAAACAACTCCTAACACAAAACAATCATAATTCTCTCTGTTAATACACTAGTTTTATCTGTATGTATGTATAATAGTTAAGCCAACCATATCTTATTTTATTTACATGTATGTATGGCAGAAAACTTTTGAACTATATCATAACAAATATCTCTCTTGTCCCATTTTGTCACACATTTTACTAATTTTTTTGTTATAGAAAAGGACAAGCCCCATGAGTATTCTGCATGGACTCCCAATTCTGCACATATGGAAGTTTTTCACGTGGTCAAAATAACTCATTTTACCGCCATGTTTATCAAATTTATTTTAAATACATGTAAGTTGTTACTTTCACATTATTTATTTAGTTAATTTTAACGACATTTACAAAAAAAAATCTTAATTGGCAACATAACAGCAAATTAGTGGCGCCGCTAAAATTCATTTTTTGGAAAAGGAAGCGGTGAAAATTGAAACACAGTTGTTATATATACAAAATGTTAAACAATAAATTACAAATCTCAAAGAAAATATAAAAAATGTTAAACCTATAAATTACAAGTCGAAATGATATTAGAAACGTGTATGAAACACTTGTAGTAAGACCAAGTAAAAAGAAAATAAACGTGTTTGCAAACACGATCACACTTCTGTTTGGTACGTACTCACTGCCGGCTCAACAGTCTAAAGAAAATACATGAGCCTCCAATATTTGAGGGCCTATTTTTTAATAATAATATGTTATAATTTTTTTAGAAAATATTGAATATTGTTGGTAGAAATCAAAAATACTTGAAGAAGTGTGACTTAATTAGAATACTATATTCCATAAAATATAGTATAGATTGGCTATATTATCAATTGAAAAAACATTAGAAGAAATAAATTTTATATATATATATAAAAGTTACTGATGATTTTTTTAAAATTTAAGGCGATGTTTGACTGTGACTTTAGGTCACTAATGTGCTTGAGTTAACTATATATATCTATAAATCGCACCAAATTGTTACATCTAACTCACATCCCAAAATCTAGCTCAAAGGGAGGAGAATTGCCCAAGCCTTATAAAAACTCCAACCATCTCATTAACGAGGACCCTGCTCTGATACCATGTGAAATTAGGTCTTAGGCCTAAATCACACTCCAAAAGCTAGCTTAAAGGGAGGAAGATTGCCGAAGCCTTATAAAGAATCCATTCATATTATTTATCACCGATGTAAAAATTTTATCAATTTTTTTAACAGTAGTTAAATTAAAATTGAAGGAATAGAATGATACGGCATTGTGTAAGGTAAGGAAGAAGCAAGAGAGTAAGGGACACATTGGAGATGCATTAGGTGAGTGGTCTCTCCAATTGCATAAATTGCAACAGCTTTCATCACCATATATTGCCTATTGTCAAATCTTATTTTCACTCACTTCCAAAAAGATTTCTTGCTTCTTTTAAATGGTTCCCTTTTCTTATTTATGTGGTTTATATAAGTCATGGTAATTATTTATATGTGAATATAAATTGTTTCATGAAAGATAAAATAATTGATTAAACAAAATAAAATAATTGATTAAATAAAATATGAGTCATACAAATTGATACAAATGTAGTAGTAATTTTGTACACTTGGCTCAATTAATTTTAATTTTTAATCTTTTATCTTCTCAACATTTACACGGTTAAAAAACAAGACTATGTTTCATGTAACAATTTTTTGAAAGAATTTCTACTATCTCAAATCGCTATGTTTGTTACATTGTATTAAGGTTTTTGGATGAAATGATCCAAAAAATAATTCACCTTCACCTATCATATTTTAATATTATATGATCCATATAGTATCCCAAATTTGATTTACAATACTATCCATGTATTCAAATTCATTTATTTTTTTATAATGACATTGTAGAGTCACATACCCTTTCCCCTCTCCACCAGACCAAGTTAGAGAGAAAGGGGATCATTCTGTCTTCTTTTCTAGTTTATTGCTTCTAAAAAGAAGCAAAAAGTAGTAGTAACAAAGTAGTTAGTCTAAAAGGACTACACAAAATATTGACTAGAACTAAACTTTACTATAGACCCTTAGCTAATTTTCAATTATTATGTCAGATTTTTGTATAACAATCATCTCCTATAGGCTATAGTAATTAAAAATATTCCGACAAATGATGTTGTTACTAATTTTGCCTCTTAAGCCCTTCATATTATAGACTTAAAAAGTCAAATACCTCCCCTTGCCATCCCTAAAGGTGTACGTCTCATGGCATCAAGAAAAAGGTGAATCATTAATCATTTATTAATTGCCTCATTGTCCCAAATAATTTGGGAAGACAAGCTTTCATTGTGCCTCTAAATTAAAGCACATTATCCATTACGTTATGACTATTTTAGTTTTCTAACAAATAAATGAATGTGATAGGTATCTAATTAGATCTCTTCTAAGAACTAGAATTAATTAAAATAAACTCAAGATTCATAATTAATCAATTTTTAAGTACATTTAGACTATATAGATAATACATTTATCCTAGAGATATTTAGCCTTAAGCATATCCCAAAAGGTAAGATCCCTTTAAGGTTCCAAAGAATCAAGAGAAAAAATAGGGGATATTCAGATTTCAGGATCACAAATAACACATAAAAAGCCGGACATTAAGGTTATCCTACGTTATTCAATTAGTTTATCTTAATGGTCATTTGACTAAAATGTCTATACAAAAATATGAGATTCTCCTGCTGGATATCCTATCACGTCCTGGCTATGAGATATATTCTACTACCTAGTTTGAAATGTCATTGTATTTTATTGGACAAACTACCTAATGACATAAATATTTTTATCATATTTATTCATTTTTCCTATAATTTGAAATAACTGTATTTCATATCACTTATTAATAATTTCATACTAGATCTCAAGTCGGATACACCTAGATATATAGATTTTTTGCTATAAGCATATTAAAAGACAAACAAGACTTGTCTATGTATTCTAGATGAATGTGAATCAAACTAAATACATACATATGCATGTGTATGTATATGATTTGATTTGCATGTATCTATGATAGCATATACATAGAAGAGTGGGGAGCGATATGAGAGGGATGCTCAACGAGATTTATTTATGTATCTCAGATATATGCAAATCCACTTGTATACACTAGAATAAATTATATCTAATTTTGACCTCATGTATTTCGAGATACATGCATCTAAACGTATCTGAATATGCTAAAATCTGGTAATACTGCAATTCGACGTATATCTAGGTAATTAGCTTCTAAAGATCTCTATAAGTTTTCCTTTCTTATTTGAGTAGATAAAATTAAGGAAAGCTTTCACAAATTCATAGTATGAAGACCTAATTACACTTTTTCAAATTACAAAAAATCTCTTAAGTTTGATGGAATTCGGATAAATTTTAAAACGTCTTGATCGGATATATTGCTCAATGTATTGGTACGTCTCGACTTCGAATACATCACGAATATCTCGATATATCGCATAAAGTGATGTATCTAACACTATATAAAATTGATTTTAATTGCCGCTAAATATGTATTTTTAGCGACAATTAACATTCTTTGTATATGTCCTTAAAGCCTTTAGTGACATTGGTTCTATTGAAATTAATTAATGCAGGTAAAGACTTTTACATGTTAATTAATGTCAATACTTATTGCCGCTAAAAAATATTTTTGTTAAAGTGTAATTACTCCCTCCACCATAATTTATTTGTTACGTTACGTTTTTCGAAAGTCAATTTGACTAATTTTTAAAGTTAAATTAGATTACATTAATTCGATATTTTAAACAAAAATTTAGATATTCAAAAATTATTCGAAAAATACTATAAACTGCAATTTTTTACATATTCATATGATGAAAAAAATACATCTTAAAATATTAATCAAAGTTCTTATAATTTGACTCTAAAAATAGAAATCATGACAAATAATAGTGGAAGGAGAGAGTAATACATTATGTAAAGTGATATATCTAAAAAAATATAAGATCACAAAATTTTGTAATATTTTCAAATGATAAAAATTAAAAATTTGTAGAAAATATAATAAAATAAATTATGTTATTAGGTAATATTTTGTAAAATCGGAATACGGATCGTCAATTTCCAAAGCCCACATAATTTATCTTGGTTGGATCGACCCATATAGACAACTTCATTGTCATCTAAAATACGTGAAGAACAATGAGAGAGCCTTTTACTTTATTAGAAAATGCAAATTGAAATATTTTGATAAATAAATAAATTGCAGCAGCTTTTCGACATGTCTATGTACGTACATTTTTAACATATTTTAAAAAATGCTTACCTAAGTGATGACGTTTAGAATATATGGGGGCCGCCATCACTATATTTGATTAGATGAGTTTCACTCGTTAGAATATGATTGATGAAGTTTTCCAAAATGATTAGTTCTAAAAGGAAGAATTTCAATTTTGAATTTGAAAAATTTGACCAAAACAAATTTATAGACACATACTTGGTTCTTGTATTTATAAAAAAATCCGACATTTTAAGACTATTTACTCAACTATTTGATTACTTTTTTTGTGTTTATACATTCTATTTTTGTTTGGCAAAAGAATGACTTACCTATCAAAAGACTAAGGTAATTGTCATCGTCACCCCTGAAATTTTGGGTCATTATAATCAGAAATTAGTTACAAACAGTATTTCATAGCTAAACATTCAAAAAGTTATGCTAATAATCTCATTTAACTATGAATTAGCAAAAATTATAAAGATCCAATTTAACTAATAGCTATATATTTAACAACAGATAAGCTAAAAATTAGTGATAAAATTTTACAGCCGATTCCACATATCTAATAGTACATATTGTTGGTCAATAAATTATTAATCTCGATGCTCAATAATTCCCAACATGTTCTTTTACCTAATCTTCTATTATTATTATTATTAAACTCAGGAAGAGCTAATAACAATATAACAAGTAGTAAACCAACAAGAGAAATAATAATGCGCGGCTTTACGAAGCCGTCGAATTTATTTATTAATATTAGTGATGATGACGACGACATCGAATATCGACAACTCTGAAAGTAAAATTATAACAAGTCAAAGTTAGAAAATTAGAAAATAAAAAGAAATTATAATCTCATGACTGCACGTTCAAGATCAGGCTTGAATTGATATAAATAAATATATGTTTATGATTTTAATTTATTACCAAATCTAATTAATCATGTGTGTACGTCCCTTGGCTCTTCAAGGTTTTTCCGACCCTTTGCTTAGCTTTAAATTAAAAAGAGTGTCCTAAATCTTTATTCTTTAATAAACTTCTAATATATGATGATTATGAGTTTTGATCTACCTATGGGGCAACGTTGACAAAAAAATATAACATGAATCAGAATCATTGAAATTGGCATTAGAAAATTAATAATACGACTTCTTTTATATTTATCTCGTTGGCTAAATTTAATTATTGATGTTAGACTAAATATATAAAATTTATATACTAGTTATATAATATATATTATACTTAGTTGTTTTTGTAAAGGTTTGAAGATACTTGGATAAAGAATTTTAATAGTTTAATTGTTGAATATTTGAACCTTCATGTTATTGATGAGAATGTGATTTTGCACTTCTTCGATAAAAAATTATATGATTAATACATGTTTAAAATAATTTTTAGATATATATAATAGATATGAAAATCCCTTTGAGTCTATTTATTTTATATTTTAAACCCCTTAATGAATATATTAGACCATGATTATTTCAAAAAAAAAATAGATATATTAACCAACAACAGAAAGTGGCCGGTGTACGTGACATAATCAAATACTTTATTTGTTAGGTTATTGTTGCTACTGATGATGATGTGCAGGTATAGTTTTTTTGTTTTGATACACACTATACTAAATCTCAGTAAAAGTTTAGACAAGTCGATACATAATTTTGAAAAAAGGAGCAACATAATTTGATTTTATGCTCCTTTAATATCAATGTTTCTATTCATAGAGAAAGAATCTAGGTTCTATTAAAAATATTTTTTTGTATGTACACACTATTTCTATTATATATTATTTATAAAATTATATTGAGTATGATATTATTATTACACGTAATATGTATTCAAACTCTGACATACGTTAAATTTATATCTAATACGGTACACGCTAGGGGAAATCAAATATTACAATCTTTAATTTGCTGGCTTTGTGACGCCCCTTCCTTTCTATCAATAGAATACACAAAATTTAAGACAAATAATTATCGTAATAATTTGACTTGAAAAAGTTTTATCTCCCGAATTTTTCATTATTTTTCGGATCTGATTAATTGAAAAAGTTTTATTTGAAGGATTAAATTTGTTAAAAATATAAATATACAATAAAAATATGCTATATCTAATTTTACATAAAATTATCACGTAGACCAATATGATAACAAACTCTGGACGTGAGGAAAACACGAAGCCCATCCTCTCTCCATGTAACACAGATGTGAGAATTAAATTGTGAGTTGGAACTGCTGTGAGGATAAAATATACATAAAAAATAAACAAACTACAGTTTTTTTGTTAAATGTTGATTTTTAGGTAGTGAAGACACTAAAAGTGCACCAATTAAATCATATTAAAAAAAGAAAACGATGGTTTTTTGGCCTTTTCTCTAACAAAATACTACTGTTGAGGAGGTTGGTTTGTATATGACCTATAACACTATACATAGTGTTTTAAAAGAATATAATTATGAAAAATTCTTTAATTTGTGAAGCGGTGGCATGACACCCCATAAATCTTAGTAATTACAAAAAATGTAAAAGGTCATTATTTTTCACCATATTTCATTTCAACTCCCCCTATGAAAAAATAAAACGAAAAATGATGATTGATATATCATATATGTATGTACGCGGCGCCAATTTTGTCACATATATAAATTAAAAGCAATCAGCACATCAATTAAATATATATTATTACTGTACTACTGTTCTCTCTCTAGTCTAACCAAACATGTAAATGTATTTCATATTAAATCACACATACCAAAAAAAATACATAGAATGAAAGTAGAGACTTATCTGGGAGGTATTTCTTCACTTAATAAGATTGCACAAAACATTTGCATTGCTAATGAAGAATATCCATGATTAATTTGAGAGTAATGAAACATTATAAATGATTGATCTAAAAGGGCAGCCAACCCTATTTGAAATATATCAACTCAACACTTGCAAGTGGTTTAGCAACACAACTTGTTGATTGCTAAGGGCACAGTACATGTCCTAGACATGAAAATTCAACACATAGGTATGTTTTAGTTTCATTTTTTGGTTTTAACGAAAAGACACAATTTAAATAGTAAGTATTATTTTAATTAAGGAAACAAGAGGTCACAAATTAGTTAAGTGTCCTTTCCCTACACCATTTTCTTTTCTTGCCCCTTTTCTTTTTGTCTCTTTTATAAAGTCAGATGCGTTTACCTATTAGCATTTTATTTAACATCAATTATCAATGATAAATTTACATAATAATTTTGTTTGATGATGCTTAAAAATTTAAATAGTAAAATATGTTGTCATGAGACCATAGCTTCATCTGTTAAGAAACAACGTGGGGGTCGTCTTATTATAATAAAAAGGGTGATCTTTTTTTCCTTCTGATATGTGTTATATTATTATTTTAATTCATAAAAATAATTCAAATTAAACTACGCGGCAATATTCAACCAAAAAAAAGTACAATAATCAAATGAATAGGATTCCATATTCATAAAAAAATAAAGTTTATGTCTTAAGCCCATTTGGCAAATATTAAAGAAGTCACAATTTGCAAGATTTCGATTTGATTGGATTCAGAAGAGAAATGATTACTTCTCAACGGCTTATAAAGCCACATGAACATATTGACTTCAATTATGGATCTTCTATAAAAGAATAGTACATATATTATTTGAAGTGGATTTTGTAGTAGCAAGTTGTAACACAATAAGGCCAATTGTATTCATTCACTTCTTAGCTGGAGGATAACCAACAAACCATTGGATTGATTATTTGTTTAATTATAAGTTCCTAAATAGTTGACTTTTTATCACTTGTGTTTTATGATTGTGATTTGTGAAAGACTATGCAACTCATGTGTACGTGCTACATTGAAGTTCCCTTGGCTTTCCTTCTGGAACATTCTTTAATTTGATAAAGATGAATATACTGCTATAGTCACGTTCAAAATTCGTCCTAATGAATGTTTAAGTGATTTTATTAACAAAATAGTCTTAGTTGAGTGATTTTATTGATACAAAAATAAAATTTAGTAACTTTATTAGATAAGTTTTAACGCTAAAAAAGATAACTGATTGTGCATAAATATAGTTTGAATTTTAAATCAAATTTGATCCCATAAAAATTTAAGAAAATATGTGTTGAAATATGTGCGACCACTACCAGTCAATGGACCAGGTCCCTTGACACAGCAAGAACAGTGCGGAAGATTAAACAATATAAAGAACACAACACAAGCAGTTTACGTGGAAACCTCCTTGCTCAAGGGAGTAAAACCACGACCTGTTGCACAGGATTTACAATCGTCTTCACTAATCTTCTCAAGCAAAAGCGAAACCCGGTTACAATCAATGTGAGAAAAAGTTATTAATCTCACAATCAAGTAATCTACCTATTACTTGAAGAGCCTAAGCGGATACAACACTGCCCACTAAACCACCTAACTCTAGATGACTTAGAATTTGACTAAGCAACAAACCAATATTGCCCACTAAATCAGTTAGCCTTAACTGATTTAGACTTTTACAAACCCAAAATAAATATATGAATCCTTTATAGATTAGGAGCAGATTTACAATGTAAGTACATAGACACAAAGCTCTAAATACAACAAAGATTCTTCTTTACTCTATCAGGTCCTTCTGTTGAGTTGAGCAATGTTCTTCCTTGAAGATGGCCTTCTGTTCAAGCTTGTGAATTTTCAGAGAAAATCCAAGTTTAATTTCCCAAGTCTTGAATTTGTGTTTGTTGGAAAGAGATAATATAAATTCCCACAAATTCGTTGAAGTCATCCCATTGGCTGAAGGCCTGCTGTTGGAAAAGTTGTGCACCTACCGCATCAGAGATGACAGCTTTTCTGACAGCTGTCTTGTCGTTCTTTTCACGTCGCAGTCTTGCGGGTACCAGGTCCCTTGCTTGCGGAAACCAGGTCTCTTGCAAACTTCTATATGAGTTCTTGAAAAGGCTTGCTGGCTGACTTCCTTCTTTGGATGAATGCATATAATGTGGTGTTTGTCATGCTAAAAGTATCAAACATAAAGAGTTATTATCCGTTAGACAAACACCCTCCTCCATTCTGATTGGTGTAGTACACTAACGCCTTACCAACCTCTGACGTGACAGCTTTACAGCTGTAACCAATTATGTATCTGATGGAGGAAACTCTGCCTGGTACCAGGTCCCTGCATTTGTGAGATACTGAAACATACAATATCGTCCACTCTTCTTATTGGTGTAGAATACTGCACTTTTCACCTACCACTTGACATGACAACTTTTATGATTGTACCCCATTTGTATCTAGACGAGAGCACTCTGCCAGGAACCAAGTCCCCGCATTTGTGAGGATCATCAAAACACCTAGAATATAACAATATGTTTTTCAGTTACAAAGATTAAGATTTTTATTTTAAACATCTGAACTAGAAAAATACTAAAGTGATAAATTTATAAACTAAGAGATAAGAGTAATAACCTAGGATTGTGAAGAGTAGTAATTTTCTACTTACCACAATTATCTTTCTATTAATAAAATAACAATAAATTTCAAGTATTATTCTCTCGATCTCACTCTAGCAATTAATTTAAACAACTCATAAGATCACACTAAAGCTTCATTATATGTAATATCCCACTTTTAAATTCAAGTGATTTTGTAACACCCCGTGTTTGAGGCAAAGGTTTGAATTGTATATAATTCGACCCGAATCCAGAGAATATATGGTTGTTTCCAAGTGTAAAGTCAAGGTCTGAGTGTGTGGCTGAGGGGTATTGGATGTGAATTTGAGGTCAAAAGGAAACTCTAGCACAAAATCGAATTGAAAGCTTCTCCACATACTAAATTTTCAAATAAGCTTATGCAAGGTGCAACTTTAGACAAGAATATCTTCAAGTATATAAAGTTGTTTGTATTGAATTACCTATTAAGATAAAGATATTTGAAATTAATTTTTAGTAAATGAAGTTGTTTGTTAATCCAAACTTGATATTCAGTTTAAGAAAGCTAGTGTTGTTAGTCAGTGACAGATCTAAGATTTTAAAGTTATGGGTGCTCTTTTCGCTTAATAGTGGCGGGGAAAATTTTCACTAAAATAGTTCAAAAAAAAATATATATAAAAACATGTTAAGAGTGAGGTTCAAACTCAGACTCAGCAACACTAAAACAACATTAAGCACCCACCATGAGCCATTGGGCCTATTAATCCACTTGTTTATTGGATGCTCTATATTAATTTTATATGAATATTTCTTAATTTCAATATATATATACTTTCATACGAGATTAATTGGGTACTCGAGCACCCGACGGACTTCACATGGATCCACCGCTGTTGTTAGTGGACTCCCCGTATGGCCACACATACGAACGGTAGTTCCATAGCGACGACAAGTCATGTCCAATACGTAGAGATCGAGAGGGTGATGCAGAGAAGAGGGTTGATCTTTCTTTAAAAAATATATATGCAATTTGGGCTAAAATTTGTCAAAATAAGGAAGTTGAACCAAATATGGTTAGACTAGAAACTAGATATTTATTAAGGTAATAATTAATTGATTTTTAAAAAAAGTAACTATAGTTTGAATTTGATTAGAAGTCTATATCCATAATTTGCTTAGTTACAATTATGGCAGGTGAGCGAAATTGAGAGAGGGAAGAGGCGAGCGAGATCTAGAAGAGAGAGGAGAGAGGTGGAATATACGTTGCATTAGTTTTATAAGGTTCATCACAAGTACAAATAATACAACTTATTCGTATCAAAACAAATACGATTGTGTGAAATCAATTGTATTTAGCGACATATTAGGAGGAGAAAGACGAACGTGATCGAGAAAGGGAGGAGAGAGCATGAATACATATTGTACTTGTTATATCATGAGTACAATTGATACAAAATATAAATACAATTGACACAAAATACAAGTATAAGTTTCTTGATACAATTGATTTGTATCATATATAGAATATAATTGTATTAATTGTACTGACAACCACAATTTGTATCGACAAATACAATTGACAGGGAATACAAATTTTCATAATACATATACAGTTGATACATGATATATATATATATATATATATATATATATATATATAGATATATATATATATATATATATATATATATATATATATATATATGGAAAAATTACATAAATTGGTACATTTTAATAAATAATTACTTATTTTAGCAATACTTTTTATTTATTACCATTTATAGCAATATTATGTTAAATATGCAATATGAATTAAAAGTGAATTATGTATGCAATATATATGAATTATAATTATTTTTTAAAAAATATTATGTTTGTTTGGTAAAAGTTTGACACATTCTATTATAAATGTATTAAAATGTGTGCTAAATGTATTATCCATCATTGAAACTTGTATTATATGTGAATAATAAATTGTTCTTTGTAATATGTATTGAACTTGTATTATAAATGAATTAAAATTGATTAAGTGAAAAAATATATTATTGCTATAAATGGTAAATATTTTTTTATTATAGTATAATTATGTAAGTTTCCATGTATATATATATATACACACACACACAATTGATATGGAATACATTTGATACATAATACAAAATACAATTGTCATATTTATAAGGAATGCTTTTTGGGCCGCAGTTGTTTGGGAAGGAGAGAGAGTGGTGGTGGGGGAGGGGGGGGGGGCGAGAGAGAGAGGGCATTGGGAGGAGAGAGGCAAGGGAGAGCGGAGAGAGAAATTTGTTTTAAAATCCTATATATAGCTACAAATTGCAATGGAAAAATCACGCGGATAAGCAAACATATACTAGTTAATTAGCTAACATAGTTATAGTTTGAATTAGTTACCACACACAACCTCTTTTGCTATAATTACATGCGCCTCTCTCCTCTCTTCATCTCGCTCTCTCTCGCCTCTTATACATATACAAATACAAATATACATATTCATATATAATTATATCATATATATGCAAATATAATTTGGCTTTCTTCACTCTGTCCTCTCTCCTTCATTTCTCTCCTTCCTCTCCCAGTCTCACCAGTCAGATATACAAATACATGCATATGTATACATGTTACATATATACAATTATCTAATGGATACACAAATACAATTTACCTCTCTACTCTCTTTCTTTTCTTATTTGCCTCTCTCCTTCCTCTACCGATCTTGCTCGCCTCTCTCCTTCCTCTAACATATAGCTACAAATCGTAATTCGCAAACTATAGATATAGAGACTAATTAAATTATTTTTAGTGGTTATTTAAACTATAATGATTTACCATAAATACATATCACATGTTTACCTTTTACTTTGTTGTGTAATAGAATTGGCAAATGGGACCTATTTTAAATTGACTATACTTAGCTAGATAACTCCTTTAGTTTTGCCCTTCTTTTCTTCACATATTTCTCAAACCACCCCAAATCTTTTCTCCAACAATTCCTCGAAAAAGATTACAATGTCACATTTTTCGACCATGTATATCATTATGTATCACACACTTATTTTGATGGATGCACAATAATATACATATGATACACATATATGACTTTGATATATACACAAATATATTGCCAAATATACAATTTTATATATCTTCTAGCAAGATTTGTATACACCATTATATGACTTCTGATCATGGCAACAGCTGAAAAGAAGTATATCTTATTGACAAAAACAATAAAATGAATAGGGAATATTTGGCAGCTATATCTCAAGTTAGACAAAGATTCAGGTGGAATGCTTATGAAATGCTGTACTGAAAATGTTGCCAATAAAGTAGACCTACTGCTATAAAAAGTATATAGTATATATTATACAGTTTTTGAAAATGAAAAAGGAAGAAGAGAGTTCTATGGTAACGTGAAAGTTAAATTGAAAAATTCTTAGGAGAGTCGATGTAAAACCGCAAATCATATGTTATTTTTGAGTTGTCTGTTTTGATGATTTAACAAACTTCGAATCACATGCCATGGGAGACTAAGAGTATCCGTAAAATGAAAATGACAGCTGTCTAAAGCTGCGACTCCGCTGCACCTGTTATGGTTGGTGCGCCCCTCCTACAATACAACGGACTCTCAGCCAATGCCATTCCTTTGTGCATTTGTGCCTATCCTATAGTATGTCTTTTCTCCATTGACAATTTATTTTTATTTATTTTTCAAATAAAGTTCCTTCATAAAGCAAAAGTCATCTTTAAGAAAGAACATTGTTCATACTCAACGAGGGATCTGCTGCAGTTTTGCAACGTCTTTTGTTGTTTTTGAGTTGTGTCTTATATTCTTATATTGTAAATCTAGTCTATGTTATAAATGATAGTAGATAGATTGCTTGTCTAAGTCTTTAGTCGAATCAGATTAACTAGAGTTAGTCGAATCTTCTATGCTTTTGCCAAGTTTCTTTTCATCATGTTCCTTTGGGCAGCGTTGCATAGAGTGTCAACTAGAGTTAATTAATGCGTGGATGCAGTAGAATTGTTGTTTCTTTCTTCTCTATACTTGGGATCTGAGTTGGTGGCTAAAATTAATCTTGTTGGATTCTTGAAGTCTAGATCAACTAAAGCTAGTTGGTTTAATGGGCAATAAAAATATTGTTTAGAGTAACAGAGTTGTTAAATTGAGGGAAAATGGATTAAGAGTTTAATTCGTAGGTTATAAGAGTTTGTAATCCGAAACTTTTCTCCTTTAATGATAATGGAGTTGGGTTGAAATCCTGTGAGACATGTCTTTGTTCTTTGTCTTCTCCTCCCCAATATATCTTGTTTAAGTTATTTATTTCCGCATTATTATTCTATCAAGAGACTTGGTTTATTGGCTTTTAATAGACGCATACATGTAATAAGATTGCGTTAGAATTTTTATCTGAGCTATTCCTCTGTATTCTAAAAAGATTGACAGATCAGCGAAATCTTTCATATTCGTCACATTTTTCTACAATTTATATCATCATGTATCACACACTTATTCTGATGGATGCATACAAATATACATATGATACACAGATAAGCCCTCAATATATGCATAAATATATTGTCAAATATACAATGTTACATATCTTCTGGCATGTCATTTTCATACACCATTATATGATTTCTGATCCAGGCAACAGTTGAAAAGAAGTATATTGCAGAAGTCTTAATCTTATTGATGCAAACAATAAAATGAATATGGAATGTTTGGCAGCTAATTATACAAAGATTCAGGTTGAATGCTTATGAAATGTAGTTTTTTTTGTGTAATTCGAATGTTGTAAATATAGTAGACATACTGCTATGATTCAACAATACTTGTCGATGCAAATAATTGACAAAATTACGAATAACTCAGTCATCCATATCTATCTCTTATTTCATAAATTCTTAATATTTCTCTCTACAGTGTGAATTGCTCTTGATTTTTAGGTGTATAACGGTGTGAATACATTATCTATACATAGTTATATATTGTTTATGCAAAATAATAAGCATAAATTTATAATGTATAATACAATATAGAAGTGTATAGTAGTATACAGGTTTTGAAAATGAAAAAGGAAGAAGAGGGTTCACAGCAAATTTGGGTGGGCCCAAAAAGGTATAATAATAGATAAAGTGTAAATTAGGTATATAGCATATTATATAGTCATATTCTCAAGTTATGCCATAAGAGTTTTATTTTCATTCTATGACATTTAATATATCAACTTATAGCATTTTTTTAAATTAAAATATTGTAAATATTTATTTCCTAAAATTAGGACGAAAAATAAAATTAAAAAATGATTAATTAAAATTGGATAATTTCCATGAATGTAGTTATTGTTATTAACTGATAACAAAATGTGCACCTTTTAAGGGATTTTAAAATATATTAATTATAGATATGTACCTTAATTATCTCAATCTGTTTTTAATGGTAATTATTTTTGATTTTTTATCCTTAAAAAATTGTATTCTGTTATCTTTCTTTCCATAAACGTTATCTTTTCTTTTTCAAAAATTGGACTATATTCATATATTCGAATTCTGTCATATTTTATCGTTTTTTTATAAAAAAAAATAATTAAAATTGAAGATTGAAAAAGTTTAGATTTGATTTAATAGAGAAAATTGTGTCAATTTTAATTAAACATGGTAACAAATGGAATTCATCAGGTTAGTTTTTTTTAATATTTTAGTAATGTGTCGTATTTTTTTCCCCATGTTATATTGCATATGTTAAATTGATATATTTTTTTTTTGTGATACATTTATTCAGTGTTTCTACTAATAAATATTTCGTAATATTAAGTGTATTTTCATGTGTAAATAAAACGAAGAATGATGTTAAATGTGATTACTGGTTAAAAATAAAATTTTTACAGTTTTTGATCAAAATCAGAAACAGATCCACATTTCAAACCAGTTATAGCAACAAACTCTTTTAACCCAAAATGTAACTCTTTACCATTTACTTTAATGACAAACATGTCATCCCTAACATTTTCATTCCCCATTATAAATAAGTGTCTCAACAATTGACATTGGATTTTAATGTGATGCAAATTATAAAAAATCCAAAAGGTGTTTCATCTAGGAATTGTTGAAACTTATCTTGACCTAAGAAGGTCAACAAATCCGCAAACACATTCATGTTAATACATGAAGACAAATGTGTTTGTGTCTTCTTCTCCTAAAAAATTGTAAAAATTAAATATGTTAATCATACACATAGTATACAAAACATAATGCAGTTAATCATACACAATTCAAACAAACTTACAACATAATATTGAAAAATACATAATTCATACACATAGTATACAAAACATAATGCAGTGAATCATACACAATTCAAACAAACGTACAACGTAATATTGAAGAAAACATAATTCATACACATAGTATACAAAACATAATACAATATAATCATACACATTTCAAACAAACTTACAACATTCTTTCATACACAATATATTCAACACCAAAATATACAAATCAAAACATAAAGTATAACTAATTATGGATATTACTATTCAACAGTATCAAAAAACTTTATACAAAAAATTCATACACATTTTATATATACAGTGAATCATACAGTGAATCATACAAAATTCATACAGTGAATCATACACAATTCATACAGTTAATCATACACAATTCATACAGTGAATCATACATAAAAAATACATGTTTCAGCAATTGATATTGTAATATGAAGAAATCTGTAATTTCATACAGTGAATCATACACAATTCATACATTATTTATTTACATAAAATTTATATTTTAACTATTTTATACCCAAATAACAGAAAATAAAAATAACAGAACATAAAAAAGTTTTTAAAAATTAACTTTTACTAGCCTTTGAACTTTTTTTGGGTTTAACTGTTTCTTCTTCTTCTTGTAAATGTGAAGTATCGATTTCAGATGCTCTTGGTTTTTTGGATTTTGATTTTATCAACTCTTCCACAAAATCAGATTCAGAATCTGATGATTCCTCGATTTCTTTTCCTTTCCTCTTCTTTCCTCTTTCTTTCGTCCTTTTCTCAGATTCATCTACTTTTTTCTTTTCTTTCCCTTTTCTCTTCTTCTCGTTTTCCTTTGGATGTTTTTTTTTCTATTGTTGATTTCCCTGATCTAGATTTAACTTTAACAGATGAAGGTTGAGATTGTGTTTGTGATAAAATTTTGTAGTTATCTTAAAAAAGGTAACTATATAATATTTAATTTAAATTACATTAATTAAGAGTTTTATTTAAAAAAGGTAACTTCAAATAATAAATTTAATTAACTACATTGGTTTAAATAAGGTAATTGAATTATTTAAATAAGTTAATTATTATTTTAAAAAATTAATGAGAATAATATATTATTTCTTGATATGCTATAACTTGATAATAATATGCTATAAGTAGTTTATTATTAAAAAGTTTGTTTATAACTTGATATTTAACATCTTAAATGTGTGTGTAGTGTTATTTTTATATAGATAAAAGTGTCTTTTACTTTGTTTGAGATTGCATCCATGCTTAAATTGGGACGTGCACAAAAAAATATTTAAATTTATATAAAGTTGAACAAGTAGAGATATGCATTTTATGTGGATTATGTCAGTCAGACGTATGTGTCTATTTATTTAATTTTATACAAGTTTAAATGTCTACTTCTGTATATATGAAATTGAAGGACATAAATACCGGTTGAGATCAATTTAGAGGCCATATTTATAAAAAAAAAAAAAACCGCAAGGCCGCAAAGGAATATCAATTTTTTCTTAAAATAATAAGTTCAAACCATATTCGTTGGAGATATTGGGTTTTGTACATAACTACCGCAGGGCAAAAGTGCAAGGATTATTTTTGTATCGTTTATCACGGATAGGAAGGTATTAGTATCACTAATGCATTACTTATACTCCCTCTGTTCCTTTTTAGTTGTCATAGTTTATTTTAGAGTCAAACAATGTTAATTTTGACTAACATTTTAAGATATATTTTTCATGATACTAATATGAAAAAAATTACAATCTATAATATTTTCATACATTTTTTTAAATATCTAAATGTTTATTTTAAATATCAAATTGAATGTTTAATTTAATTATGAAATATAATCAAATTAACTCTAAAAAAAGTAACATAACAACTAGAAAAACGTAACATTACAACATCTCTACAAGGAGTATAGTCTGTGTACACCCATCCTCCGCAGGTTCCAGTTGTGGAATCACACGGAGTACATTATTATTGTTGTAATTAAGCGAATTCAAGAAGACAAATAAGAAAATTAAAACTTGATAAGAATTGAATTATTGGAAGTTATGATCCATTGGTTAGCTCGTCTTGAATATATGCAATTTACATTTTACACTCTTGGGGATATAAGCAGAGGAGAATACAATCATGGCCCAAAGGATGACCTGAGGCACACTCACAGTTTAAGCAATGTACACAAACATGGAAGCACCACTTCTCCATGGCTCTTGATACAAAAGCCAAATAATGCATTGACTATTGAAGTACGAGACGATGAGTAGTTAATGCACTCTGCATTAATGGCTATTGAAGAACCTACTACTACAACAACATATTCAATGTAATGCCACAAGTGGAATTTGGAGAGGAGGCTGTATATGTAACCTTACTCCAAACTTGAGAAGATAGAGAGGGTGTTTCCGACAGATCCTCAGAGCAATTAAAGAAACTAGGATCATGAATACGATAGATTCTACATTGAGATATTTCAAAGCTCAAACTCCAACGGAGTTGGAGCCATCAGTTGGTATAGAGGTTTCTGAGACCTAATCCGAATCGGAAAATAACACAGAGGATCAAACACGAATATGAACCAGGAAAGAAGATCAAGATCCTCACCTGCACGCTTAGTTTAAAAAATTGATCACAGGAAACTTACCAGACGACTGTCCCAAAATCTGTCGCATTGTGTAGGTAAAAGCCACTTCTCCTCATCACAGCAAGTCTCATCAACATCAACTATCAACTCAACACAAATACGAATGCCTACAATTCTATCACCTCTACTAAAAGGTAAGCACCACACCTCTCAATTGAATAAGTACTTTTATATGATTTCAAGTATAATCTGCATATTTAAGGAACATATTACATCTATCGACCACAATCAAAAATACATAATAGTATAATCATACATATCAACACCAAAAACATTACATAGAAAATTGATGACCGACGATGAAATACAACCTAAAACTCCACTAAATATGTGGTTAACCCCAGTTATTACTCAACTTGGAGATTATTAAATGGGGATTTAAAACAAAACGTAGATACAGAAAAGAATGGAGAAAAGGTACCAAAACAACAAGGGAAAGGAGAAACTCACACCAGCCAATCCCTCAAATTAGCAGAAACACTTTTTGTCTACAACTTACTCAAAGCAAGTCCCAACTTATTCGTGATTGTGCAACTGCAGCATGGGTGCTTGATGTGGTTGTAGGTGATGAGAAATGATCCAGCAATGGCGCTGGAGTGGAATCAAATGTTTCCCATTGTGTTGTTATGACAACAGACCCTGAGGTCGAGTGCCTCGATTGGTGCTGCTGTTTGCTTTGTACTGGTGAATTTCTAAACGAATGTCTATCTTGATGTTGTTGAACTGGTGATGATGCCTGCTCATTCAAATACATATAATCTTGATGAGGACGAGCTGGGGGAGACTGGTCTTTCGGAGTGTGGTTTCCTTTGTTTGTTGGCATTGAATTTTTTATCTTCAATACATCTAGTGTTTCAACACACTTTTGCACTTTTCTCACCTGCAAACGTTAACCACATCTTTAAGAACTTCCATTTCCAAATTAAAATGTTTGAGCTTATGTCTCAGGATATTGCAGAAATAAAAGCGCATAGCTACATCATCTCTAGAAAAGATTTTTCTTTTGCAGAAATTCAGCTTAGCAATAGCTAACTCTTAGAGCCTCTCGCTTGAATTTAGGAAGTACTATTTTCTTTTGATTTTTCGGTTAGGAATTGAAGCTATAAATGTATGTATTGACTTATTAATAAAAGAATCCCTTTGACTGGATCACCTATTATTGGAACAATTATGCAGAATGTCAGCCTGTAAACTTTAGTTACCATCTATTTAGCCCAGCTTATACAAATTAGAAAAAATGGTCGTTCAGCCATATTAGTTTTACCAGAAAAATGGCTAGATAGCCTTCCTCTTCTTCTTCGTTGTCGTCCTTTTACTTCTTCCTCTTTAAAATTCGACGTACCGTGAATGTGAATCTTTTCGAGTGAATTATACATCAAAAAGACTTTGAAACACCTAGAGGGTTTCATACTTAGACTTGGAACTGTTTCGAAGAGATTTTGAGTTGAAACACCGAGAGGGTTTCATACCTAAGACTTGGAACTGTTTCGAAGAGATTTTGAGTTGGTCAAGATTGAATAGTCGGTGTATACTTCATGCATAGATAACTATATTCAGCGATCTTTATGTTTAGTTAAGATATATATAACTTTTTGGGTGTATCATAATGTATAGTCAATGTATTTTTTTCCTACGTGTAAAATGTAAATAAAAACATGACTGTGTTTATTGTATATATTTGAAACTAGTTGTTTGCCTTGTTAAAAGCCCAAAAATACTATGCAGGATTTAAGTTAAATACCTGATTTTTTCTCTGCAGTTTTATATCACCTTCAGCAATAATACCATCCAATTGAAGCAGTTGATTCATCAACAACTCTGTTAGATTTATCACATCCTTTTCTACAACTTTCCCACCTTTAGAAACTACAGATTCGAGTGCAGAAACCTAAGCAATCAAGACGTAACAGTTAACAACAATACTCATTTATCCATACACAATTGAGTTGCAGCTATGGCAAAATTAGTTATAAAATCATAACTAGCCCAACCCTTCCAAGTTTCTATTGATTATTGATCCGCTCACCTCATTTCAATTTTGACTAAGCTATTTTGATGTCAATCTGTCCATTTGTCACCTCTATTCAATTATATTACAATTTTTAAACCCAGGGCAGAGGAATATTACGTATTACCTGTCTAGCCAGCCTGTCGACTTCCAAACTGATGTCTGAAATAGTTTTAGCTGCCTTCTCCACTTTAGCATTCTTTCTCATCTCGAGATACCGTTTTTCTTGGCTAATTGGATCTTCAATTAGAACAATTTTGGACTTATCCTTCACGCCAGCGATATCAAGAAATGTTTTATTTTCCCTTTCTCTGTCTTTATACAGTAACTTCTGATCTTCGTGATGCAACCCAGTTGGACCGCTCAGCATCTTCTTCAATTCTCCTACAATTTAACAAGCCTAAGTCACTAACGTTAACCGAAAATAAATAAAAATTTGCTACAAATAAATAAATTCAAATATACCAAAGGTGGCTTGAGAACCGATATTGATCTCATGGTTAACAGAGCGATACTTGACCCGGACCCGAATAGTAGGAGGAGGAGGACGATTTTCAGAATCCGGGTTGCGTTTCTGAACCAGCATTCCACTGGGCCTCAGCTCCCACTCATTTTCGCTGCCAACAGAACCACCGTTCATTATTGGCGGCATTCCGGTAGTTCTGGTCTTCATTCCCATCATTTTTTGAGTTCGTAAGCTAAAACACATACATATAATTGCGAAGTTTCAATTCCAGAGAAACAGATCAATACATCTAAAGTTGTATAACATGTAAATAAATATCCATCTCAAGCAAATTAGTTGACTACAAAGTTACAAATATATACACAAATCAGATGAAAGAAATTCTAACCGAGAATGTGGATGGCAAAGTGTCGGCGGCAGAGAAAATGCCCACAGAGAGCGATTTAGCAAAGTTAAAACTGAGGAGAAATTGCAGATCTTATGAAAGAGCTAGAAATGTAAAGAAGAAAATAGTAGGAGACAGATTTTGCCCAAATTGACGAGACACTTAGCCAATCACAAAGTCCACGGATTTATCTGATTACTGATTTCAATGTTACATCAAAATTTGGCATTAAAAAAAAAGTACCACTGACTAACTAATTTGCTGGCTATTGGTTTTTTTTTTGTTGAGGAGAAAGAGATGAAATAATAAGATACTTCAAAAATATATAAATAAATGAGTGGAAAGAGAAACAGAAAGAAAAATGTCGAGAACTCTGCTGGAGATTTGTTTTTTTTTTAAAAAAAAAAAAAGAAGAAGGCAAGGGAGCCTTGTGAATAAAGCCTGTAAGATATATGAAAAATAGGAAAACTAAAAACTTACGTTAAATAGGAGGACAAGTGACATGTAGTATATGCAGTAAGTACAATACTAATCACTTTATGTGCACTAATGATTGTTAGGTTGATTATAGAATCCAATCTAAACACTTGGAAGAATGATTATTACATATTTTCAACTAAACTTTGGAATGAATGAAGAGTGAATCAGTTTAATATAAGATTTAGCGATTGTTTGGTTGAGTGTATTAGAAGAATAATTTGTGTATTTTTAATATTTTATTTGATAATACTTTTTAGCTTATGTATATTTAGCTAGCGTTTGGCTATAGATTTTCAAATATTCTTGGTAAATATTATTTGAATGAAATTTCACCATGTATTTGGTTATAGTATTTGGAAAATATATTTCACTTTTTTAGAACCCATAAGTTTTAAAAGTATCAAAACAAACTATAAGTTTGTATTACAAGTCAATTGAATCTTTGTTACAACAATAATAAATAGTGTCCATTACACTAAAGTAATGTGATAATTTGGAATGAGTGCAACAAATATCATTTCATACATCTTGAAGTAGACAAAATACATGACTTTGTTATCTTGAGCCGATTGTTCATCATTTTCATCAATAATCATATTATCATTTCACATTCACCGAATATTTCATCTTTATTTTGGAATTATATTGTAAAAAATTATGTAATACAACGTAAGCAACAACTAATAGCAACATGTATGAACAAAGACAATTTGCCAATTTTTTCTCCAAATATTATTTGGAAAATCTATGGCCAAACGGGCCCTTAATATTTACATTAGTTATGCATTTTGTTTGGTATCAAGGTACTGAGGTAGTTATCACTAGTAAATGAAAATTTATTGTATCTATAATGCAAAAGATTTTAGTGCATACCATAACATAACTAAGGACACAATTACCTCTTAAAAACTTCTCTTCTTTTTTCTTCACTGTAATGGTGAAGAATATTTTTGTATATAAAAAAATTGTTAGAAAATATGTTGTTATAAAATCAAGATTATAAGGAGAAGACAAGAGAAGTAGATGTAGGAGAAGACTTTCTTCTTATTCAAATATATGTAAGTTTCATATGTATATATCATACAATGTCAATGAACAACCCTATTTATAGGTTGATAAATCACTCCAAAAGTCACCATATTAAGTACCATAAAAAATAGATAAATTCTTATCCAAAAAGGTTCATGAAACCTAGTGAATATGAATGGTTGTTCATGTACTAACTTTATGGACTATCCACTTATTCAATGGATTTATAACACTCCCCCTTGGATGTCCATAGATATTGTGCCTCGTTAAAACCTTACTAGAAAAAACCCTGTGGGAAAAAATTTAGTAAAGGAAAAAGAGTACACATATCTTTTGATACACATTATTTGTTGTCTCATTAAAAACCTTTCTAGGAAAACCTAGTGGGACAAAACCTAGACTAAGGAAAAAAGAGTACAGTGCGTATTTTACTCCCCCTGATAAAAACCACGATTCAGATGGTTAAGTTTCCGCATTCCAATTTTGTGAACCATCTTCTCAAGAGTTGAGGCCGGTAAATATTTGATAAATAAATTTGCTGGATTATCACTCGAACGAATTTGTCGCACATCAATATCACCATTCTTCTGGAGATCATGTGTGAAGAATAATTTTGGTGAAATGTGTTTCGTTCTATCTCCTTTTATAAAGTCGTTTTTAATTGAGTTATGCATGCATCATTGTCTTCAAAGAGTATTGTGGGTATCTTGACGTCACACTTCAAACCACATCTTTCTTTGATAAAATGTATTACTGATCTTAACCATACACATTCTCTACTTGCTTCATGAATGGCTATTATCTCAGCATGATTTGAAGAAGTAGCGACAATAGACTATTTTGTAGATCGTCATAATATAGCAGTACTCCGTATGTGAACAGATAGTCTGTTTGTGATCGAGCTTTATGTGGGTCAGATAAATAACCTGCATCTGCATGACCAACAAGATCTGCACTATCTTTGTTAGTATAAAACAGACTCATATCACTAGTTCCCCTTATATATTGCAATATATGTTTAACTCCATTCCAATGTCTTCGTGTAGGGAAAAATTATATCTTGCTAACAAATTAACAGAAAATGCTATGTCAGGCCTCGTAGCATTAGCAAGATACATAAGTGCCCCAATCGCACTAAGATAAGGTACTTCTGGACCAAGAGGTTCCTCATTCTCTTCTTGAGGTCGGAATAGATCCTTACTCATTTCAAGTAATCGGACAACCATTGGAGTACTTAATGGATGTGCTTTGTCCATGTAAAATCGTTTCAAGATTTTCTCAGTATAGGCAGACTGATGGATGAAGACCTCGTCTTCTAAATATTCTATTTGTAGTCCAAGACAAATTTTTGTCTTTCCAAGGTCTTTCATCTCAAATTCTTTCTTTAGATATTCAATTGTCTTTTGAACCTCTTCTGGAATTCCAATGAGATTAATGTCATCAACATAAACAACAAGAATAACAAACTCTAATGTTGTTTTCTTAATAAATATACAAGGACAAATGACATCGTTTATATAACCTTGTTTTATCAAGTACTCACTGAGGCGATTATACCACATGCGCCCTGATTGTTTTAAGCCATATAATGACTTTTGTAATCTGATTGAATACATTTCCTGAGATTTTGAACTAAATGCTTCAGGCATTTTAAGTCCTTTCGAAACTTTCATATAAATTTCATTATCAAGTGAACCATAAAGGTAAGCTGTAACCACATCCATTAAATGAATTTCAAGATTTTCATGTACAGCTAAACCGATGAAATATCAAAAATTTATTGCATCCATAACAGGTGAATATGTTTCTTCATAGTCGACACCGGGTCGTTGAGAGAATCCTTGTGCAACAAGGCGTGCCTTTTATCTTACAATCTCATTTCTCTCATTTCTTTTTCGTACAAAGACTCATTTATAGACAATTGATTTAACATCACTAGGCGTTTGAACTACTGGTCCAAAAACCTCACGCTTAGCAAGTGAATTTAATTCTGATTGTATTTCTTCTTACCATTTTGGCCAATCACATCTTTGTCGACATTCTTCGACAAATAGAGGTTCAAGATCCTCATTTCCTTGCATAATGTTAAGTGCAACATCATATGCGAAACACTATTATTTTTGATCGATCTAAACTTATCCCATCACCTGTAGAACTTATTGAGAGTTCTTCATTTACTTGAGTCTCCTGTTCACTGATCTCTTCAGGAATATCAGGATTAATCAGATCTTGAATTTCTTCGTGAAATTCTTTTGTAGTGTCATTTTTTGTACTTTTTTTCCAGAATTTTTATCTTTTGAACCAATGGTCTACCACGCTTCAGGCGTATTTGTGATTCAGAAGCTATGACACTTGTAGATGGTCCTTTTGGGACGTCGATTCGGATAGGCACATTTACTGCAGGAATATGTGACTTTGTTATCCTTTTTGAATCAGTAAATGCGTCTGGCATTTGATTTGCTATGTTTTGCAAATGGATGATCTTCTGGACCTCTTGTTCACACACAGGGGAGCGTGGATCAAAATGAGATAATGATGAAACTTTTCATGCAATTTTACATTTAAGTTTATTTTTCTCTCCCCCTAATTGCGGAAAATTTATTTCATCAAATCGACAATCTGCAAATCTTGCAGTGAATAAATCTTCCGTCAATGGCTCAAGGTAGCGAATTATTGAGGGTGAATCAAACCCAACATATATGGCTAACCTTCTTTGAGGGCCCATCTTGGTGAGCTGAGGTGGTGCTACAGGCACATATACATCACATCCAAAAATTCGAAGATGAGCAATATTTGGTTCATGGCCAAATACCAATTGTTATGAGGAGTATTTATTATAATGAGTCGGTCTGAGACGAACAAGTGATGTTGCATGTACGATAGCGTGACCCCAAATAGTAGTAGGCAACTCACTTTTCATAAGTAGTGGTCTTGCTATTAATTGTAAGCTCTTAATAAATGACTCAGCTAGGCCATTTTGAGTATGAACATGAGCTACAGGATGTTCAACTTTTATCCCTATCGATATGCAATAAGCATCAAAAGCTTGGGATGTGAATTCGCCAGCATTATCAAGGCGAATTGTCTTAAGGGGATATCTGGAAATTGCGCTCTTAATCATATCATTTGTGCCAATAATTTTGCAAACGCCAGGTTGTGAGATGATAAGAGTCACACATGAGACCATTTTGAAGATGCGTCTATTAGGACCATTAAATATCTAAATGACCCACTAGATGGGTGAATAGGTCCACAAATATCCCCATGTATTCGTTCTAAAAATTGAGGGGATTCACTGTTAACCTTCATTGGTGATGGCCTAGTAATCAATTTTCCTTGGCAACAAGCAGCACACGAAAACTCATCATTTGTAAGAATCTTCATTTCTTTAATGGATGTCCATTTGAGTTTTCAATGATTCGTCTCATCATTATTGATCCAGGATGACCTATTCGGTCATGCCAAAGCACAAAAGTCTTTAAGTCAGTAAACTTTTGGTTTACGATAGAGTATGCTTCAATCGTACTTATTTTTGCATAATACATGCTAGAAGATAAAGTTGATAATTTCTCCAACACATATTTCTGGTCTGAGAAAATCTTGGTAATATTAAGGTATTCAACATTCATTTCATTTATTGTCTCAACATGATATCCATTTCGGCGAATATCTTTAAAACTTAACAAGTTTCTTGGGGATTTAAAAGAGAACAAAGCATCTACATTGACAAGTTTTGTCCTCTTAGGCAGAAATATAGTAGCTCTTCCGGAGCCTTCTATTAAGTTTGAATTACCAGAAATTGTAGTAACATTTGTTATTCTTCTAAGCAAGTAGGATAAGTATTTCTCATCTTTGAATATGGTGTGCGTTGTTCCACTATCAATTACACAAATATCTTCATGATTGATCATTGAGGTATCCATATACTCTTCAAGATAAAGATATAAAAGAAATAAACATTATAATATTATTACTAAGCAAAAACAATACACAACCTTTTAGTTATACAAATCTAGGAAAACATATTCATACTAGTTCATATAAACGACGAAACTGAAATATATTTACATTATCACAGACCCATCACCTATCAGGTGATCTATCTTTCCTTCAGGATTCTCAAAGAAATCCGCTACATCTAGATGTATGGGTTCAACAGTATCTTCCATGATAAAGTTGGCTTCTGTGTTATTTTTCACCTCCTTCAGGGAAGCTTGATATAGCTCAACTAGGTGCCTTGGCGTAAGACAGGTACGTAACCAATGTCCTTTTCCTCCACATCGATAACATTTGTTGTCTAATTTTTCTTCTGCACTACATCATGTTTTTCATTCTTCTTTTTACACTGCTGGTGTTGAAGGTTATTATTTAGTGCAAGATGATCACCACGATTGAAATTTCTTCCTCGACCACGACTAGGGCCACGACCTTTTTCACGCCTAGATTGGTGAAAATTCACCGTATTTACTTCAAGATATGACATAGAATCAGTAGGTCGACTTTCATGGTTTTTCTTCAATAAGTCATTATGTTGTTCAGCAACAAGGAGATGTGAAATTAATTCAGAATACTTTAAAATCTCATTTCTCGGTATTGCTGCGGCAGAAGCATACTCGAGGCAGGGAAAGTGGAAAACTTTTTTTCCAGCATATCATGGTCAGTGATATTTTCTCCACATAATTTTAATTGTGAGATAATTTTAAACATTGAAGAGTTATACTTATAGATAGATTTAAAATCTTGAAGTCTCAAGTGGATCCAGTCATAACGTGCCTGTGGAAGGAAGACCAACTTCAGGTGGTCAAATCCATCTTTTACATTGTTCCACAATACCAGAGGATCCTTAACAGTGAGATATTCCATTTCAAACTCTCATCAAGGTGATGACGGAGAAATATCATCGCCTTAGCACGGTTTTGATTCAATGCTTGATTATTTTCTTGGATGGTGTCTGCTAGACCCATCGCATCAAGATGAATTTTTGCATCGAGTGCCCATGATAGATAACCTTTTTCCGATATGTCTAGAGCAAGAAATTAAAGTTTAGAAAGATTAGACATTATTTAAGAAAAGGAAATTTATACCTCCGAGGCTTTTAAAGTCTTTACTTGAACTGGCAGAGACTTGTGCTCATAACGTATTATAAAATCAAGATTATAAGAAGAAGACAAGAGAAATAGATGTAGGAGAAGACTTTCTTCTTATTCAAGTATATGTAAGTTTCATATGTATATATCATACAATAGTGAATGAACAATCCTATTTATAGGTTGAGAAATCACTCCAAAATTCATCATATTAAGTACCATAATAAATAGATACATTCTTATCCAAAAAAGGTTCATGAAACCTAGTGAATATGAATGGTTGTTCATGTACTAACTTTATGGACTATCCACTTACGCAATGAATTTATAACATGATACATATTATTTCTAATTTTTCAAACCAAACCAAACAATGTGAGTGAACTCTTTTCTCCCCTAGAAATGATTCAATTTGATCACTTTGAAAATAAATTTTCAGTATCGAAATTATTGTATTTTTAAAGATTTTATGTAAAGAATTTGTCTATACATGTGTGTATATTTTTGCAATTGAATTTTTATTCAAAGGAACTCATACAATCATTTCTATTGGAAATGTTTACCTGTCTTTTGTTTAACTAAATTGGAACATATGTTTGAATTAATTATTCTAGAAAATATTAGTGCAATTATGCTTGAGATTTAAAAATCTTAAGTACATATATCAAACTATAAAGGTTATAGTTTGTACCCTCTTACATATTATTAAGTATAAATATATATATTCATGTTAAACTCATTCGACTATTAAGGATTTGTTGGACATGATTTTAAATTAAGTTGATTATAAAATTAAAATTTTATTTTGAGATGTAATTTGAAATTTTTAATTATATTCTTTTTCTCATAAATAAAAAAATACTCCAATTTGTGATAACTATCCAAATCTTTTTGCAATTTATACACCTAAATGGACAAATCATAATTTATAAATAAAGTGTCCTCAGGTACGATATTAATAAATAACATATTTCCTTATTTTTTATAAGTAAATCTTTATGATGGACATAATTTTACTAGTTTTCAAATGCACATATGTAATAATCCTCTTAGTCGTTTTAGAAATTTTAACCAGCATTATTATATTAACCTTTTTAGTAGATTTTGTAAATAATTTATATGACTTATAAGAATGAGTGACATAATTTTTAGAATTAATAAAGGATTATTTTGTTGCTAAGAATAATGAAAAAAAATAGAAAAAAAAAGAAAATCAAATAAACAAATAATAATAAAATAATAATAATAATAAAAAAGGGCAAAGCCCTAAATGAATGAAGCCGCAAACGGCTTGTGAGAAAAAAATAAAAAGAAAGAACGACCTGCAAAAAAGAAAAAGAAAAACGCAGTGAAGAAAAGAAAGAAAGGGAGAAAAGAAAAGGGAAAAGGAGGAGAAAATCAAATTATTTTCATCTCAAGGCGTCAAGGTAATTATTCTTATCCTTTCTATTAAATTTTTGTGTAACTAGGAATAGATTTTAGGTTAAAACGTGTATAATTTATACTAATATGTGAACTGTGAACTTGAGATTATAAATGTGTATAAGTATTATGATTCAATCATTGGACAATGATTACTCAAGATTAGGATTATTAATAGTGGAACGATAAATATGAATTGGAACATTGAAAATAGTGGTTTCAGCAGATAGTTTTTAGTCCGCCATTGATGTGTTGGGCAGTTAGTTTCGGCTTTAATTATTTTCATTTGATATCATATTAGGATTCAGTTTTGATATATTGAGATATGTGTTAAATAGTGGGTGCATTATGATATATAAAAATCATTATAATTATGTTATTCGGAGAATTAAGATTTAATCCTAAACTTGAAATTCAGAAAATATGAGATTTGATGAATTGGTTGGAATAAAGTTTAGAAATTTTATTATAAATTTGGATGAGTTTTGGGTCTAAGCTAGAGATATAGCAATATTAATGTTGTTAGTTTCGAAATATATCGTGGTTATTTATTTGAATAGATTTTATTGGTTTGGAAGTCAACAAAAAGAGGAAGGCTCAAGTTTTGGAGTGATTGTTCGATAAATTGAGGCAAGTGGATTTCTAAACTCTTGTTAAGTGTATGAAATGCGTGTAGTCCTTGTGGTATATGTTGGGAATAACGGGATTGGTGATGGGTTGACTTGTCCACATTGATTAATTCTAATGATGAAAAGAATGGGGATAACAAAGGCATTGTGATTAATTGTTTATGTGTGTGCATTGAGAAAGGGTTGAAGGCTTGTTGAATCATTGTTGATGTAACTTCATATTTGTGTGGTTGTGAACTGTGCGATGTTATGAAAATGGTCATCTCCTCATTATTTGTGTGAACTTGTCATCTGCATTATTCTGAGGCATTGGTTGTGACAAGTGTTATGTGCATTGAGAAAGAACGGGTACTTAAAAGAATGTACCATTTCGAGGGACGTATCGCGAGCCGTGATGGGTACTATATTTCGAGGGACGTATCGCGCGCTGCGATGGTTTTTATTATTAAGGTTCGTGTCGTGCGCCGCGACAAATGCATGGACAGATATGTCCCCTATGGGTCGTGGACTGAGAGACAGCAGGTGTGTATCACTAGGTCAGACATGCATCATTACACTTGACATTGCATTCCATTGCATTGCACATACTTATCATTAGTGAACTTGATATTGTGTTTTGTTGATCTTGTGAATGCCTTTTTGTGGAACTTGTGATTGATGAATACTGAGCTGTTCTTGAGGATATGTAATTTGGCAAGGTATTGTTGTTAAGGATATGTAATTTACCAAAGTGTTGTTATTGAGGATATGTAATTTGTCCAAGTGTCGTTGTTGAGGATATGTAATATGTCTAAGTGTTGTTGTTGAGCTACGTGCTATGTAAGTTGTGAGCTGTTAGGTTGGGGTGATTTTTCTGCAGGTTGTAGTGTTGGAGGATTGGTTGGGGGTGGTAGGAGTACCCGTATTTCATCCCCTTAGCTTGTGTTTAGAGATTTACTTGCTGAGTACCGTGTGGTTTGGTACTCACCCCTTGCTTCTACAAATTTTTGTAGGTTATGAGCCTGGATTTTTGTTTTACTTGTCATTCTCTTCTTTCCGAGGCTTCTTGTGGAGGATTGTCAGGTAGCTGTTTCCGTCGCAACAGACTTTCTTCTCCTTAATTATGATCTTGTTCTATTCTAGAAACAAGTTCATTTGAGACTTGAGTTTTTCTTTTGAATCAATTGTAATACTTTAGAGGCTTGTACACGTGACTACCAGATTTTGGGGTTTTTATTAAGTTACTTATATTTTATTTCCGCATTTGATTGTAATGATTGAGTTTTAGGCTGACTTGTCTTGGTGGGATAAGACAAGTGCCATCACGCCCATTTTTTGGGTCGTGACAACATATTTTTCCTTTACAAGATTCACTTGCCTAAAAATTCAATATTAATAATAAGTAGTTGTGAGGATAAATAATTTATTCACATTAAGCTAAAGAATTTTACAAAATTTAAAATGGGGTTTTAATTTACAAAATATAAATTTATAAGTCAACTTTTACAGTTAAAAAAATATTAGAATCACAATTTAGAATGTGCGCTACTTTTTGGATAATTTGTGCAGATTTTATATACAAATAGTGATTTCAAATCAAAATTTTAAATTGATGTTTTCCAAATTTTATGACCAAACTATTTATCCATAAAATAATATAGTACTTCATTCGTTTCAATTTACTCCACTTTTATTTTAAAAGTATTTTATAAGAGTTAGAAAAGATTTTAGTTTTGGTCGAATTTGTTGTTGCGATATTAAATTTTTATGAGGACAAATTACCGTTTTGAACTATTTAATAGTGTATTTTTATCCCTGAACTATTTAATAGTGTATTTTAAAGGAATATATATGCTCACGTGGATACATTACTCTTTACAATTTGCATTATTTTTTATGTTTACGTGTATAAATCTATATGTTTAAAATACGATAATAAATAATCTAGGAAGGTAATAAATCCTTATAAAAATTTAATATCGCAATTACAAATTTATTAAAATTAGACATTTTTTTAAACTCTTACCACTTTTATATCATGTATTTAATTAAAATATGAAAAACAAATTAAAACAGTAAATAGCCGTAGTACGTAGTATTATTGAATAATTTTGAATAGGAATGATGCTAAAAGAGTTGGAGTAATGTGTTACAATGACATGCGTGTATGGTTTAGGCAGGCCGTCGCATTTAAAGGGCTTTTATTATGTCATGTCACCACTCATTTACGTTACACCTTACCAACTTTATTTGTTGTTTTTCTATCTTTTTGTGACCAATCATCTATCTATTTCAAAAATCCAAAGCAAATCCTCCTTTTTTTTTTCTTTTTGTGGCTAAAGCAAGACGTCTACGACTCTACTGCAACTTTAATTTTATTTACCCCCAAGAAAAGAGTAACTTCTTGCTAAATTAAGTTATACCTTCCGCGTAGTGTTAAAGAGTGTTATTTGAATGAAAGAGTTTCAGGTTTTAATTATAAATAATATGATATTTTTTATTTAATAAATATTTTGATTTTGTCATTAAAGTTATCTATTATTTTTATCTTACAAGAAACACAATTTATCTCTAGATAATTAATTTCAAATAACTTTTCAATCAAACCACCGTTAATAGATATGTTGGTCCATGGGCGGAGTCACCTCAGGTGAAAGGTGGTCCGGTGCATTACCTACTCCAACAAATTATATAGTGGTTTTGTACATCCTTAACACAACTGAAAAGAGAGTTTGCACACCTTTCTTTAAATTTCTTAATCCGCCACGGTATTAGTCGAGTATAATATAATTACCTAACTTCAATTTTCTGAATTATCAAGAGGAATGCGTTATTTTAGAGCTTTAAATTCTATTAAAATCAAATATATAGATTGCATACTTGCATCTAGCTATACTGAAAATTGAAATAGATATCTCGTCATTGACCCATGTGTTTAAAAAAAAATTTCACTAAACATCTGATATAAATGTGTAATTAGTAATATGTTATATACTTTTATTCAATGAAATTTATAAAGCTCTCATAAAGTACTCATTATTTTTAAGGTTTTCATTCTTCAATTGATAACATTTACAATATGCTTATTTCCTCTACTCTTTTAAGTTGAAATTTATGATACAAGAATTTTCTTCATCGATACAATAAGTTCAATAACCAAAAAAAGAAAAAAAGAATGAGGAGAATAGTAATGCTTTAGTCTTTTACTTTTAATTAATACTAATAATCTATTTAAGGTAAAATATTTTATCGTATGAAGTATGATGTGAATTTTCTTCAAAAGTAAAAGAGTGTGTATTATACATACAATGAGATGTGTGTATAAATGATACTTTATGTGATACAATGACATTTTTAATAGTTTGAGTATGAATTCAAAAAAAAAATTATCCTTATTTCTAAAGAAAACACATATTTTTTTAATTTCGATCAAATTTAAATGATGCACGGTATGATTCATTCGAGGATAACACTCTTAATAAAATTTTCTCCATCCTAATAATTCTAAAAAGAAACAAATTATAAAATTGGAAAAATTGATGTCTACGTCACTTAAACCTTTCTAACGATACAAAATAATACTTACTTCCCTCTCTTGAAAGGCATGCCAATTTTTCACCGACAAAAATGTGTTCTATTGGATGAAATATTTTAATATAAAAGATTAAAATAATAATACTAACTGTTACTCTATTGCTTGGAGTTAGTGATATCAAAAAATATATAGTAGGTGGAGAGAAATGATTTTTATCAAAAATCATTTCCGTCTTTTTTAATAAAAAATATTTTGATTGGGTTCTTTCGTTAATTTAATACCACAAGGGATCGTTTACTTTTCGGTTAGTAAGGAAATCATATTTAAAAAAGTAGCATATTTAATATTATATTTGGTGGAGTAGCTTTTTAATTGTTTTGTATCAAATATCAAATTCAGTATATTTCAATAATATATAGTGTTTGATAATCATTGTATAGTTTCGGATATATTTTTGTCTCAAATTAATTTTTGCCTGTTCTTTTATATTTTGTCCATTACAAAAAAAAATAATTCTTTCCCTTTTTAATAATTTCTTTAATTTCAATTATTTTTTACATAACTTGTAAGATCAACAGATTTTTAGTTTAACAGTTAACACAATAAATTTTTTTTAAAGAAATTATTTTCTTAAATTCTATGTGAAGTGAAAATAAGATAAACAAATTGAACAACGAAATAAATTATGAGTCAATTTATATACTACATATTTTTTTTATACTAGACCGAAGATACAATAACTAGTACTTTAAGCATGCATAACAATTACATGTCATTTTATTGGTGGTTAGTATGTTCTTTTTCCATATATTAAATTTGCATAATTCTTACGTATTTTTACTAACATATTTTTTTACGATGTATAAAATTAAAAAATACACATAATAACGTAGCTAGAAATTTTACAAAGGGTGTCCAAGAATTGTATATGAATACATTTTTTCTTTTGGATGAATTGGTGTACCAGAAATTTTAAAAATAAAACTACGTAATATACACGTAAAAAAGTATGTTATATACCTGAAAAAATTTGAAAAAAAAATTAAATGAAAGAGTGCACTAGAAATTATAAAAATAAAACTACACAATATACAGGAAAATTCTTGAAAAAGAGTACGTAATATACATGAAATTTTTTGAAAAAAATAAAATAAAAATTTGAAAATATACATGAAAATTTTTTAAAAGAAGAGGAGGCTTAAAGCCACGGCTAGTGAGATTTGAACTCACAAATGCTTAAAAACTTGGCTCTTTCAAGACACCTTAAACCACTAGGCTACAACACCTAGTTATGTTAAGATTGTCCAAAATACATTATTTAACCACTTTATATATTACTTTACTTATATATACTATATAGTTTTCCGACAAAGGGTGTCCAACTGCGCCACGCACACACATATATAAGACAAGTATTAAAGAATATTTATGTTTAAAAAACTACATGTTAATCGACACAAAGAGAATCTTAATGAAAATCTATTTTTAATTAGAATAATATATAAATTAAAACGGAGAAATATCTACATATTTCCCATACTTAACCCTAATAAGTCACCTAACTACTCTTAAAGAGGTTTGTTTGTACATGAAAAGTTTGTTAACCAAGTTCATTTTTTATCGTAAAATTTTTTATATATTAAATATTTTAAATTATTAACTGTTGTAATTTATTATATTTTTTACATAGTTTATAAATATATAAATTTAATTTTAAAAAATTTAAAAATTTCATACATAAATTATCGATCAAACTTAAATTATTTAATTCTTAAAAATAAAAAATATCACATAAATTAAAATAAAAAAATTATAAAGGACGTATGTTTTTTCACACTTGATTGTTGAAAACGAAGTCTCCACCGACACTTTTGGAGCGCACGATGAAAACACTAATTTTAATGTGAAGGGTACGTGACACTTCGTCGAGCGTGTGATGGGTTGGGCCTTTGTTTATCCGGAAGCATAGCCGAGTGAGACCGTACAATGCACAAGTTAGCGTAATATGATAATTGTAAAGAATTATTAAAATATTGTTATCGATTATTGATTTATTGGTTAATGATAATTATTAAATTAGTTATTAATTTGATTGTTAAAATTTAAAATAAAAAATAAAAATTAATTAGAAATATAGTGACAAATCAAATAAATCATGCACATTAGCTGATAGATTGTATCTTGTTAAAAATAATATTAATATATTATAGAATAACTGAAAGTTTGAGACTGTCAGAAATAAAAATATGAATCTAAATCCTAAATTAAGGACTTTATATACCAAATGATATAAACATGATTTACTATGCGATTTTATTGGTTAACCAATTAAAGGAAAAACATAAATTGTTAAGAACATATAACACGATAATTACTATTAAATCAAAATCGTTATCAAAATTGTTAAATGCTAACCATTACCAATGAATCAATAACTTTTTTTGATTCGAATTATTATTTTCGGTTTGATTTTAAAAGACCCTACTAGCTTCTACCCTCTTTATGTTGAAAAAATATTTTTTCTAGAAAAAAGATTCTTAAAAGTTTTATAAATAAAATGAGAAAAATAATTTTTCTAATAAAAGTAGATATAAAAATTGTATTATTGACGTTCAAATTTATAGGGTTTTTTCCCATTATCCCCCCCTCCGCCCCTCCCAAACCCACCCAAGCCCACTTGACCATCTCACCTCCGAAGGTGCACTCTCTATACGTTATTGTTAGATAACATATAAATAATCTTAGAATAATATTTTCCTATTTACTTGCCTAATTCTAAAAATTAAACAATGAACCTTTTATCTTCCAAGATAATATTTTTAGGATTTATCATGTTTCATGAAAAACATTTTATTTCGTACCAAACATATTCATTTAGTATTTTTTTTCCTTTTAAATACCTAACTTTTTAAAAAATAAATTTTAACATATAAATTCTGTTAGTATAATATTTTTTATTTACTTGTCGAATTTTAGAAAATAAATAATTAGTCATTTATTTTTTAAGAAAATATTTTTTAGAAATCACCATGTTCCATGAAAAACATTTATTTCATACAAAACACATCCATTTAGTAATTGTTTTCTCTCAAATACCTTATTTTAAAAATATATATATATTTTAAACTTTTTAAAAACTCAATCAAACAAATTATTAATCAGAAAATTACAAGTACGATCTTTGAGTAATGAATTGCCCTTTATAGTAAATGTTATATCTAAAAGGTGGAGCATTTGACAAAAATTTAAATTAATCAACTCAAATTAACCGACGTAAACTAAAAATTACTCCAATATCTACTACAATTTTTCGTATTTCCATAAACTTCTAGTTTTATATTATATCCGTAAAATATGTGTTAACTAATCGATATAAACTGCTGTACAAAAAGTTAGATATGTTTGTGTATTTATAAATTTAATTAAATGCATGTTAATGTTATCCTGTGAGAGATAAAGCTAGGATAGCTTACCCTTCTTGCTCAATTTTAATTTTTGGAAGTTTGTTAGAATATAATTTTTAAATTAGGACAGCCTACCGACACCCTAATTAGTATATTTAATATGAATTAATTAAACTAGTTCTTGTCAATGTATCTGATCAAGTATTGGCTTAATTAAATGGAAATATGTGCGATACGATCTTCTTTTTTTACATAAAATTAATTAAAACAGTCCACCAAACATTTGATTGTAAGGCTTAGAGGTCTTGATACATTAATTAATTAGTGTCCACTAATTGTCACTTGTCAATTGATAAGCAAGCAATTTTGATTGAACATCGTTCATTTGGCTTACATTAATTTAATCTTATTAATTAATAATTGTGATTTAGAATCTGTCCAACCGGCTGCTAACAGGTTCATTGTCAAGCTTACCGACTTGATTAATCACTTGTCTTTGATTTCCTTCCGCAAAGTTTGCTTAAGAAATAATTTTTATGCAAAATGCATATAAAGAAAATATTTATCATTTAATCTGAAACTCATTAACATCTTGTCTATTCTATACCATGAACATACAATTTATATAAGACTTAATATCGTAAAAGAAGAATTGAAATAGATATTACTATGATGTTATTTTAATTTAGATCTAACTTAATTCTAAAAATTAATTTGTTGAAATTGATTTAGCTATATAAATAGATCACTCATCTCTTTTTAATTCGATATGAGATTAATTAAACTCGTAAAATGTAAATAACTCTTATCTAATCACTTCCTCGGCAACACTACGTAGGATCCACCTTAATGGAAAAATGTTAAGAAATGGAACTAAAATTAAGTGTTTTCGCAATTTCTTGGAGTTCAAAAAGAACTCATGTCATAACTTTTCTTATGACTTTCAAATGACTTATTTTCATTTACAAGTATATATACTGTGATAAAAAAAAAATTTAGCGGCAATAAATAGACACATGAATAAAGAATGTTAAAATCTCTATCGATATTAGTTAAGTGTCATTTGACCTAATATCGCTAAAAGTCTTTAGGGGACATAAACAAAGAATGTTAATTGCCACTAAAAGTATATTTAATGACAATTGTTAATTAATTGCTGCTAAAAATCAATTTTAATATAGTGATAGAAAGTAAAAGTAGATTTTCGCTTTGGTTGTTTTAACCATTTTCTCTGTTGTAATTTGTTCACTTAAGATTATTTTTTTTTTCCGGTAAATTTTATGCTTAGTCAACTAATCAACCTTGCACTACTCAAGTTTATGAACAAAATATAGCTTTTTATTTGAAGTTATTCTTTTCAACTTTTTATTGGTTGAAAAATTAAGGCATATCTAACTAATAATTAAAACAAGAGAAAATTGTACAAATAATAAAATATTAATTTAAATTAAATGTGATAATCACAGTTTCATTAATTCTAATCATAGCAAATATTTTCCATACGCCTCCTCCCTAAATTTCGCTTGACACTCTCTCTGAATCTTGCTAACCACTCTCCCTCGTCTCTCACTTCATACAAACACAAATCTATGTATAAATTGTGTTTGTGAGAACTGTATATACAAATACAATTTAAAGCATATCTCTTCGTTCGATACACTTATAATTATACAAATGCAAATTTCCCCTCGCCCAGTTCTCTTTTGTCTTTCTCTGTTTCTTGCTTTATAGAAACACAAATTATATAAAATACAATGTATGGTTTGTGTTTGTATAAAACGAGAGAAGGATTTGATATAAAAATACAATTGTTTCAACTCGATTCAATTGTATACGAATTCAAATTTTATGCAAATATACAAACACGTATAACATATACTTATAGAAACACGATTTTTATAGACACAGACACTTGAATTATACAAATCGCCACGATTTATATAAATCAGATGCCTGCAATTTTATATAATTTTGATGCCCCATAACAAACTATGTTTGCTATGGAGCGCAAATAGCAAAATTATAACTATAAAGCGTTAATATAATTTTTATGTTTGCTAAACCTAAAATTTAGTGGTAAATCAATAGTAAATGTTATGCTAACAATTGCTGTATAAAATAGTTTGTAATTATACACTATTCTCATTTTTATCTATTAGCATTATTTGTGTAATGTGTATCAAAGTTTAAATTCACATAAACTCACACTGCACAACCTAGTGTCATGATGCACCAATTCATCATGCCACTAGGCATAAAATTGAAGTTAAATCCATGACACTAGCCTCAAACCCACCCACACCAATCTACTTGTCATCTCTCGATTCATCAAAATTTGCAGGTTCTTAAACACCTTGAAGAAAAACAAACCAATGAAATAATTCAAGTGATCCATCATTTTAACATGGGCTTCTTACGTAAACGTTACTTTCCATCAGATAGAAAAGAGTTCAACTAAATGGCCACATGCATATGCTATACATATTATATAAATAGTGTATAATCATGTATATAAAATGTATAATTATGTATTAAGATGTATATATATTTATGTATATTGTTATACAATATTGATATATTGCAGAAGTTTATCTTCCTCAATGAGGTGAATTTTTTCTTTTCAAATTTCGATCAATTCAAATTCCTCTAAATAGCTCAAAATTTTGAAAATATGAATTTATTATTATGTTTCGATTCTTTTGATATATTATTCACTGAAAAAATCACGTTGTTTATGCTATGTTAAAATTTAAAATTCGTGTTGGCGAATTTCTGACTTGAGTCTGGAAAATATTGTGCTAGGAAAAAGGAGAGGGCCACATTCATACATACATAAATATAAAATCAAGTTCGAGGTCACCCTTTTAACATATGTGAACTTAATTAAGTTCGAGGTCACCCTTCAATTATTGACAATGTAATTCTTTTTATATAATTATATTATTTGTTACGTAATTACAAATATACATTTTGAAACAATAACAGACAAACTAATAAGATAACTAATCTTCTGTTAGATTTTAAAAGGTGCAAATGAAAAAGGATGAGTTGTGACTTTTATAAAGAGTTATGATTTTAATGAAAATTTGTGATGTTTACGAAGAGTTGTGACTTTTATAAAAAAACTATGACTTTTATGAAAAATTATGACATTTATGAAAAGTTATGACATTTTTAGAACATATATGTCTTTAAAAAAGATCTAGAAACAAAATATGTTTTTTAATAAATTTTCCTTGACAAATAGGGTTGCCTTTAAAAAAATTTAATTTGCAAAATGAGATATACATATTTTAGTTTGATAAAGATATTATGTCAAACTATTGAAACATTTAAGTAACAAATATGTTTTAGTTGGAATTTGGAAAGCTATTTGACTATAATAACATATCATTCTGATTTTCTTATTCTAATTTTTGGAAACTAAAATCTCTTGATTTTCTATTTTTTCGATTTGAAGAATATGAAAACTTCACCGGATAAATCAAACTATGCGCGCATTTGGTTCAAAGAATATAAAAACTTTGTCGATCGGAAAATATAAAAAATTTATCGTTAAGTAGAAAAGTGTCGTACTTTTTGTTTCTAGAGATTAAAACCTCTTGATTTTCTACTTCATTTGAATTTGAAATTAATCTGAAGTCATAAAAACTTCACCAGCATTAAAAGGTTATTTGGTTGAAAATTTGAAGAATATAAAAACTCCATCGTTAACGAGAAACAAGTTGGTATATCTAATTGTGACTTAAAAAAAAACACTTTAGCACAAAATTAATGATTTTGCGCCTGCAATGAATGCCTCCATGGATTGAACTTTGATATTTTTAAAGATTGTCGAAGGGAATTGAAGCATTAACAAAACTTTTATAGAATATTATCTCCAAAATATATTCCATGCTGTCAATGTGTATTTTGATGATATACAATTTAATACGAAATAATTAATAAATACATAATATCAATAGTTATTTTCTTAATGAATGTGCCAAATCAAATAATAACAAATAAAAATGAAAAAAAGAGAGATTTGAAACAAAAATGTCAAATATCAAAATTTATTTGGAATAACTTAACTAGTGATAAATTCTTCACTAGCTTTAGAACCTCTTTTTAGATTGACTTTTCAGTTTTGATTTATAACTCAAAATTTATAATTTCAAAATTTTAAGTTATGATTTTTTACTTTATTTCATCCTTTTAGTCTAAAACTAAGTAGAATGTTTTAAAAGTTAATATCTTTTATTGTCAATTAAATTATCATTTTTAACTTAAAAGGCACTCAACTATGATATTTTTGCACAGAAAGTTACTCAATATATATTTGATTGTTTTTTCATCAAAATTTAGTGACATGAAATTTGTATTTCTAACCAAAAAACAAAAAAATTTAAGAACTAAATATATATTCATTTAAACCATATAAGCCATCAATATGAGTTAGGCTCGTTGGGCCGACTGACCTAACCCGTGACTTGATAGGATTGGACTACGATTTTCTGATTCACAAAAAAAACAAGAAGAACTAACCTGACCTGACCCTTTAAATTTCAAAACATATATAAATAGCTTGGATTGAGTGAATCAACTCATATTGACAACTCTTAATATAATGACCCACTCCACTTAACCTGATCCACTAAAACTATAATATTGATCCTTTTATTTTATCCTTATTCTCCTAAATTGTTCTGTTTTGTCCCCCCCTCCCCCCCCCCCCCCCCCCCTTTCCATTCTTTTCCCTCTACGTTCTTCTTCACTTTTTTTTAAAAAAAAATTATTTTTTATTTCTCATTTTCAACCTCTTCTTCACATATCAATAATATCAACCTCTTTGTACTTATTTTTTTGAGTTTCGATAACCTCTCTATCTTCATAATGATCAAACTATTGTCTTTCCAACTTCAAAAACAATAAAAATTATAACAATCTCTTGGGGTGCAATTTCAACTGAAATTTCTAAAAGGACTGCAATTTTTTAAAAGTGATATGCATTAAGAAGATTGCAAGTTGCTATAATTAAGATGTTTCGGTCAGGAGCAGCTCAAGTATATCATTGACCTAAAACAAAAATTAAACGGGGCTTTAAATTTGAACTGTTAATAATATTTATATAATTGATTTCTTCTAGTTTTCAATTGATATATAACTATTCTTATTTTAAATTATTTTTCATGTGATATAGTACTCTAAATATGTCAATTTTTTTCTAATAATTTCTTCATTTTTAATGGAAAATTACTTTTTCTACAAATAGTATTAAATATTTGTTAAAAATAATAACTTATCACCTATTATTATTAAAAATGAGGTCCTTTAAATTTAGGGACCTAAGATACTTTTTTTTTTTAACATTATCGAGCCACCCCTGACTTCAATTATCAATATCTATAAGAATTCCACAAGCACAATTAAATGTAAGAAATATTTAAACTATTTGTATTCAATATACACCCAAAACAAGTTTTATTGTTGGTTGCAAGATCCAAATGAAGGGGTTTTCCTACCGCTGACGCCAATGAAAACAAGACCTCTTTGACAAAGAATGTGAGAAGCAGATCGGGAGAGGATATCCAAGTGCCAAGTGGTCACTTGAGTTGATTCTTCATTGACATTAAATGAGTCGATTCTCTAAATGATCACCCAAATTGATAGAATTGTCTTGAAATATCATTTATGTTTTATTTAATCTCAAAATATCACTTAACTATCACTATTTTTCTCCAAATATACTTTATACTTTAAAATCATCACTCTCTCCTAATTGGCATGACATGTCATTAATTTTTTTTTTTTAATAATATACTAATTTAATTCATTGAACCTATTTAACTAAAATAATGATCATATTATTTTTAATTTGTTTTTAATCTATTAAGAATAATTTTCATACTTAAAATCTTTTATTATAATTAAACTTTTTGTTTTTTATGTTATGAAATACATTTTTATAATGTACTATAATTTTATCAATTTTGAATACTTATAAACACATATATTCAAAAAAAAATATTGTTATACGAATCACTCATTAACGCTAATTTACATCAATTAATCATAAATTGTATAATAAATCGATAATATTAAAGGTCAATACAATAATATTAATTGTATATTTTGCAATTCATGCTTCCGATATTTTATTTTTTAAAAAAAAGAAGAAAGTAAATAATATTACATTTTTATCCATTAGAATTACTAAATACCTCACAAGTCTCCTTAAATTCTAGTTGATATGTTGTGTTATTTTAATAATCATTTTTAAAAAATCCTAGACCTATTTAATTCATCAAACTTATGTCTCTAAATAAATATATAAATTACATGATGTCACGACCCAAAAATGGGTGTGATGGCACTCGTCTTATCCCACCAAGACAAGTCAGCCTAAAACCCAATATCTAACAAAGTGCGGAAGTAAATGACAATCCAACAACAATTCCTATTATGAAACCAAGTCATATTAATCCAATCCCCAAAATCAGGTTGTCACGTGCACAAGCCTCTAATGTAAATATTAGAATTAAAATAAAATAGAAGTCTAAAATGAAGTTGTCTTTCAAGTAAAAACAAAGTCATAAACTGGAGTAGGGAAGTTCGCTGAGATGACAAGCAGCTACCTCACAATCCTCCACAAGATGCATCAGAAACGAAGAGAATGGAAGGTATCACAAAAATCCGGGCTCGTAACCTACAAAAATTTGTAGAAGCAAGGGGTGAGTACCAAACCATGCGGTATCCAACAAGCAAACCTCTAAACACAAGTTAAGTGAACCAAATACGGGTACTCCTAACGCCCTATCTAAATCTCCACGCTACAGCCTAACAGTTTACCAAACACACAACTCAATAACCACACTCTATCAGTTTACACATTCTCAATAACAACTCAATATTCAACAGTTACAAGCTTCACAGAGAAACAATCACAAGATCAACAAAACACGTGTTCAAGTTCATCAATAATAAAATGTGCAATGCCATGAGATGCAATGTCAAATATCGTGATGCATGTCTTTCTTAACGATACACACCCGATGTCTCTCAGTCCGGGACCAATGGGGGACATATCTATCCATGCATCTATCGCGGCGCACGACACGACCCTCGATAATAGTAACCATCGCGGCGCGTGATACGTCCCTCGAAATATAATACCATCGCGACGCGCGATACGACCCTCGATATAGTACATCTCTTATCACTTAACTCTTATCACAATCATGTCTCAGATACAATGCAATTGACATGCTCAAATGAGAAATGAGGAGATAACCATTTTGATAACAAAACACAATTTACAGCAAGGAATACAACACTAACAAATAAGCAACAAGTCTCCAAGTCACACTCAATACCACACAAGAAAATACATGAATTTCATACGCTTAACAAGGGTTTAGAAATCCACTTGCCTTAATCACTCGAATAATCACTCTGGGACTTGAGCCTTCCCTTTCCGTTGAGCCTCCAAATCGATGCAATCTATGCAAGTATATATATTCACAATAAGGTTTCAGAATTAACAACACTCACACTTTTGTGTTTTAATCTTGACCTAAAAATTCACCCCAAATTTATAATCAAGTTCGTAATTCTTGATGCCAACTAACATTTCAACTATTATATATTCCAAGTTCAAAGTCTAAGGTTAAGTCCCTGTTTTTTTTCAATACCAACACTAATAATTCACCAACAATTAATTATTTATCTTAGTATAACAAATTTAAATTATAATATGCTAACAATAGTAAGGATATTTCTGTAAATTTACTCTCCAATACTTCCATCTAGTCAAAGGCTTAATTAGTAGAGGTCACTAACCTGATATATTTTCAACTTTACAAAATACAAATTTTTACATATATTTTCCTTTCCAACCACTTTCAACAACCCAATTTAATAATATCTTATTTTATAATGTGAACAATAAGAAAAGAAAAATAAATAAAAGAAAGAACATATTAAAGTTGATGATTTTACGAAATGAAATTTTTTTTTTGCAGATTTAATAATCTGCATCCAAATTTTCCAAACATACAGATATTAGATCATATCCTGGCAATCATTGCCAATGATTAGGTTATTATTATTACTTTAATTTTTTTTTACAACCATCAAAAATATTATAAAATAATAAAATTTTAAAGGTTGGTTAATTCTCTTTCTTCCTACCATACATTCTTATATATATACATATGTGTGCAACAATTAAGGAAGCCTTGAGCAATTAATGTAGGGAGAAGGAATTACCTGGAGCAGTTCATAGCCGCAATGTCGAAAACCCTTCGCCCTTTTCTTCTTTTCCTTTTCCTTTTTTTTTTCTAAATTAATTATGTACTAAAAGTGATAAATTTTACTCACTTATTTTAATATATGAGGAACAATTGGTATAGGATCTTAAATAAATTATTACATTACCCCACTAACTATCTATTAATTCATTATCTATGACCACCCATCCATTATTAATTCAAGTTAAACAAATATTCAAAATTTCCAAAAATGACCTTCCGGGTCATTACATTATCCACCACTAAAAATCATGTTCGTCCTCGAACATAAAGTAAAATAAAGTACCTGATGCTTCAAAAAGTTGAGGATATCTGGCACGCATGTCAGACTCTGTCTCCCAAGTTGCCTCTTCCGCAGATCGGTGCTTCCATCACACTTTCACTAAAGCAATCTCCTTGGTCCTAAGCTTGCGAACCTGCCTATCCAAAATAGCTATAGGCTCCACTTCAAATGTCAAGTCTGGACTTAACTCCACAGAGTCAAGTGAAAGCACATGAGATTCATCTGGAATATACTTCCGAAGCATAGAGACATGGAAAACAGGATGAACTGCTGACAAACTAGGTGGCAACGCCAACTTATAAGCCACCTCTCCAACTCGGCTCAAAATCTCAAAAGGTCCAATGAACCTAGGGCTAAGCTTGCCCTTCTTTCCAAACCTCATCACACCCTTCACGGGTGATACTCGGAGCCAAACATGATCACCCTCCATAAACACCAAAGCTCTAACTCTCCGGTCTGCATAACTCTTCTGTCGACTCTGAGCTGTCAATAATCTATACTGAATCATACGGACTTGCTCCATAGCATCTCTAAGCAAGTCTGTATCCAAAGAGTCCATCTCCGCCGAATCAAACCAACTAATCGGTGACCTAACGCCTCAAATAGGGCCATATGTATACTAGAGTGATAACTGTTATTATAGGCAAACTCCGCTAAGGGTAAATGTTGATCCCATCTAGCACCAAAATCGATCACATACGCTCGAAGCATATCTTCCAATACTTGAATGGTCCGCTCAGATTGACCATCTGTCTGAGGGTGAAATGCCGTACTCATATCTAACTGAGTACCCAGACCATGTTGTAATGCCTTCCAGAAATGAGAAGTAAATAGTGAACCTCGATCTGATATGATAGAAATAGGAACTCCATGTAGTCGCACAATCTGACTGATATATAGCTCGACTAACTTTTCTGCTGTATACTTCACCCGAACCGGGATGAAGTGGGCAGACTTGGTCAGCCTATCAACAACAACCCAAATAGAGTCATAACCACCCACTGTGGTAGGCAAACCCACGACAAAGTCCATAGTAATCCGCTCCCACTTCCAAGTAGGAATAGGCATCCTCTGAGATACACCCACGGGCGCTGGTGCTCACACTTGACCTGCTGGCAAGTCAAACACCTCGAAACAAAGTCTGAAACATCTCTCTTCATCCCACACCACCAGTAATGCTGACTCAGATCATGATACATCTTTGCCGCTCCCGGATGGATGGAATACCAAGAACAATGGGCCTCCTAAAGAATCAATCTAATCAAATTGCCTGTCCTGGGCACACAAATTCTGACTCCGATCAGCAAGACACCATCAGAATCAAGGACAGCCTCCTTAGCTTCCCCTCTCAATACTTTGTCTCGAATGAGACATAATTTTCCATCATCAAACTGGTGTGCACGGATTTTCTCGACTAAAGAAGACCGAGCCTCAATAAAAGCAATCATCCCATCACTCTCTTCTGAAATCTGCAAGCGGACAAGACTGTTAGCTAATATTTGCACATCTCTAGCCAATGGTCTCTCCTCAATATTAAGCGCTGCAAGACTCCCCATGCTAGGAGTCTTCCTACTCAGAGCATCGGCCACAACATTGGCCTTTCCTGGATGATACAAAATGGTCACATCATAGTCCTCAGCAACTCAAGCCATCTCCGTTGCCTCAAGTTCAAATCCCTCTGGCTAAAGACATACTGAAGACTCCGATAATCAGTGAAGATCTCACAATGCACTCCATACAAATAATGACGCCATAACTTAAGTACAAATACCACAGCCGCCAACTCCAGATCATGAGTAAGGTAGTTCTTCTCATGGGACTTCAATTGCTTAGAAGCATAAGCAATCACTTTCCCCTTCTGCATCAACACACCACCCAAACCAACTCCTGAAGCATCACAATACACAGTAAAGTCTACACCTTCCTCAGGTAGAGTTAACACAGGAGCAAAAGTCAACAAAGTCTTGAGCTTTTGAAAGTTCTGCTCACACTCATCAGACCACTGAAAACGCACATCATGTCGAGTCAATCTAGTTAATGGAGCTGCAATGGTAGAGAAACTCTGAACAAATCGTCGATAATAGCCTGCCAATCCCACAAAACTCCTAATCTCAATAGGTGAAGTAGGTCGCGTCCAACCTCTAACTACCTCAATCTTGGCCGGATCTACTCTAATACCCTCATTGGACACCACGTGTCCCAAGAATGTCACAGAAGTAAGCCAGAACTCACACTTTGAGACCTTGGCATACAACTTCTCTTCTCTCAACCTCTGAAGTACAATCCTCAAGTGTCGGACATGGTCTTCCTCAGTCTTGGAGTAAACCAAGATGTCATCGATGAAAACAATCACAAAAGAATCAAGGTATGGTCGAAACACCCCAGTCATCAACTCCATGAATGTTGCAGGGGCATTAGTCAATCCGAAGGACATCACTAGGAATTCATAATGCCCATACCGAGTCCGAAAAGCTGTCTTAGGGATATCTGATGCCCTAATCTTCAACTGATGATACCCAGACCTCAAATTAATCTTAGAGAACAATGATGTTCCCTGTAACTGATCAAATAAGTCATCAATACGCGGAAGAGGATACTTATTCTTCACTGTTACCTTGTTCAACTTTCTTTAATCAATACAAATTATCATAGTCCCATCCTTCTTCTTCACAAACAATACAGGGGCACCCCAAGGTGACACACTAGGGCGAATAAAACCCTTACTCAATAAATCCTGCAACTGATCCTTCAATTCTTTCAACTCTGCTGGAGCCATACGGTATGGAGGGATAGAAATAGGCTTAGTGCCCGGCTCCAAATCAATAGCAAAATCGATATCTCTATTGGGAGGAACACCTGGAAGATCAGAAGGAAATACATCGGGAAATGCGGGAATAGATTCCATGGGAGGTGGTTCAACACTAGTATCCCGAATAAATGCTAAGTAAGACAAACACCCCCTCTCTATCAATCTCTGAGCATAGATAAAAGAGATAACCTTGCTAGGATAAGAACCACTAACACTCTTCCACTCAACCCTCGGAACACCAGGCATTGCTAAAGTCACAGTCTTAGCATTACAATCAAGGACAACGTGATAAGGAGAAATCCAATCCATACCCAAGATAATATCAAAGTCTACCATCCCCAGAATGATTAAGTCTACCCAAGTGTCATACCCAGCCAAAGAAACAAGACAGGATCGATACACTCGATCCACCACTAAGGGCTTACCCGCGGGTGTAGAAACACGAATAGGTACAATCATGCTATCACATATCATATCAAATTTAGCAGCAAAATACGTAGACACATAAGAGAATGTCGAACCTGGATCAAACAACACAGACACAGGTCGATGACATACTGGGATGATACCTGTATAACAGCACAAGAGGTCTCCGCCTCAGGTCTCCCGGGGAAAGCATAGCAGTGGCCTCCTCGTCCACCTCCATCCTGGGTGGTACCTCTACCCCCACTCTGCTGAGCTGCAACACCACTACTAGAAACTCTATCACCTCTACCTGACTGAACTCTGCCACGACCTCTACCCTGTGGTGCTGGTGGCCTAGTTTGGAGTGAAGAATTAGGTCGAGGCCCACCACGACCTCTTTGAGAAGTACACTGCCGCATTAGATGATCGGGATCTCCACAAGTAAAACAAAATCTCTGACCTGGGAACTGCTGTGTGGACCCTGAAAACCCACTATAATTTCCTCGCCCTGTAGGTCGCTGTTGTGAACCGTACGAGCCCTGACCCGGGCTATAAGAACCCCTAGATGTTTGGCCACCCTCAAATGTCGGCATAGATGCATGAATAGGTCCCCGCTGCTGAAAAGAACCACTCACTCTCTGTGATCCCCTACCTCCAGATGAGGCACCATGAAACTGGCCAGATATACGGGCCCTTTTAGGGTCCCCAAACTCCTCTCTCTTCATCAATTCCGCCTCTTTGGCGGCGCTCACAATGGACTGGAAAGAAACCCCCTCCCTAGATGCCCGAAACACAGCTGACCTAATAGAGAAAGTCAATCCCCTCACAAATATGCAGATCTTCTCTGTCTTATTTGGAATAATGGCCAACGCATGCCTAGACAACTAGCAAAAACGCGCCTCATACTCTGTAACCGATAAACCATCCTGTCTCAGACTCTCAAACCTCAAGCGACTCTCCTCTCTCATGCTCCATGGGATAAAACGATCTTGGAATGCACTAGCAAACTGCTCCCAAGTCACTGGAGGAGATCCAACTGGCAAACCCCCCGAATAAGTCCTCCATCAGTCTCTCGCTGGTCCACAAAGCTGGAGTGTAGCATATCGAACCCCATGTGACTCAGCTAATCCAACCACCTCTAGTAACTCTCGGCAGGTAGTTAGAAACTCATGAGCGTCCTCGCTCTTCCCACCCTGAAACTGAGGTGGGTCCATCTTTCGAAATCTCTCATACCTACGCTGCTCATCCTCTGTCAGAACAACAATCAATGCAACTTGACCCCCAACTGCTGGTGCAACATCATTCTGAACCGCGAGATCTACTGGTAGTTGCCACACCGCAGCCTGAACAACTGGAGGTTGTTGTTGCTATTGGGTCTGAGTCCCCTCTCTAGTACGAGAGTCATGTGGTGTGGCGGTCGCACCACCACCCTAAGAAAAGCCCTCTAGCACACTTAACACTCTCAATAGTGTATCCTGAAGCAAAGGTGTGACAACAGGATCTGGAGGAACCTGATCCTCTCTGCTATCAATCTGAGATTCTGGAGAGACCTCTCTAGCACGACCTCTCTCTGGTGCTGCTCCACGTCCACAACCTCTGGATACTATCGTACTACTAGCACGACCTCTAGCTCGATATCTACCCCTACCCCTAGCTAGGGCTTCAACAACTACCTCGGGAAGTGCCTCCCTTCTACCACCAGTAAAATTAGTTCTAGTCCTCGTCATCTATCAAAATAGTATACAACAACTCAGTACTAAAGAAGGTAACTACGCACGATGAGAAAGAATGAACAAAAGAAAGTTTACTAGTAATCTTTATAGCCTCTCAGAGATGAGTACAGACGTCTCCGTACTGATCCTTGAGACTCTACGTAGACTCGTTTTGTATACACGTGAGACCTATGAACCTGGGCTCTGATACCATTTGTCACGACCCAAAAAAGGGTGTGATGGCACTCGTCTTATCCCACCAAGACAAGTCAGCCTAAAACCCAATATCTAACAAAGTGCGGAAGTAAATGACAATCCAACAACATTTCTATTATGAAACCAAGTCATATTAATCCAATCCCCAAAATCAGGTTGTCACGTGCACAAGGCTCTAATGTAAATATTAGAATTAAAATAAAATAGAAGTCTAAATGAAGTTGTCTTTCAAGTAAAAACAAAGTCATAAACTGGAGTAGGGAAGTTCGCTGAGATGACAAGCAGCTACCTCACAATCCTCCACAAGATGCCTCAGAAACGAAGAGAATGGAAGGTATCACAAAAATCCGGGCTCGTAACCTACAAAAATTTGTAGAAGCAAGGGGTGAGTACCAAACCACGCGGTACCCAACAAGCAAACCTCTAAACACAAGTTAAGTGAACAAAATACGGGTACTCCTTACGCCCTATCTAAACCTCCACGCTACAGCCTAACAGTTTACCAAACACACAACTCAATAACCACACTCTATAGTACATCTCTTATCACTTAACTCTTATCACAACCATGTCTCAGATACAATGCAATTGACATGCTCAAATGAGAAATGAGGAGATAACCATTTTGATAACAAAACACAATTTACAGCAAGGAATACAACACTAACAAATAAGCAACAAGTCTTCAAGTCACACTCAATACCACACAAGAAAATACACGAATTTCTTACGCTTAACAAGGGTTTATAAATCCACTTGCCTTAACCACTCGAATAATCACTCTGGGACTTGAGCCTTCCCTTTCCGTTGAGCTTCCAAATCGATGCAATCTATGCAAGTATATATATTCACAATAAGGTTTCAGAATTAACAACACTCACACTTTTGTGTGTTTAATCTTGACCTAAAAATTCACCCCAAATTTATAATCAAGTTCGTAATTCTTGATGCCAACTAACATTTCAACTATTATATTTTCCAAGTTCCAAGTCTAAGGTTAAGTCCCTGTTTTTTTTTTTCAATACCAACTCTAATAATTCACCAACAATTAATTATCTATCTTAGTATAACAAACTTAAATTATAATATGCTAACAATAGTAAGGATATTTCTATAAATTTACTCTCCAATACTTCCATCTAGTCAAAGGCTTAATCAGTAGAGGTCACTATCCTGATACATTCTCAACTTTACAAAATACAAATTTTTACATATATTTTCCTTTCCAATCACTTCCAACAACCCAATTTAATAATATCTTATTTTATAATGTGAACAATAAGAAAAGAAAAATAAATAAAAGAAAAGAAAATATTAAAGTTGATGATTTTACGAAATGAAAAAAAAAATAATTTGCAGATTTAATAATCTGCATCCAAATTTTCCAAACATACATATATTAGATCATATCTTGGCAATCATTGCCAATGATTAGGTTATTATTATTATTTTAATTTTTTTTTTACAACCATCAAAAATATTATAAAATAATTAAAATTTTAAAGGTTGGTTAATTCTCTTTCTTCCTACCATACATTCTTATATATATACATATGTGTGCAACAATTAAGGAAGCCTTGAGCAATTAATGCAGGGAGAAGAAATTACCTAGAGCAGTTCGTAGCCGCAATGTCGAAAACCCTTCGCCCTTTTCTTCTTTTCCTTTTCCTTTTTTTTTTCTAAATTAATTATGTACTAAAAGTGATAAATTTTACTCACTTATTTTAATATATGAGGGACAAATGGTATAGGATCTTAAATAAATTATCACATTAGCCCACTAACTATCTATTAATTCATTATCTATGACCACCCATCCATTAATTAATTCAAGTTAAGCAAATATTCAAAATTTCCAAAAATGACCTTCCGGGTCATTACATTATCCACCACTAAAAATCATGTTCGTCCTCGAACATAAAGTAAAATAAAGTACCTGATGCTTCAATAAGTTGAGGATATCTGGCACGCATGTCAGACTCTGTCTCCCAAGATGCCTCTCCCGCACATCGGTGCTTCCATCACAGTTTCACTGAAGCAATCTCCTTGGTCCTAAGCTTGCGAACCTGCCTATCTAAAATAGCTATAGGCTCCTCCTCAAATGTCAAGTCTGGACTTAACTCCACAGAGTCAAGTGAAAGCACATGAGATTTGTCAAAAATATTTAAAAATCTATGATCAAACGCTAACTTGAAATTGCAATTTAATACCACATATCCAAACGTAAGATAAAATTAACGTTAGAATCATATTATATCTTGGGAGATTGTGAGTGTGGCCCACTAAAATGACACGTATGAAAAAAAATTGAGTTCACCTTTAATTAGAACTTATAATCAATAATCTCAAAAATATATTTTAGATCAATAATTTTTTAAGTCTATAATATTTTTTTTCTTAAATTTAGTGTAAGTAACAAAGGATGTGTTGCCCTCTGTATATGCCTTGCTACAATATGGACTAATCAGAAAATCGGATAAAATTTATCCGTATCGAATATTTATATTAAACCAATATATACATGTCATGTGTTTCAAATTTATAATTTATTTTGCTTCATTAAATCACGCAATAATACATTTTGCATTTGCTTGATATAAACACCCTATGCACATAATTTTTTTCTTAGAAAACCAACAACCTATATATGATGTAATCCTAATATTAGTTTAATCCCTAGAATAGTTAATGATTGGAGTGTAATCTAACTACTATATTTTAACAGATAGTTGTGGCATAAGAACCACCTATATATATGTGCATAAATTATCTTAGAAGAGAAAGGTAAAGAGTTGTATCTTGTTACATTCTATATTGTTCAACAATTTTTTAATTATGAAATACAATATCATTTATATAAAATTTGTAATTTGCATGATTCAACGATCGTTTAATATATCATAAGAAGCTCACGATTGATTGACACATTTTCTTGCAATTTGAAGAGTGCAATGGCAATCGTATACATCATAATTAATATGTAAAGATCGAGTGATCGTGGAATAAAGATTTTCACTAAAAACAGTTAATTAATAATTAATACATGCACCAGAAAAAATTTAAATAATTAATTAAGAAATGCACCACAAAACATCTACTACTTTTAAACTACCATAAATTATTTATTCAATAATTGCACCACAAAACATCTACGTATTACTTTCCAACTACTACTATAACTTATTTGTTCAATAATTTCATGACTAAAATTTCCCTGATGGAGACAGGCAAGAGAAGACATGTTTAATTAGCAAAATTTTGCTGTGAATTTTTTTAAAACGTGACCCACGTTATGTTTGTCGTAAAATGACTCCATAACTAACCTAAACACATGGATTTTATTTTCTTGAATAAGAATATTAATGTATTCTTTTAAAAATATATATATATAATTTAAAAGTTTACATTCAGATTTCATTGCTAAGGCCTCAAAGTTATTCAATGATAATACGTATAAATACAAATAATTATGTATTTATTGTTCGTATTATGTACTTACTTTCTACTTCTAATAAATTTTTCTAATTCACTTCAATTTGAATCAATTATATTTTGAAATGTCTCTTAGACATTTCAAACTCAAAATTAATTAGGTTATCATATAATTAAATTTAGAAAGACAATGTCTTTACTTTGAATGCCTTCTAAAGCGGAACAATCAGAATGACTTAAAACTACTTTTGTAATTAAATGTATTACAATATATATACAATTAAAAATGATGCTCTAATTGCTATACTCAATCAAGTAAAACCTCAATTTTATTTTATTTGATATTCCTACTACTTCTAGAATATTTAGATGGTTTTTATAATAATTTATTCAATTGTAAAAATTTCAAACATAATCAATAAGAAATTATTTAAGATACACACTTTTAGCATTATATAATGTATCATATATAATTTAGATATGCCTATTTGTGTCTTACAAATTATTACAAGAAATTTTACATTGATAATTAAAAATAATAACAATTAATTATTACAAACTTATATAAAGAATATATATATATATATATATATAAAAAAAAAGCATAAGATCTCTTTTTTTTTTAAAATTTAGCTTCAGACCCTCTATTCTATTGAACCGTCTAGAAATGTGAGTGCTGATTTAAAATTGTTTGAATCGTGGGAATGTGCACGACAAATTCTAAACGTGCATTTGGGTGTATCATCAATGGAATTCATTTGTAGTTAAGAGTTCACTTTTTTTTGTTCAATTTCTAAATTGGTGTTTCTTTTAGAAGCAGTGTTTTAAAAGAAAAAGTAGTGTTGGGTGCAAGGTGAGACGTTTTATGCAGAAATATTTGGCTAAAATTATTCCTAGAGTATGATAAAAAATTCAAAATCTAAAGCACATCCTTATGTTATATAAGTGAATAAAAAACATTCTTAAACTATCCAAAAAATCGCAAGATTCATCCCTTTATTATATTTTTTTTTTAAAGAAACTCACATACCAATAAAAAATGTATCAAGTAGAATGAATATATGCACACATGGTTAGCCTAATCAAGTTGGGTGATTTTTTATTTAATTTTTTAAAATTGAAGATTTAAATTATATTCAGACAAAATATATATTCAATTTCTGAATATTCTTGGAAAAAACAAAAACTACTCCAACTTAAAAAGTTTCAAATAAAGTAATTATTTTTTATATTCATAATAACTAAATATCAATGTAATTTCACTAAATTTCCAGCATTATTATACATTGTATAAAATGTGAAACTTATATATATAGTATATACCCTTCAATATTTTACTAAAGAAAATCTCTAAATAGTTTGATGTAATATATTTGAAATGATATTTTTACGTAATCTTTTTAACCTTCGGAACGTACTGTACGAATATTTCAAAATTATGTATTGGTGCAAGTCAATTTACTTGATGCAAAAAAAACATACTCTATAAACTGACAACACATCAAATTTAAATTCAAGATTCACTTCCTATCCATATACTTATTCTTTTTAGGTAATTTTGATCTTTTCGTCGTAGCCAAGACATGATCAAATAAAAAAAAATATTTTTTTAATTGGTTCAATAAATTTCTTAACAAAAATAGACTGAAGGATAATTTTTGTTATTTTTTGGATAGTATAAGGATGCTTTTGCTCACTTAGATAATATAAGGATATACATTAGATTTGAGTCATAGTTAAGGGATGATTTTAGCCAAAAACTCTTTTATGCAACATAAATATGAAAAGTAAGTCTCATAAATTTACGAAATATACATCTAATATATACAATTTTATAATTTCATTACTAAGAAAATAAGTAAAGTAAATCATTTAATAATTTTTCAAATTTTTTTTAATAAATAAACAATAATATAAAAAAGTATTGTAATTATCATTTGAGAAAGTATTAATAACCATCTAGAAAAAAATGTCAAAACTATTATTTGAGAAATGTAACAACTAACAACAAAAAAATGATAATAGTCAGAAATGAAATCATTATATATATATATATATATATATATATATATATTAAAGAAGAAGACGGATAGAACACGTAAGAGTAATGACAAAAAATAGTGTTGTGAAAACTCTATCTTATCATTTTTAAACATGATTGTCTAAAAAATTATGTATGACAATGTCATTTTATATGCGAGTTTATTTTAGAAAAAGTTACTATAACTTAGAAAAAAATATAATAGCATAAAATACAAATTGATTTTCAATATTGAAAAATATAATTTAAAACAAAAATGGTTTAAAAACCAAAAAAAAATTAATATCCAAGATGTATGCTTTAATGTCTAGGATTCACGTTTTTACGTTCAGTACTTACGCCTCGAATTCTTAGACTTACGTTATATTGATTTACACATTCAATTTGGATCCCGAAATGTTTTTGATACGTTGTCACATGACTCGCCCCAAAAATATTTTTAAAAATGAAAAAGGGTCAAAATGCCCTTTATCTATGTGAAAGAAATAAAAATGTCTTCCGTTTATAGTTTGGCTAAAAATTGTCCTCACCATCAAAGTTGTGCATACCCAAAGTTGAATGACATAAATGTGAAATAAGGTCTAATTAAAGGGCACATTTATATATGTCACGGCCCAAAAATGGATGTGATGGCACTCGTCTTATCCCACCAAGACAAGTCAGCCTAAAATTCAACCATTACAATAAAATGCGGAAATTTCATAATCAATTCAAAACACCCCCAAAATCTGGTTGTCACGTGTACAAGCCTCTAAAGTATTACAATTGATTCAAAAGAAACGCTAGTCTCAAATGAACTTGTTTCTAGAATAGAACAAGGTCATAACTAAGGAGAAAGAAAGTACGTTGAGGCGACAAACAGCTGCCTCTCAAATCTCCAAGAAACCTCAGACAAGCAGAAGAGAAATATCACAAAGTCGGGGATACTAACCTACAAAAAATTGTAGAAGCAAGGGGTGAGTACCAAAACCACACGGTACTCAGCAAGTAAATCCCTAAAAACAAGCTAAGGGGATGAAATACGGGTACTCCTACCACCCCCAATCGAACCTCCACAACTACAACCTGCATAAACATCAGCCCAACCTAAGAGCTCACAGTTTACATAGCACGTAACTCAAAAAAAAAAGCACTTAGACAAATTACATATCCTCCACAACAACACTTTAACAAATTACATATCCGCAATAACAAGCTCAATATTGATCAATCACAAGTTCCGCAGAAATGCAATCAGAAGATCAGCAAAACACGATATCAAATTCACTAATGATAAGTATGTACAATGCAATGTCAAGTATAATGATGCATGTCTGACCTAGTGATACACACCCGCTGTCTCTCAGTCCGGGACCCATGGGGGACATATCTGTCCATGCATCTGTCGCGGCGCACGACACGACCCTCGATAATAGTAACCATCGCGCCGCGCGATACGTCCCTCGTAATATAGAATTCGTCGCGGCGCGCGATACGTCCCTCGAAATGGTACATCCTCTTAAGTACCCATTCTTTCTCAATGCACATAACACTTGTCACAACCAATGCCTTAGAATAATGCAGATGATAAGTTCACACAAATAATGAGGAGATGACCATTTTCATAACATCGCACAGTTCACAACCACACAAACATGAAGTTACATCAACAATGATTCAACAAGCCTTCAACCCTTTCTCAACACATCACACATAAAAAATTAAGCACATTGCCTTTTGTTATCCTTTTTTTCATCATTAGAATTAATCAATATGGACAAGTCAACCCATCACCAATTTCCTTTCTCCCAAACATATACCACAAGGAAATACACGCATTTCATACACTTAACAAGAGTTTAGAAATCCACTTGCCTCAAATAGTAGAACAATCACTTCGGGACTTGAGCCTTTCCCATTTGTTGAGCTTCCAACTCAAAGCAATCTATTCATATACATAATCACACTAAGCTTTCAAAACTAACAACACCCATATTGCTATATGTAGCCTAGAGCCAAAACTCATCCGAATTTATAATAAAGTTTCTAAATCTAGATACCAATTAACATATTAACTCTCATCTTTTCAAAATTTCAAGCCTAGGATTTAGTCTCAAATTTCCCTCTACTAATATCAATATAACAGAGTCAAAAAGTGATTTCAACAAAATTGATTGTTGATGATTATCAACCCAACTTCACACTTTCCAAGATATGAGTCAATCATATATATGACTAGTACTTTTATTTAATTATTTATTCCAAAAGTAAAATAAAACTACATACTAATTAAGCAATCTGTTATTAAAATTAATTATTTTCCTCACTTATCAAACCCAATTCTTATAACTCTATCATTAGACTATTAATGGCCAACCATGCATCGTAATTCTCCAATAACAATTTTTATATAAAAATAAATAACATTAATTATTAATTTGTCCAATCTTCCAGATCATTAATTTCATACCAAGCAAAATTTTCTCCTCCTCCCATTTTGTTGCTTTTACAAATTAATTGTTGTAGTTATATAATAATACTCCTATAATGAGTAATTTATTTAAGTCTACAGAAGAGTTGAAATTGGGTAAAAATTTTGCTTACCTGAAGCTCTCCATGCTGCTCTCTTGGACGCCGCCACACAAGGTTTGTTTCTTCCCTTTCTTTATATTTTTTTTCTAAATTAATTATGTACTAAATATGATAATTTTTACTTACTTATTTTTATTATATATGGGCCAAAAGGTATAGAATCTTAAATAAATTATCACTTTAACCCATTAACTATCTATTTAGTCAATTATCTACAATTACCCATCAATTAGTTAACTAAAGTTAAACGAATAGTTCAAAATTCTCAAAAATAACTTATCGGGTCATTACAATATATTATGCCTAAAAAATACGACATTACTACAAATGTAAGTATTTCTTAATATAACATATTTATGTAAGTTTTTCTCACAACTAAATGTTTGTTATTATAAATTTTCAAATACACATAATTTTATATAAGCTCACCAGTAAGTGATAGTATTAACTAATTATTCTTTGATATAATCCTCTCACATGGTACGAATAATCTCTTTATCCGAGTATGATTCCTTTTTACAAAAAAATTAATTAATAATTAGTCTTTCCTTTTTAAATATGAAATACTTTCTAGTTTTATATATTTTTTAAAAAATAAAATCACGATTTGAAATCTTAAATTATGTTTTTTTAAAGGGAAAAGAATCTGATAATACCCCTCAACTTTGCCATTTGGAGCTGATTACTCCTTTTTATGAAAATGACTCATATATGCCCTTACCGTTATATAAATTATTCACATATACCCCTACCGTTACAAATGAGCTCACATATACCCTTCATTTAATGGAAGTAAAAAAATAGTCTTAAATTTATATTTTTTACTTTTAATTTTTAATTTTTAAAATTTTTAAATTCAAAGAAAAAAATTTGGTCATCTACAATAAATTTTACAAGAATATTAGTGAAACATAAATAATTTGATCATCAAAATATTAATTCTAAATTAGTCATTGAAACCAAAAAAAGTAAAAGAAAAATTTGTTTGACGAGGATTAAATTTACTCATATGAGATTATATTTTTTAGAAAAAATAATAAAAAATTAGATTAAGATTTTTTTTTCATTTCCGTTAGAGGAAAAGGGTGTATGTGAACCATTTGTTTATAAATAGAAGTATATATGAGCCAGTTTCATAACGAGGATTATCATCCTTAAATGGCAAAGTTGAGAAGTATATCAGACACTTTTTCTTTTTCTTTTTTAATTTTTTTTTTGAGATTTCAAATCATAATCTCAAATTATATGTTTAAAATTTATAATTTTATATTGCATGTCCAAACAGAAGAAAACATTGATATCTTATCATATCAAATCTAGGGATGATTGTGCATTGTTCCCCACTAAAATGACATATGAAAAAAGAATTAAAATGTTAAATTACCTTTCATTAAATAGGATTAGCTAAAATATTTTTTAATCCATAAATTTCTAAAGTCTATAGTTACGTTTTTTTTTCTTAACGTTTAGTGTAAGTGACCAAGGGTGTCTTGCCCTTTATATATGCGTTGCTACATAATGGATTTATCAGAAAATTAAACCAACAACCTGGTGTATGATGTATTACTTAATGACTCCAATTCTTCTTTCTCTCGTTTTTGTAATCACTTTGAGATATTTCTATCCATCAAAAACCAAATTACCACTTCCTCCAGGTCCGTTTTCATGGCCATTTATTGGAAATCTTTTCCATGTTGGTAGAAAACGTCCTCATGCTTCTCTAGCAAAGCTAGCTCAATCTCATGCTCCTGATTTAATGTCCTTAAGGTTGGGTACACGTCTCGTGGTCGTAGCCTCATCCCCTGCAGCTGCTGCTGCGGTTCTTAAAACACATGATCGTTTACTTTCTGGTCGTTTCGTTTCTCATCCCATACGAGTTGAGGGATCGAAACTTCATAATGTGTCAACTGCTTTTTTAGAAGAGTGTGATGAGAATTGGAAAAACGTTCGAACTCTATACAGGGGAGCCCTGTTCTCTAACAAAGCATTGGAATCACAAGTGAGTTTAAGGGAGAACAAAATCAGGGAAATGATGCAATATTTAGATACTAAAATGGGACAAGAGATTAAAATAAAGTTTGTGGTTTTTGTGACCGCGTTAAATGTGTTGGGTAATTTACTTCTTTCGGTAGATTTAATTGATTTTGAAGGAAAGGGAATTGGTGCAGGATTAACAGAGTACTTGCGTAAATTCACTGAGGCTGGTGGTATACTGGAGTTATCAGATTTGTATCCTGTTTTGGGTATTTTATGTACGGATTTGCAGGGGACGTATAAGAAACTTATCGGTATGTTTGATACTATTTGTGCTGTTTGGGGAGACATTGTTCAGGACAAAAGAAAAAGAGATAGTCAACCTTCATTGGATCCTGTAGATTTCGTAGATGCTTTGGTTAAAAATGGTTTCACTGATAAACACGTCAATGCGTTGCTTCTGGTACTGTCACTCAACTAATAATCATTATTTTTCAATTAACGAAAATGACTTTATGATAATTATTCTCTATGTCTTTGATCTTTTAGGAAATATTTGCAGCTGGGACAGAATCTACGACTGCTACGAGTGAATGGATGCTAGTAGAACTCCTAAGAAATCCACAAGCCTTACAAAAACTCCGCGATGAAATATCACAAGTAGTAGTAGGAAGTAAGGGCATTATAAAGGAATCCGATTTGCCAAGCTTACCATACTTGGATGCTTGTTTTAAAGAGACACTAAGGTTGCATCCTCCTGGGCCGTTGTTGCTCCCTCATCGTGCTGTGCAAACATGTGAAGTGATGGGGTACAGAATTCCCAGAAACACTCAAGTGTTGGTTAATATGTGGGCAATTGCAAGGGATTCTAAGATTTGGGACGATCCTTCGAGCTTTAAACCTGAAAGATTTATCAATTCAAAATTCGACAACAAAGGTCAAAAGTTTGAGTATATTCCTTTTGGTTCGGGGAGAAGAATATGTGCTGGAGAACCCTTGGCTTCGAGGTTTATTCCGTTAGCTGTTGCTTCATTGATCCATAAGTTCGATTGGATTCTGCCAAATGAAATGGATCCGGCTATGATTAACATGGATGAGGTATTGGATGTCACCATGTTTAAGAAAGATTCGCTTCTTGTTATTCCTAAATTGCGGAATGTGTGAGGGATCGATGATCACTATGTTGTAAAATATCCATTATCATTATGTTGATGTTCATGTTGTGTGTCTATGACTTATTGTGTCAAATTTAAATCCTTAATTGTCTCTGATGATGTTCATGTTGTGTGTCTATGAGTTATTGTGTCAAATTTAAGTCCTTAATTGTCTCTGAATAACTTCCAAGATATAAAACTTCTTGTGGTATAGTGAAGATGTTATTTCTTTTGTTTTAAATCTCTTTCCTACAAAAAAAATAGAACATTTATTTTTACAATTGAACGCTTACAATCATGTTATTGATAAAGCTATATATTGGTAATACCAACGTTCTGCCTATGGCAAGGCCCACAAAGAGTTAGAGTGGCCGGGTTGATGTCATGATCAAATATGATGCTTGCTTGGTGACTTAGTTAAAAAAAATAAAATTACGTCTTTGCTATAAGCTATATCTTTTGATATAAATATTGCGTTACTCTACCACTGAATTAAGTTGAAGACATTAGTGTTCATAGCAAGTATGTAAATTGAAACATTTTTCTTCTTTTATAATCAAAGGAATCTAGAGGCGGGAGAAAAAAAGGTTCAACTGGACTTGAACAATTCTAAATTACTATATGTAAAAGAAAATTAGGCTTAAACTAAAAGTGTTCCTCTCAAAATTTCAAAATTATTTCATATACTCAATAATTTTAAGTGACCAAATTGCAATTTATTCTTTGTTTTTAAATAGATTCTTTTTTCTCGATGCATCTGTTAAATATTTAATAAGAAGATTGAGTTTAAAAAAAAAATTGATCATTTAAGATATAAATTCAATTTAATTGTTGAATTGTTGAACTCTAAGCCAGACACAAAATGGAACATTTGTATGACTGAATACTTGAATGCATAATATCAGAATCTTGAATACGATAATCTTATATAGAGATCGTTAGAGACACATACCTGATGAGGAAGATATTATCACAGAGAAAAGCGGAAGCGTTATTTGTAAATTAGTTTCTACCTCCTTGTCTTAACTTTATGTTATCACAACCGTCAGCGATGGAATTATTGTAGAGAATATGTGATAACTCTAATGGTTGGAGGAGGATCAATTTATAGAGGTTATGATTTAATCTGGTACATCAATCAAGTAACCAATGTACGGACGAGATCTATTCTTTATTAAATATTATTTATGGTATTACTTGAATTACAAGTAAACTTGGGCTATAAGTAAGAAATAATTAAATAATAATTCTTACATTCTCCCACTAAACCCAATGACCATATATCATTAATATTTAATAAACATTAGTTGCGCGTATAACAAATCTCTTATATAATGTGCATCATATATACCACAATATAACAAACTACTAATGTGAGTTATGACGGTTATACATAAATTTTAAGCTACACACTTCCTTCTATATACTACTACATTAGCAATTTATCATACTAGGTCCATAAGATATAAAACATACTCTCTCCGTCCAGATTTGTTTGTCATGTTGCGCTTATCAAAAGACAATTTGACTAATTTTCAAAGGTAAATTAGATTACATTATTTTGATATTTTAAACAAAAAAATTAGATATTCTAAAACTATATAAAAAGTACTATAAATCACATTTTTTTGCATATTTATATGATGAAAAATACATCTTAAAATGTTAATCAAAGTTTTTATAGTTTGACTCTAAAAATAGAAATCATGACAAATAAAACCGGATGGAGGGAGTATAACATTACGATCCACAATAATGTCTATAGAGACTTATCTTGTAATATCTCAAAACAATAATGTATACAACATTATGAGAAACAAGAGATTCATTAATGTATATCAGAAACACATAATTTGAGCTCAGTATGTAAAAACATCATAAATATATCAATTATAAGTACAAACCAAGACCCATTCTTTGAACATGTTCTTTAAATGTCTTTGGTTGTAAACCTTTTGTTAATGGATCTGCAATCATGAGATCAGTTCTAATATTCTCAACTAACACTCTTTGTTTCTGAACTTCTTCCTTGACAATAAAGTACTTTAATTTCATATGTATGGCACCTTTGGAGTACTTATCATTCTTGGAGAAGAATACTGTTGCAGTATTATCACAATAAATTTTCAGCGGCAAAAAGGTGGGAGCTCCTAGGGAGGGTAAAAAAAGTATAAAAAATGGTAAAAATCCTTTCAAAACAATTTAATAAGATATTGAAATTGCATTGTGTATGTTATACTAAACCGTCATAAATATGCTTCGATAAAATACCCTCCACAAAATGACCCTTTTTTTTATAGTGATTAGTAAGACAATATCTAGGTGGCTTATGAAGGAATAAATTAATGCAAAAATCATACATAACCTTTGTAGAGATATAATTTAATCAATGACCTGTATATACTTGGTATTATTTTGAAGAATCAAATTCTTCTAGAATTAGAAAGAAGATTAGTTACACAAAAATACAAAATTGGTTACACTTCCTTTATTGTCCATTTGGTAGCGAAGAAATATACAGAAAACACTTTGCAGATCCTAGCTTCCTTTGCTTTGATTTCTTTAATACCCAAGGCACTTTCTGTTAATTGACCTGTGAAAACAACTAAATTATTTTTCGTACTTCCATGAGGGTTTCTTAAAAATATTGAACTCACTGCTTTGCCCTAAAAGACTCTATAATAAACAAAATTGTAATGTGAATTTGTTTGATTAACATTTATTCATATTGTGTGTTTGCACCAAACACCTAAATTTTATAATGACTCGTGAGGTCATTTTTAGAAATTAAAAAATTGTTTGTTTAATGTGAATTAATTAATTAATGGGTAATGATAGATAAATTACTTAATCGATAGTTAATGGGCTAAAGTTATAATTTATTGGGAAACTTACATAAATATAGTATATTAAAAAAATATATACCATTTATAGCAATGATATATTTTTTTTCACTTGATCACTCTAATGCATTTATAATAAAGTTTTAATGTATATTATAAAAAGTAATTTATTATTTATATATAATACTAGTTTTATTGATAGATAATACATTTATCGCATATTTTAATACACTTATAATTCAATATGTCAAATTCTTACCAAACAAGCATAGTTATATATTTTTTTTTTAAAAAAACAGTTATTAATTATATATATTGTATACATAATTCACTTTTAATACATATTGCAGATTTAACATATTATTGTCATCTATTGCAACATATGGTAATAAATAAAAAGTATTACTAAATTCAATAATCATTTATTAAAAGATGCCAATTCAAGTAATATTTCCTAAATTACTTGGAATGATACCTTTTATTAAATAATTACTGATTTTAGCGATATTTTTTATTAATTATCATTTATAGCAACACTATTTTAAATCTGTAATATATATTAAAAGTAAACTATGTAGCAATATATATGTATTATAACTGTTTTTAAAAATATATTATGTATGTTTTGTAAGAAATTGACACATTGTATTATAAGTATATTAAAATGTGTGATAAATGTATTAATCATCAATAAATCTTGTATTATATGTGAATAATAAATTTTTCTTTATAATATGTATTAAAATTATATTATAAATGTATTAAAAGTGATCTAACAAAAAAAAAGTTATTATTATAAATGATAAATATTTTCTTAATATAGTATAATTATGTAAGTTTTTCTAGAAACTATTTAAGGCCCCATTTAGCCTATGTTTAATATAATAAGTGAATAAATTTATCACTTTTAATACATAATCAATTCAGAAAAAGAAATAGAAAGGACAAGAATAAGAGGGCGAAGGGTTTTGGCATCACGACTTACGAACCGCTTCAGGTAAATTTCAACTGAAGCTTTCAATTTTTGCGTGCATTAATTTCTCTGCTAGGTTTTCCTTAATTGCTGCAGACATATGTATATATATAACAATATTACTCCCTCGGTTTTTAAAAATAAATGACATTATTTTCTTTTTAGTCTGTTTAAAATAGAGAATAATTTTTTTTTTTTTATAATATTTTAATTTCAACTTTTTATGTAGGATGTTTAAGCCACAAGATTAAAGTACAATTTAATTTATACATTCAATATAATTTTAATTTAAAATAATAAATTCAAAAATCTTTATTAATTTCTTAAATTTCGTGTCAAATTAAAGTAGATTATTTTTTATAAAAAGGAGAAATATATATTTGAATTGGATATATGTATAATGATAAGTAATGATTGTCAATTTGTCTCTTAATAGTTAAATAATAAATCACGTGATAGATTGTAAATTGGGATACTTTTAGAATCAATTTGTTAGTGGGTAAATCTGTGAATAATTATGACTAGTTGGGTGATTTAATTGTAGATAATTTGATGTGTATTGTTGAACATAGAAAAAAGAGAAAAGAAAAAATATTTGTCATAAATTGTAGAATAAAGTAAATGGAAATTGGTAGTTGTTTAACGTTGGTCCTGGGAAAATTGTGTGATTAGCTTTAGTGAAAAATTGACAGTGATTGCTAAATTGTGTGATTAGCAGTTAGGAATTAGAATTGGAGATACAGTGAAGACAGGACGTATGTATTCTTAGGTTTGGAGGTGGTGTTTTTTCGTGGATGATTGATAATTTGGTTTAATTTTTTATTATTATCATATTACGAGTTAAGTTTTGACATATTGAGATAGTAATTTAAATATTAGATCTATCGTATCATATAAATATCATTTGAATTATGATACTGAAAAAGAATAGGAACTTAATTCTAAGCTTGAAACTTAGGAACTTGATTATAGATTTGGGCGATCTTTTGGGTCAAGACTAAACCTATAGTAATATGGGTGTTGTTAGTTTCAAAATTTTATCGTGAATATGTACTTGAATCGATCGCATTGATTTGGAAACTCAACCAAAAGGGAATGCTCAAGTCCTGGAGTGATTGTTCGGTTATTTGCAGTGGCGGATCTATCTAGGATTTTAAGGTTGTGGGTTCTCTGAAGTGAAACTATAAAAAAAATATGTGTTAACAATGAGATTCGAACCTTGGTACAACAATATTAAAAGAGTCTTAAGTACCTATCCTGAAAATATTGGGCCAACTATATGATTTATTCATTGGGTGCTCTATATTAATTTTATACAAATACCTATCAATTTCTACATAGATATATATATTTCGTAACGAAGTTAATGGGTGCTCGAGCACCCGGCGGACACCATGTGGGTCCGCCCCTGGTTATTTGAGGCAAGTGAATTTCTAAATCATTCTTAAGTGTATGAAATTTGTGTATTTCCTTGTATTATGTGTTTGAGAGTAATGAGAATTGGTGATGGTTGACTTGTTCATGTTGAATAATTTTAGTGATGAAAAAGGGGTAATAAAAAGTTAATGTGATTAATTGTTGGTGTGTGATGTTTGAGAATGATTTGAAGTCTTATTGCTCAATTGTTGATGTTGTATCACGATTGCATTGTTGTGAATTATGCCTTGTTATGAAAATGGTTATCTCTTTATTATTTGTGTGAACATGTCATTTGCATTGGTTCTGAGACATAGTTGTAATAAGTGTTATGTGATAAGAGGATGTACTATTTCAAGGGACGTATCGCGCACCGCGATGGATACTATATATCGAGGGACGTATCGTGTGCCACGATCGATAATATTATCGAGGAAAGTGTCGCGTGTCACGACTGATGCATGGACAAATATGTCCCTCATGGGTCCCAGACTAACAGACGGTAAGTGTGTATCTCTAGGTCAGATATGCATCAGTATATTTGACATTGCATTTCATTACATTGTATATATGTGTCATTAGTGAACTTGATATTGTGTTCTGTTGATCTTGTGAGTGCCTTTTTGTGGAACTTTGATGGATGAATATTGAGCTTGTTATTGAGGATATGTAGCTAGTAGAGTGTTAATTTTTAGTTGTGTGCTATGTGAATTGTGAACTGTTAGGTTGGACTGGTTTTATGCAGGTTGTAGTCGTGGAGGTCGGTTGGGGTGTAATTGTATTCGTTCCCCTTATCTTGTGTTTACAAGTTTACTTGTTGAGTACCGTGTGTTTTGATACTCACATCTTGCTTTCACATTTTTGTAGGTTACGAGCCCGGATCTTCGTGATATCTTATTTTCCCTTAGTTTACGAGGCCTTATATGGATATTTATGAGGTAGTTTTTGTCATCTCAATGTACTTTCTTATTTCTATTTATAATTTTGTTTTTACTTGAAAGATAACGTCATTTGAGACTTGCGTATTTAGTATTTATATTAGGGGCTTATGCATGTGACAACCAGATTTTGAGGGATTCAATTAAGTTGACTTGTTGTTCGTATTAGTAATTATTATTGGACTTTTCTTTTATTTCTGAACTGTATCAAAATGATTGAGTTTTAGACTGACTTGTCTTGATGGGATAAGACGAGTGTCATCACGTTCATTTTTGAATAGTCAAGTTTGTTTTGGTACTTTTCTTCTATCTGCAATAATTTGAATTTCCTTCAATTTCTTGCCTACTTTCACTTTCCCTTTTTCTTTTTCGCAATCCAAATTAGGTGATTTAAGCAAAGTGTTAGGTGAATTATTGTAAATTTCGCTTTAGCAGCACAACAAATGACAGATCCAACTCACGAGTGGATATTAAAATTTATGTCTCTGATTATCACTTTATTAATTTGTCAAATCTTATTTCTTTCATGAGGAGAATTTCAGAATTCTAGCTTGATTGGGTTACTATTTCCAAATTATAATGTGCATGACCGACCATTTATATCTTTTTGATTTGTTCCCGTGGTATCAACATTTCAATTATCATAATAAGAAATATTAATGCTTCAATTCAACTTACTTTATATGATTTTGATTTAAGACGAAATTTAAGAGAATAATAATAAGATTTCTTCAACTTTATGATTTTAAATCAATGATATGTAAAATATAATATATGTAACGAAATATCTTTTTATTTTATAATCTTAAATATGTTATGTGAAAAATTAAAATTGAAGAGTTATCCAAAATAATATGTGACATTCTTTTTTAATAGATCAAAAAAAAAAAATCAACAGAAAAATTGAATTGGTCGGAACATGATGCATACCCAATCAAGCAATGTCCCACTTATCTAATAAAAGTACTATACTTGTATTAGTTGGGCTGAAGAGTCAGTGATGACATATTGTTGTTCGCCATTATATTGTCTGAATGTTTATGCAAAATTCGACTTAATTAATTATAAACCAAATGATTGTGAATGTTTTTATAACTTTGGAGGCCATGGAAGAAAAAAAGGATTTGTGTGATCAATCGGCATGTCATTCGCTTAATAAAAAGTATAATCTACGTAAATCTGATAGTGAGCTAATTATATTGTTTTTTTACAATCTTTTGAATTACAAGAATCCCGTAAAAATTTATGAATTATGGATACATCATTAAACTTCTGGATACATCACTAAACAATTGAATACATAGAAGAGGAATGTATTCGAGATGGGAGTGTTTTATCGAGAAAAAAATAATTTCGAAAAGGAGTTTGTTTTATTGTTTTAAAGACATTTCGACATTTTAGGAATCGCCACTTAATTTTTTAAGAAAAATTATGAAAACTTATTTTCAAACAACTTAAACAGAAAAATTGTTTTGAAAATATTTTAGGGGTTCGGGATTCTTATTAGCGTCCTAGGAAGGTGTTGAAGGCACCTAAGACGCTCCGCTTGATACGGTTTTCCGGCAATTAACCATTTGACTATTTTTAAAGAATTTGCGAACTCCATTTAAAGTTAAACTTCTTAAATCTAAATGAACTTGCAAACTTGAAATATTATTGTTTTAAGATTCAATTTTAGTTTTAAATTTGATAAAATAGAAAGGCGTTTCGACGAGGTTGGAGTTGTTCTAACCCTAAACTAACGGCATTTAAAACAAAAACGTAAACAAGTAGTAAAGAGAGATAGATAGATAGAGAGAGAGAGAGAGAAAGAGATATTTTTGGGGTCCAAATTCGGGTTCTGTTCGCCTTGAACGAAATTTGGACCCACCTGCTTTGGGTTTTCAACCCTTTTTTACCTGTCCTAATCTAAACATACAAGGATAAATAGGAAAGTAAAAACAAACAAGGGCTTATGCCCATCACAAATAAAATACGAGAATAAAATAACGAAAAGTCTTCTGTTCGGCCCTCTTCGAATTTCTTTGATCTCCCTGAAATTGGAATCCGTGCATTTGCCTCGACTCGGTAAAGGAATTGAGCCTTTACGGCTCCTCCGAATGCATAGAGAGAAATGGGGTCCCGAGGGCTCGAAAGGATTTCGCATACAAAATGATAATAAGAATTAGTGTATAAAATATTAAAATGAATGAGATGTATTACAAACCAAACGACATTCAATTAAACAAAACCTACTGAAACAAATCAAATCAGACCAAAGCAAACAACTCTTAATAGATCTAATGGGCCAAGTTATTAATGACAAATTTATCGACAAAGTGACACTAAACCAAATTCATGACATAAAATAAAGACAACAATATTGCATACTCATCAGACCAAACTCTCATGCCAAAGTAAGATCAATAATTTTTTGATAATAAGGAAGAAAACAAAAAAAAATCATGCTCTTATATCAGGAAGGCATAGAAATAGGATAGCAACACATAAACTCTTGACAATCACAAAGAGATAAAAGAAAAACACACTATTAACGTCCAAAACAAATAAAGCGATTTAAAGGCTAAGCTGATAACAGGCATAAGAACACAAGGAAATAAGTAAGAATACTAATGATTTCTAAGGATGGAAACAACTTCAAGCTACATGTTGCCTGCACAGCCTAACTCCCGCCATATACTCGAGTAAACAACTCTACAAGAGCAACATGACAAAATCCTCACGGACAAACGCTAAACAGTAAAGAGGCGGCATATAATCTTCCTTACAAAATCAACAAAAAGAAACCCCAATAGACTTAGACAAGGTAAATGATAGAAAACTCGAATGAACATCAGATGAATGACCTCTAGATGAAATGGCTGAATCCAATAGCTTAACATAACCTTTAGATCACCAAACGAAACGACGACAAACGAAAGAAAACTTAGGACGAAGCAGGCTGTTAATAGAGCACTGACGTGACAAACAATCTTCATGTCAAACAACTTCAAGACTATGCTTTGACTCACAAAATAACGCTAATCAGTTAAAGAAGGGCTGCAGGAAAACGTCAAAGAAACAGAACAGCAAGGCCATTATATCGACCGCGAATCCCGTAAGTTTTATTCGACAGTGCCCCTGCGTCGATGAAACCTCTAAAGACGTATACGTCATATCAAAATGCTATCGAATAAGTGGCAAGTAACAGCCGACTTAGCATAGATACGAGATAAAAAGCAAAACATGAAGAAGCAAGCGAAAACATGAATACGTGCAAATCAACACACGATAAAAAAAAAGACAGGCCATGTACACTTAAAGTTCAATTATTTTACCATATTCAACCCAACACAAAACGCGCGACCAACCAAGATGTTAACTGCCAAACCCCATAGCACTAAAGAAACGGAAAATTCACTTTCGAAACAGAACAAAAGGACGAAGAAATAATATAGAACAGGGGGGATTACCTCTTCGAAAGCAGCGAACGGGGACAACGACGAGCTAAGCGAGAACGAAATCCCAAACTGAAAGCGAAATACGAACTCCCAGCCAAGACGCTTCGAGAGAACACCACTGTCGCACCCGCCGCGACAAAACATAACGTATTTTCCGACTTCTTTTCAACTCCCTGTGTTTAATCTACAACTACTTGGGTTCTTGGCTGAACTCTCTAAACTATATTGAAAGTTCCTCCCAAAATTTCGAACAGAAAAGAAGTAGTAAAAATATGAAAAAGGTTTGAACCCACTGTCTTCCCCCCCCCCCCAATTTCAACCTAAAAATTTTCAACCCTTTCAACGTTTTAGGAGGGGGTATTTATAGAGGAAACTAGGATTTTTCGGATAAAAAGGGCTGGCGGATGCCTATTCAGGCCCACCAAAATTCAAAAACGAATTCCCAACCCTTATCCGAAAGGAAAATTCGAACGGGAAGAGAGGTGGAGGGTGGAGATCGCTTCGTTGTACTGGCGAAGCGACATGTCATCATCTCCAAGCGAGCAAGGACGATTCTCGCATCGTCTAGCGCAACAGGGTTGTACGAGCTTGACAGCTGCATGTGTCCGTTGTACTGTCTCGTTCAAGCGTGATGGAGAGAGGAAGGAGAGAGCGAAGGACGAGGGAGAGAGGAACGCGTGAAGGCAACGCGGGGGGGGGGATTGCTGGTATTTTTGCGTGAGGGGCTGGGGGTTTCTGTTTTCTGGGTTGTCCTTTCTGAATTCTGGGAATCGCAGGGGGAGGGAGAAGGAGGGGAAGGGAAAGAAGGGAGTTTGGGTCGGAGCGGGTCAGGAGGGAAAGGGCGGATTTAGAGTGAAATGGATTGGGTTTAGAATTAAAGGGGGTTGGGCCTGGGGAAATTATGGAATTGGGTTGAGGGGAAAAGGGGAGTGGACTGGATTAGGAAAAGCGTTGGAATGGGATGGGTTGCTGATTGGGCCGCTGGGAATAGAGGAAATGGGTTGATATTTTAGCTTAGTTGGCCGGGTAGGGAGAAAAATAAAAGGAAAGGGTTGAAGTGGGCTGGGATGTTGGACAAGGCCCAAGATTGATACTTTAATTGGATTAAAGGGAAAATGGGTTAAATTTAAAAGATGGACAATTTTAGTTAATAAAAATAAGATTAAAAATTGGCTAAACCTTATATATAAAAAAAAATTGTATTAATTAATCAACGAGCTCCCTCTTTTTTTATTTTGTTTTAGTAATATAATTATAAAATAGTTCTTCAAAGTATAATTATAATTTAAACTTAAGATAAGATGCTTACTAAAATTAAAATATTTTTGAGATGATTTTTAAATAATCATGAAATACACTAATTATATACATAACTATGTTAACATACATATTACCTAAAGTTATGCCAAAAGTAACCGACGTTACATAAAGTTCATGCATTATTATTATATTCGCAAAATTTATAAAACTAATTAATTTAGATTGTTTGGACAACTTACGAAGCTCGAAAATTAATTTATACCGACGCGGGTCAAAAATTGGGTGTCAACAATTGTCCCTCATTTTACTCGGGTTGATGCAAGCAATTCGAGGAAAATGAAATTGACCAAGCCAATTTTGACCAACCCCATCCATTTTCTAAAGGAAGGATTCGACAAAGGGTTTAAGAATTATGGCCGAACCCTTGAAATGGGTTTCCTACATATCTCAGGCTATATGAGTATTCAGGACACTTGTAGTTCGATAAGTTTGATTTAACGCACGACTTTGAAAGAATTCAAAAGCCACCTCGATACCGAATTATGAAAGTATCGAAATGCTCGAGAATAAAATTTGAGAGCGAATGTTGGAATACAATCGAGTTTTCAACATTGAATCCGCCTACATATCCTTAGACCTTCAGAAATCAGGCTGTGTGTAGTTTGACTCGATCAGTTGAAAAGAAAATCTATTATGCTAGATAACCTTCGGTTTTGGACAAATGACAAATTAAAAGAGTATGAAAAGGAGGCTTGTTACCTCTTAGCCATGAATGTGGCGCGCTTCACACCCATAATTAAGAGCTTACACGGACATAATTTCCAATGCTCTTGGCGCATTGTCACTCAGATTGGAAACTTGCTTCCGGTAAATCAAAAATTTCGGATGCGAGACTGAAACTGGCAAAACTAAAGAAAAACCCACATGACTTAAGATAGGGGTGTGGTTTGATTGTGGTGGAAGTCGCTCCTCTGCTCGCGTCCTAAGAGTTTGGCATTCCTCTTTGGACTGTGTCCCAGTTCGCTGCTAAGAAAAGTTTCACGTTGTGCTGCATCCTTGTTGATGTCGTCTGCACCTTTGGTTTGAGAATTCATCCTCTTGGATGCTCTCGACAAAGACTGAGATAAAAACTCGTCAGCTTAAAAAATGCAATTAGGATGGGAGACAGTGTCTTTTTACCATGTCGACATTTCTTTGTTCTCCTTCATATTCGACGTCGACTCGATCGGTCTGACGTACAGCAAATAAAGCTTATGTCTGGAGTTTGCAATACAATCTTCAATGTACTCTTCATTTGATGTTAAAATAAATAAACGCTGATATGATGCTGATATTTCTTTTGACGTCGTCTTTGATGTTCTTCTTGATGTTTACTTTTATCAAAATAAAAGAATGTAGTTGAGGCCAATGGATAAATATCCCTCTTGGGATACACGATTTCCCTTTCTTTATCCGTGTTTGTCCTCTTGCGGGGCATGAATATCTTCCCGCGTTACGTAAATTCCTGCGAGGTACGAAATCTTCTCGCAATATATAACTTTCGGCGAGGCATGAAATCTTCTCGCGATGTGCAAATTTCAACGAGGTATGGATTCTTCTCGTGATACATTAAATTCGGAGAGGTATGAACTCCTCTCGCGATGCATAAATTCCAGCGAGATATAAAGTCTTCCCGCGGTGTATAAATTTCAAATTCGCGATACATGATTTTCAACGAGGCATTGATTCTTCTCGTGATGCATTAACTCCAGCGAGGTATAAGTCTTTCTCGCGATATATAAATTTGACGAGGCATGGAATCTTCTCGTCATGCATAAATTCAAACGAGGTATAAAGTCTTCTCGCGATATATAAATTTGACGATGCATGAAGTCTTCTCGTCGAGCATAAATTCCAGCGAGATATAAAATCTTCTCGCGATGTATGAATTTCAAATTCGCGATGCATGATTTTCAATGAGACATGGATTCTTCTCGTGATGCGTTAATTCCAGCGAGGTATAAAGCCTTCTCGCGATATATAAATTTGACGAGGCATGAAATCTTCTCGTCGTGCATAAATTCAAACGAGGTATAAAGTCTTCTCGCGATATATAAATCTGACGAGGCATGAAGTCTTCTCGTCGAGCATAAATTCCAGCGAGGTATAAAGTCTTCTCGCGATGTATAAATTTCAAATTTGCGATGCATAATTTTCAACGAGGCATGGATTCTCTTCGTGATGCGTTAATTCCAGCGAGGTATAAAGCCTTCTCGCGATATATAAATTTGACGAGGCATGGAATCTTCTCTTCGTGCATAAATTCAAACAAGGTATAAAGTCTTCTCGCGATATATAAATTTGACGAGGCATGAAGTCTTCTCGTCGAGCATAAATTCCAGCGAGGTATAAAGTCTTCTTGCGATGTATAAATTTCAAATTCGCGATGCATGATTTTCAACGAGGCATTGATTCTTCTCGTGATGCTTTAATTCCAGCGAGGTATAAAGCCTTCTCGCGATATATAAATTTGACGAGGCATGGAATCTTCTCATCGTGCATAAATTCAAATGAGGTATAAAGTCTTCTCGCGATATATAAATTTGACGAGGCATGAAGTCTTCTCGTCGAGCATAAATTCCAGCGAGGTATAAAGTCTTCTCGCGATGTATAAATTTCAAATTCGCGATGCATGATTTTCAACGAGGCATGGATTCTTCTCGTGATGCGTTAATTCCAGCGAGGTATAAAGCCTCCTCGCGATATATAAATTTGATGAGGCATGGAATCTTCTCGTCGTGCATAAATTCAAACGAGGTATAAATTCTTCTCGCGATATATAAATTTGACAAGGCATGAAATCTTCTCGTCGTGCATAAATTCCAAAATTGCAATGCATGATTTTTCGCGATACATGACTTTCCGCAATGCATGATTTCTCGCTATGCATGATTTCCGCAATGCATGATTCTCCGCGATACATGGATATTTATATCGTCTGTGTTGATGATAACGGCAAGACGACCTCCAGATAATATATCGAGTTGATCGATAACAATAAAATAACTATCTCTTCTGGGGTAATGCGTTGTCTTGATTGACAATAATTATCTTGCCTTGATAATGTAATGCAAATAGCGTCCTTTACGGAAATCGTGAAATCTTCGTTGAGATTCCTGTTTGATTCACCTTTGAATCTGGCTAGACACCTTTCGTGAATTTCATATTGTTGGGAATTGCTTGAAATAAAAAAACCACATTCCCAAGTCTTTGACATAAGTGATATAAATGCCTCTTGCTTCTAGGAAAACCCTTGATTTTGGTATAGTTTTCTCCTCTTTGGAGTTCTTTGTAACGAGCAAGCTAGCTCAATAATAATCCAACTGTAACGAGGTGGATGCTCGATAATAGTCCAACTGTAACGAGGTGGATGCTCGATAATAGTCCAACTGTAACGAGGTGGATGACTCGATAATATTCCAGCCGTAACGAGGTGGATACTCGATAACATTCCAATTGTAACGAGGTGGATGGCTCGATAATATTCAACTGTAACGAGGTGGATGCTCGATAATATTCCAACTGTAACGAGGTGGATGGCTCGATAATAGTCCAACTGTAACGAGGTGGATGGCTCGATAATATTCCAACTGTAACGAGGTGGATGGTCGATAATATTCCAACTGTAACAAGGTGGATGCTCGATAATATTCCAACTGTAACAAGGTGGATGCTCGATAATATTCCAACTGTAACGAGGTGGATGCTTGATAATATTTCAACTGTAACGAGGTGGATGGCTCGATAATAGTCCAACTGTAACAAGCTGGATAGCTCGATAATATTCCAACTGTAACGAGGTGGATGCTCGATAATATTCCAACTGTAACGAGGTGGACGGCTCGATAATATTCCAACTGTAACGAGGTGGATTCTCGATAATATTCCAACTGTAACGAGGTGGATGGCTCGATAATATTCCAACTGTAACGAGGTGGATAACTCGATAAAATTCCAACATAATTGAAAAATAGGAACCATCATCTTTCTGGTGTGATAGATTCGGTGATTTCCTTTGCAACACTTCTAAATTAGTGTTATTTTTTATCATCTTCAAATTTGACGTTGATTTCATATATAATTTTGACTTTATCAATACTATCACCTGCAAAGCTCGACACCAAACATTAGTATCGATGATGAAGTAAAGAATAAAAGTAAAAGTGAGGAACTGGATTGAGTCATTTGGCTTATCCAGACTAGGATATGATGAGTCCACGATGGGTGCAAGTGACGTCCTTTTGTCATTCTTGACAACTTTATATATCCATTTTTGTGACTTCAATATTCCTGCATTCAAAGAAAATTCTTAGTTTGAAAGACTGATTTGTGTTGGTCTTGTCTCCATGCTCCTTCTTGGGGTTGGCTTACACGTTCGCCCGTCCTTTATATGACATATTTGATGGAATTTTTGAGGACCCTCCTCAAAAATTTGTCCGGTCTACAATATAGAAGAACTCTCATAACTTGCTCTGTTAACTCTGAGGTTGCTCATTCTGGAATTTTGAGGCTCCTCTTCAAAATTTTGCAGTTTACTTAAATAAGTAACAAATGACATTTGTGGAATTTTTGAGATCATCTCAAAAATTTTGTCCCAGTTGCAAACTAGACTATCGTATTTTTGAGATGCACCCAAGGCTAATCTCCGTAGAATTTTGATCTTCTGTTTTGACTAGTTAAAGAAGCCCAACTTCAAATGAATTTTTGAGATCCTCTCAAAAATTCTGTCCCAGTTTCCATTATGAAGAGAAATGGAAATCTTACTGGGTATATGACCGAGACGTTGTGGCGCCTACGTATCCCATTGGAGCAGGAATCAGGTCAAACGTAGTTCCCCTCTCAAGGATTAACAAAAATAGGAAGTTTTGATAAAGAAACGACCGAGGCCGACATAGGCCGCCTACGTATCTCATTCTTGAGAAATCAGGTCGAACGTAGTTCAAACAAGAAATGTGCGATACATTTTCAAAAGAAAGGTAACAAAACTTCATATGCAAAATATGGCCAATGTTGGGCATTCTTCTTCTCGACCTTTGATGATGAATATCTTCAAATGACTCAGTTCAGAAGTGTCTTGTACTCACTCTTGAGTATCCAATATGTCATCCATTCAGTTAATTTCCTCAATATTGATCAAGCTGTTGTTGATCATGTTTTGTATCTTGTGCTTCAGAGTTGAACAATTCTCTGTGTCATGTCCAATGGCTCCTGAATGATAAGCACATCTGTGGTCAGCTCTGCAAAATTTTCCCAAAGGATTGGCTGGTCTTCCTTCTATAGGATAGAGCATACCCATTGCTTTCAACCTTTCATAAAGTTGAGTTTGAGATTCCCTTAATGGTGTAAATACTTTAGGAGCCTTCCTAAATTTTGGGCAAGGAAGTTTTTCCTAATTGACATTATGGTTTTGATATTTCCTTTGAGAAGCTGACCTCATATGAGTAGCCGTGACCATACTTACCTCCTCCACTTTTCCTTTTGATTTATCCATATTACTATTTTCCCATTAGATCGCAATGCGGTAAATTTGGTGAGCTTTCCAGTCTTGAAACCAGATTCTTCCAAAGCTTCTCCCACTTTGACAATCTCGACAAACTTCTGTCCCATCATACACAATATTCTTTCATAGTACTCAGGCTCTTGAGTACGAATGAACATTTTAGTGATCTCACGTTCAGACATTGGAGGTTGATCTCTTGCGGCCTTTTTTCTCCAACGAAGAGCGTACTCTCGATAATTTTCTGTAGATTTCTGTTTGATCTTCTCCAAGTAGTAGCGATCTGGGGCATCTTCAATGTTATGTCCAAATCTTTCCGTGAAATCCTTTGCGAGTGCATTCCAACTTTTCCATTGTTTCAGCTCTTGTGATGTAAGCCACTCCAGAGCTTCTCCACTTAGACTTCGACTGAAAAGACGCATCAATAATGCTTCATCTTTGCCAACTCCCACGAGTTGATCACAATAAACTTTCAGATGTGTTAGAGGATTTCCTGTTCCATTAAAAGTAACAAACTTTGGCACTTTGAACCCTTCCGGGAGGTTGAGATTCGGATGGATGCATAAATCCTTATAGCTCAATCCATCGACTTCGGAAATATAGTGCAACTCTTACATGGCTTTCCTGATCTCTTCTTTCATATTCAGCTTGAATGCCTCTTCTTTTGACCTCCACACTCTCTCCTGTTTCTTATAGTGATCAAGCTCGGAACAATCGGCATGAGGTTCATTTGGAATTGGGATTTGAAAAGTAGTCTTTTGAGGTATGGGTGGAGCAATGGAGGGATTCTGGGTATTTTGAGTGGCTTGATAATTTTGGGGGAAAGTTTGAGGGTTGGTATTTTGGTTTTGAAGATGGGGGAAGGTTTGAGCCTTGTTCGTATTTTGGTTTTGAGGGAGATGGAGGATTTGAAGGTTAGTATTTTGAGGATGATGTGGTGCTTGACACGACGTGGTGGCGTGACGGGGATTGGGGATAGTTGAGTCAATGGTTGGAGGATTTTGAGCGGGGTTAGAGAGAAGGTTTTGAACCTGTTCCGCACTTGGTGGAGGAAAGTGGAGTGGAGGTCTTCCATCTCTTGGAGGGTTGAAGGATGAAATTGGATTAGACAAATCTTGCATTCTTTGCATTTCGACCCTCATTTCGGCAATCTGTTGCATCAACTGCATAATCAATTCATTTTTATCAGCGGCGGCGGGTTGAGCCACGACAACATCATTCATTTCAATCTCATCACTGTTATCCCCCATTATTGTCTTTTATTTTTGCAAATTTTGATCGGGGAAGGAATCTTTAGTGGCCTTAGACCTTGTGAAATACGGATGATCAACCAACTTATCAACACAAATCAGTTTTAAATACCTTACAAATGAAAAAAAACTCAAAAGACCAATATGTTAGTGCCTGGAGGTGGTATATAATACAAGATATCACATATAGGTGTAAACACATAAAAGTTGCTTTATTCGGAGATAAACTGGCTCACCATTATAGAAAAATGACCAAATAGACAGGAATTTATCTACTTGATTTTGGGATTTAGTGAATAAAAATGTCGACTTGAGTCGAGACAAAGTTGACGGTATCTTTCATTACCGTACTTTGATTTTTGATTGAGATGTAACTCTAATTTCCTTGTAAGAGTCGAAAAAGATAGAATTTATCAAAATTCTTTTGATTTGAAATGATTAATCTTTTTCTGGTATGAGAGTAATGAAGTTCATTTTTTTTTTTTTTTTTTTAGGAAACTAAAGACTCGAAGAGTATTTGGACGCACTTTTGATAGTGACTTGATATTTGTGCTTAGGGTATCTAAAAGTATTTGAAGAAGATTGAGCTAGAACATCTCCAGATAAAACAACATATTCACATAAGCAGTTATAATACATAAACAAATATTACGCGTTCTAATCAGATATGTGACTCTTTTGTGCCAAGGGTGGGCCTAGCGATTTGAGGGATGTATACGTCATTTGAAATATTTCATTGCCCCAAAATTCAAATTTATACAAATTTCATGAATAATACTTAATGGGGATACATAAGGGGTATACAAAATAATCAGTCCCACGCAGGGGTACGACCTTAAACTATACCTCCACGAAAGATTTTTTTTTTCGCAATCTTCAGGTGCCAACGTCTTTGGATGGACCAGTAGCTTTTAAAGCTCTTTCTTAAACTATAATCTAATCCTTACCCTATGAGACAATGATTTTCTCGAACATCGTATACATTCTTCAAATTTAAACACATAAGTATGAACGTCCATTTAGGCCGTGGGCCGTTTTGGACTCAAGGTGGTCTTCTAATGGCCCCAACACGCCATGGGTATTGGGTCATCTTAGACAAATGCACTATTTTTGGGATTTGATTTACCTCTATCCTAGGTTTACTAGAATTGTTTTCAAATTGACGGTTACCCGAGTCAGACAAACATCGAGGTGGAGTTACCAAACAACGCCGGATGACCGCATTCCGACTAATTGTTTGATACTCCCAAACAATTTCTTGGGTATATCTGAAAAAAGTCGTGGTAAGCCGCGTAACTTCCGTTTCCTAATGCAAACTATCTGCCGTTTGGCAGAAATATGCCATAAAATGCAACATTTTCGAAAACTAAAGTAACGAAACAATTAAACATTTAATCGCAAGTAGTCAAATAAAGTTAATCCTAGGGTTATAATCCTCCGTCTCCCCAGCAAAGTCGTCATTCTGTTTTATCGAGAAAAAACTAATTTCGAAAAGGAGTTTGTTTTATTGTTTTAAAGACATTTCGACATTTTAGGAATCGCCAATTAATTTTTTAAGAAAAATTAAGAAAACTTATTTTCAAACAACTTAAACAGAAAAATTATTTTGAAAATATTTTAGGGGTTTGGGATTCTTATTAGCGTCCTAGGAAGGTGTTGAAGGCACCTAAGACGCTCCGCTTAATACGGTTTTCCGGCAATTAACCATTTGACTATTTTTAAAGATTTTGCGAATTCCATTTAAAGTTAAACTTCTTAAATCTAAATGAGCTTGCAAACTTGAAATATTATTGTTTTAAGATTAAATTTTAGTTTTAAATTTGATAAAATAGAAAGGCGTTTCGACGAGGTTGGAGTTGTTCTAACCCTAAACTAACGGCATTTAAAACAAAAACGTAAACAAGTAGTAAAGAGAGATAGAGAGAGAGAGAGAGAGATTTTTGGGGTCCAAATTCGGGTTCTGTTCGCCTTGACCGAAATTTGGACCCACCTACTTTGGGTTTTCAACCCTTTTTTACCTGTCCTAATCTAAACATACAAGGATAAATAGGAAAGTAAAAACAAACAAGGGCTTATGCCCATTACAAATAAAATAACGAAAAGTCTTCTGTTCGGCCCTCTTCGAATTTCTTTGATCTCCCTGAAATTGGAATCTGTGCATTTTCCTCGACTCGGTAAAGGAATTGAGCCTTTACGGCTCCTCCGAATGCATAGAGAGAAATGGGGTCCCGAGGGCTCGAAAGGATTTCGCATACAAAATGATAATAGGAATTAGTGTATAAAATATTAAAATGAATGAGATGTATTACAAACCAAACGACATTCAATTAAACAAAACCTATTGAAAAAAATCAAATCAGACCAAAGCAAACAACTCTTAATAGATCTAATGGGCCAAGTTATTAATGACAAATTTGTCGACAAAGTGACACTAAACCAAATTCATGACATAAAATAAAGACAACAATATTGCATACTCATCAAACCAAACTCTCATGCCAAAGTAAGATCAATAATTTTTTGATAATAAGGAAGAAAACAAAAAAAATCATGCTCTTATATCAGGAAGGCATAGAAATAGGATAGCAACACATAAACTCTTGACAATCACAAAGAGATAAAAAGAAAAACACACTATTAACGTCCAAAACAAATAAAGCGATTTAAAGGCTAAGCTGATAACAGGCATAAGAACACAAGGAAATAAGTAAGAATACTACTAATGATTTCTAAGGATGGAAACAACTTCAAGCTACATGTTGCCTGCACAGCCTAACTCCCTCCATATACTCGAGTAAACAACTCTACAAGAGCAACATGACAAAATCCTCACGGACAAACGCTAAACAGTAAAGAGGCAGCATATAATCTTCCTTACAAAATCAACAAAAAGAAACCCCAATAGACTTAGACAAGGTAAATGATAGCAAACTCGAATGAACATCAGATGAATGACCTCTAGATGAAATGGCTGAATCCAATAGCTTAACATAACCTTTAGATCACCATACGAAACGACGACAAACGAAAGAAAACTTAGGACGAAGCAGGCTGTTAATAGAGCACTGACGCGACAAACAATCTTCATGTCAAACAACTTTAAGACTATGCTTCATCTCACAAAATAACGCTAATCAGTAAAAGAAGGGCTGCAGGAAAACGTCAAAGAAACAGAACAGCAAGGCCATTATATCGACTGCGAATCCCGTAAGTTTGATTCGACAGTGCCCCTGCGTCGATGAAACCTCTAAAGACGTATACGTCATATCAAAATGCTATCGAATAATTGGCAAGTAACAGCCGACTTAGCATAGATACGAGAGGAGTAAAGCAAAACATGAAGAAGCAAGCGAAAACATGAATACGTGCAAATCAACACACGATAAAAAAAATGACAGGCCATGTACACTTAAAGTTTAATTATTTTACCATATTCAACCCAACACAAAACGCGCGACCAGCCAAGATGTTAACCACCAAACCCATAGCACTAAAGAAACGGAAAATTCACTTTCGAAACAGAATAAAAGGACGAAGAAATAATATGGAACAGGGGGGATTACCTCTTCGAAAGCAGCGAACGGGGACAACGACGAGCTAAGCGAGAACGAACTCCCACATTGAAAGCGAAATACGAACCCCCAGCCAAGACGCTTCGAGAGAACACCACAGTCGCACCTGCCGCGACAAAACAAAACGTATTTTCCGACTTCTTTTCAACTCCCTGTGTTTATCTCTACAACTACTTGGGTTCTTGGCTGAACTCTCTAAACTATATTGAAGGTTCCTCCCAAAATTTCGAACAGAAAAGAAGCAGTAAAAATATGAAAAAGGTTTGAACCCACTGTCTTCCCCCCTAAATTTCAACCTAAAAATTTTCAACCCTTTCAACGTTTTAGGAGGGGGTATTTATAGAGGAAACTAGGGTTTTTCAGACAAAAAGGGCTGGCGGATGCCTATTCAGGCCCATCAAAATTCAAAAATGAATTCCCAACCCTTATCCGAAAGGACGATTCGAACGGGAAGGGAGGTGGAGGGTGGAGATCGCTTCGTTGTACTGGCGAAGCGACGTGTCATCATCTCCAAGCGAGCAAGGACGGCCAAGGACGATTCTCGCGTCGTCTAGCGCAACAGGGTTGTACGAGCTTGACGGCTGCATGTGTCCGTTGCACTGTCTCGTTCACGCGCGATGGAGAGAGGAAGGAGAGAGCGAAGGACGAGGGAGAGAGGAACGCGTGAAGGCAACGCTGGGGGGAAAATTGTTGGGGTTTTCGCGTGAGGGGCTGGGGGTTTCTGTTTTCTGGGTTGTCCTTTCTGAATTCTGGGAATCGCAGGGGGAGGGAGAAGGAGGGGAAGGGAAAGAAGGGAGTTTGGGTCGGAGCGGGTCAGGAGGGAAAGGGCGGATTTAGAGTGAAATGGATTGGGTTTAAAATTAAAGGGGGTTGGGCCTGGGGAAATTATGGAATTGGGTTGAGGGGAAAAGGGGAGTGGGCTGGATTAGGAAAAGCGTTGGAATGGGATGGGTTGCTGATTGGGCAGCTAGGAATAGAAGAAATGGGTTGATATTTTAGCTTAGTGGGCCGGGTAGGGAGAAAAATAAAAGGAAAGGGTTGAAGTGGGCTGGGATGTTGGACAAGGCCCAAGATTGATTCTTTAAATGGATTAAAGGGAAAATGGGTTAAATTTAAAAGATGGTCAATTTAGTTAATAAAAATAAGATTAAAAATTGGCTAAAACTTAAATAAAAAAATGAATTTGTATTAATTAATCAACGAGCTCCCTTTTTTTTCTTTTTGTTTTAGTAATATAATTATAAAATAGTGCTTCAAAGTATAATTATAATTTAAACTTAAGATAAGATGCTTACTAAAATTAAAATATTTTTGAGATGATTTTTGAATAATCATGAAATACATTAATTATATACATAACTATGTTAACATACATATTACCTAAAGTTATGCCAAAAGTAACCGACGTAACATAAAGTTCATGCATTATTATTATATTCACAAAATTTATAAAACTAATTAATTTAGATTGTTTGGAAAACTTACGAAGCTCGAAAATTAATTTATACCGACGCGGGTCAAAATTGGGTGTCAACAGGGAGTGATGTATCATATAGGGGATAAGACATCCGGATATATAGGAGAGATTTATCTTAGAAGGATGGATGTATCCCAAAGGAAAGGGATATATTAAAGAGTAGAGGAATGTATCAGCGAAAGGAGAGTGATTTATCTAAAAGTGAATTTTTGAAGTTTTTTAGAATGACAGAAAATTTTATAGATAATGATATAATAAAATGTGTATTTAGGTAATTTTTACTAATAAACATGGATAGGACTTTATAAGAAAATAAAGGAATGGGCAAACTTTTGTACACAATTTTGAGTATTTATGGACGTTATAAGATTTTTGGGGCTAGAAGGAATTGAGGAATTTTCATTTTCATCCCGTTTTCAACTAATTAACTATTATGGAGAATCATTTTGATAACTTACATTTACTTTCTAGCTGATCGGCTAAAACTTTATAGTCTTAGGAGTGCGTACTTGTTAAGGATGCTTAATTAGCATTTGATTTTTTGTTAATTGATTAATAAAATATTGATTTGATATGGGGTTAACTATCTTTTAAGGATTTATTTATAATAAAAGGTTTGCATACTCATATTTAGTTTAGAAAAGTAGTTGCGGTCATTTTCTACGTATGAACTTTGAAAGATACATGTTTTTAAAAATATTTATTTTCTGTTTACAAGCCAAGGCGTGATTGAAAAACTTTAAAAAAAGGTGTGTACGTTTTAATATATTTCATAGAAATAAATAAGTAGAAAATTATTTAATTGTAATTTATTTTAATAATTATTCTTTAATATACTTATAAATATACCTTATAGAGGTGTAACTATATTATTTTCATTATATAGAACTTATAACCATTTTACTTCAAAATATAGAAAATATATTTGAAACAAAATCATATATATTAGCAAAAATAATGTATGCATCAACTCTGTGTAAGGGGTACAAAATCGAACCAAAATCATATGTATTACACGATTTCATATTATATTATTATTATTATTATTATTATTATTATTATTATTATTGTTGTTGTTGTTGTTGTTGTGTTGTTGTTGTTGTTGTTGTTGTTATTATTTATTTATTGGAATTATTTTTCATTAATCATATCATATCGCCACGCCTCGAAATCATATTATATATTCGAAACAAAAGCATATGCATTACGCGATTTCATTATTATTGTAATTATTTTGTTGTATGTTTTAGTGTCAGGGCTAGACATTTGGTATTTCGGTTCGATTTTTTTTTTATTCTTGTTCATGAGTACCGAACACCGAATCAAAATAATTTGGTTCGATTTGATTTTTCTTATTTCATTTCGATTTATGTTATTTCGGTTCAGTTTTTTATGGGACTGATTAGTGTGCTTTTTAAAACTTTGTAATTTTCTAACACCTGATATGGTCGCCAGTCGGTCGTCGATCGGTTGAGGAACCCGAAATGTGGTCTCTAACTCGCTGCTGCTACTGTGTGTGTTGATGGTCTACAGGGACTGGCTGCTGCTGTTTTGCATGCTGCTAGTCGACTGGGACTGGCGAGTGGAGGTTGGTGCTGCTCGACGCCAGCCGCCGGAAAGAGAACTATGACAAAGGTCGCCGGCTACTGCTAGTCAAAACTCAAAATTGAAAAAGAGAGAAACAATAAAGTGTAAAGAAACATAGGAAAGTGCAAAAGTTTGAAAAGACTCACAAAAGGTCTTGAGTCTTGTGCACTCTTTTGAACTAATTTAATTTTGCCTTTTAATTTAATTATAATATTTATTATTTAATATAATATATTTCAATAAATTAAAATACCAAATAACACAAATATTACATATCGAAAATCGAAAGGTATGGAGAAATACAATAATTATCTCAGTTGTATATAAAAATACAAAGATAAACTTTGTTTAGGAGATTCTATAACCAACAAACATCACTATGTGTTATGTGATGATAGAATGTCTCGCACATGCTGCCAGAACTGTCCCATAACTTGCTAGGTATAGTATGTCTCAACTAAGTGGATTCACTAGTCTACGCTAAAAAGCATTATGGATTCACCTAAAAGTATGACCCTTTCTACCCATGTTGGTTACATGGTTTATGGAGACTTGAATTATTATGAGCTCGTCCCCATATCAATGTTAATTGGCGCGTGGATGAAATCGGGGGCAAAATATTTTCCCTACTAAAACGAACCCAATGCGGCAAAATCTTTTCCCTACTAAGACGAATCCAATACAATGTGAACTCACATACCTCTTAGGGATTAACCCTTGACGAAACCCGGAAGAGAAATCTCAAGAACATGACGAAACCTTGGCTATTTTCCTCTTTTCTCCTCTCTCAAAGCCCTGGAGTTAATTTGAAATTTGTTAGCTGAACCAATTTAGTTTACACCCCTAATTAATTACTAAAAATGAATTAACTTAATTGGATAATGAAAACACCAAAATAGCTTTCTTAAATCCGGGTGACTTTCCTTATCTGCACAATCCGACTTCGAACGAGCATATCTCCCTCATATGAGTTTGAAAATTAGCAAGCTTGGTGGCGTTGGAAAGAGGTTTCCAAGAACTTATTGATACTTTTTACCCCACCTAACTCATTTTTTACTAATAAATATAGTCAGTTGAAGTTGACCCAAAACTCATATTTAACATATATTGTCAAATTTTTTCGGATTTGCTATTTTCGAATTTGATTCTTTCTATTTTTAGCTCTTTCAAAGTTATACATATTTTGTGTTATTTTTTAAGGAAACACTTTAGCTAGTTGTATTTTGGTATGACTAAAGAAATATTTGAAGTACAATTGTACAAGTATATTATATGTTTGTATGAATACTTACCGGGAAAATATGATTAAATCCAAAAACCCAAATTTTATTAATATGGTTTATAAATTTAAAATCCGACACAAATAATTTGGTATTGAAAACTCGAACCAACCCGGTCATGTACACCCCTATTTTTGTGTATTAATAATATCTTGTTTAGTACATTTTATGTTACCTACATTACACACTCATGTATTAAAGTGTGTATTGCTGCTGCCATGGATTTCTAGATATTGCCGGATTAGTAATATAAAAGATTTAATGCATGCATTAGCATGATTAAAGACTCAATTATCCCTCAAAATCTTTCTTACACATTTTCCATCATAATTGTGGAAGATAACTTTGTAAATAAATACTCAATGCATACTATTTTTAATACACCAAATCAATAAATACATAAGAAATAATCTATATATAATTAATATAAGCAGAATTAATACAAGCATTATTAACGCAAATATTACTAATTATACACTCTATTTAGCATTATTATTATAAAATCTATCAAACAACTTTCTAAGAGTGTTTTCGTAAGTTAACCCATAAGCCATAATGATTTTGTCTTTTTAAGGGATAAGAATGGGATTGAGCAAGACGAATTTGAATTTAGTCGAGACTCAAATATGAACTTCGGATATTGAAGAAAAAAAAAACATTTGATCGTCTATCAATCCACCCCACCCTCACTAATTTAGGAAAAGAATATTTCAACCTTGCCCCGCATCCCCACACCTGTGTAGTCTAAAACTCGCCCTGCGCCGTCCCACAAAACCCACCTCGCTCCACACCCACCCCGCCCCCGCCCCATTACCATCCATAGTCTCTTTACACGAATTCCAACTTGACATAGATGTACCATACAAAAACTTTAATTCAAAGAAAGAATCATGAAGAATGATTAGAAGAGGACACATGAATCAGACAATTCGCACTAGTGTTAGTGGACATATATTCGTGTCATTTCAGATGCAGTAACGCCTTTTGGATCATATTTTTTTTTTCAATAGCTTTTCAATGTTATGTTATTTTATTTTTGTCAGAGATTTTTGTATTTCCTAATTCATATTGTTCATTAGGTGAAGGGTCGAGCTCTGCATATAGTAATACCTTACACGTTATATTTATATGATGTATCATTGTATCTACATGATGGAGTTTTTCGTTCAACTTTGATAATAAAAGATTAACTAGAACCCTATCGATCCAATTAAGCTACATAAAAATTTATAGTAATGATCACTTATTCAGTACTGAAATTTTACTATCTCTGGTCACAGAGGCGGAGCCAAAATTAGGAGTTTGGAGATTCTACACCAAATTGTTTGGGGGTTCACAAGTTAATATACATAAATTTTTATAATTTCTTCATTCAAATATAGTGTCTACGAAAAAAATACCTTTGAACTATTTGAAAAGGTTTAAAAATACCCCTCATTCACCTATTGGGTTAAAAATACCCTTCCATCCACCTTTTTGGTCCACAATTACTCTTAAACTAACAATTTTTTATTTTTTTAATTAATATTATTATTAATTATTATGTGACATCTTTTTATTGGATAAATTTAAATTTCAACCAACCAAATTTTTTCTACCCATTTAACCCATATCCACATTCTTTGACCCAAAACCAACTAAAAAAGTTATCAAAAATAATAAATTTCATCTAACTCTTCTCTTTCCCTTGAATCTAATAACCTATTTTCTTTTTTCCTCTTTTCTTATTCAACAATTTCAAAATGAAATTAATGATTGAATCAATTAGTATTTGAATTTGAAATTAACATAATGATATTTGAATTTGGTCATATCAAATATAACTAAAAAGCTCTTCTTGATTGAGTTTGAATTTGATCTTTCTTGTTTCTTCCTTTTGGTTCACACCATGTGAAAATTTTAATTTTTTAAGGAGAAGTTGCACTAGATAGTTCTTCTTAATCGTGCTTTAATAGTGGAATTGATATAATTTGACTTGGGTTTGTTTCTTTCTTCCCCTTTTGGTTCACACCCTTTAAAAATATTCAATTTTCATGGTTGAGTTGCACTAAAATAGTTGTTCTTGATTGTGTTTTCATGGTGACATTGAGAAAACCTGAATTGGGTCTTCTTATTTCTTCCTTTTGGTTCACACTCTTTTCAAAGATTCAATTTTTCATAGTGGAGTTGCACCAAAAAGCTCTATTTGATTGTATTCTAATGGTAGCATTGACCAAATTCTAACACAATCAAGAAGAGGCTTTTAGTTCTAATTGGTATTAAATTCACTAGTTATCATTGATTGAGGTTGTATATGGTGATGAGAAAGAGAATAAGTTATTGTTGGAATGGTAGAGAAGAGATGTTCAAATCTTTTAATTTTGATGAATTTTTAATTTGTTTTGGGTCAAAAAATGTGAATATGGATCAAATGGGTAGGAAATTTTTTGGTGGATTGAAATTTAAATTTATCAAATATGAAGATGTCACATAATAATTGATAATAATAATAATTAAATAATAAAAGGTTGTTAGTTTTAAGGGTAATTATGGACCAAAAAGGTGAATGAAGGGGTATTTTGAACCCAATAGGTGAACAAAGGATATTTATAAACCTTTTCTAATAGTCCAAGGGTATTTTTCACCATTTTCCCTTTTATATAAGTTTAAGTATCTATTATTGCACACCCAAAATTAAAGGTCATTGTTGTAAGTTGACGCTAAGTTAATGGTCATATGTATTATACCTTTAAAAATCAAATATTTGACAACTCCTTAAAACTACTTTTAAACTGAAGCAGAAGCAATTTTTCTGTTGTCGTGAAGTTAAAAATTTCTATTGTTTATAAAAAGTAGAAGCATAAAATTAATATTTAAGCAGCTTTTTGATGTTGTGAATTAGTTAAGAAATTCTAATTTTTTTAATAAAAAGCAAAAGCATAAAATTATTATTTTTAGGGATAATGCACAAGTACTCCCTCAATCTATGCCCAAAATCTCAGAGACACATTTATACTATACTAAAGTCCTATTATCCCCTAAACTTATTTTATTATACTTTTTTACGCCTTTTCGGCCTACGTGGCACTATCTTGTGGGTCCAACGCTGGTTTACTTTTATCTTCAAGCTAGTGCCACGTAGGTCTAAAAAAGGTAGAGAAATTATTTATAAAATAAATTCAGGGGTAATAGGACCTTAGTATAGTATAAATATGTCTCTTAGATTTCGGGCATAGGTTAAGGGGGCACTTGTATTTAGTATCGTTAGGACCAAACCCATATAATTTTACGAATAAAATACATACATTAATAACAGGAGAAGACCCAAATAGTGGATTAGTAGCCTTACAACGAAATGCAGTAATAAAACTAGAACAATTAAGTATAAGTAATTGGTATTATATAAAGAAATTTTTAAATGATTATTTCTATTATTATACAATTAGTGGAAATGCTTTTGACCAAGACTTAGGTAAAAAATTATTTAACAAACTACCAGGAGCTTTAGGAAGAGAAATAGAAGAAAGATGGACTAAAAGAGAAGGAGTAGCACAAAATCCTCAAGCAAAATGGTCGATAGGACATAGGATACAACATATAATGGAAATATTACAACAAAAATGTACTAATTTACAAATACAAAAACAACTAAAGCAGAATGAAATGAATATCTGTAAAGACATAATATATACAACTCAAAATTATTATAAAAATCAATATAAAAAGAAAAAGTATAAAAGATATAACCCACAAAATAATAAGAGATACAATAAAAAAGATATTTCCTTAGAAAATCTTCAGCAAGGAAACCATATTTAAATAGAGACAGACATGTTAGAAAATATAGAACAGACAGAAATTATAAAAATAAGTTAGAATGTTTTACATGTGGAAGTATAGAACATCTAGCAAATACTTGCCCTAAAAGATATAATGCTAAAACTAGAAATGCTCAATTAGTAGAAGAATTTAACGAAGCATTATTAAATGTAGATGAATATATGTCAGATAATGAAAGCATCTACTCTATAGTAAGTATTGATATAGATGAGAATAACAAAGAAGAAGATTCTTCTAATTCAGAAGGAGAAGAATTGATTAATGAAATAGGAGTAGAAAATATAAATATAGATGACCTAAAAATTAATTTTATGAATATAATAGAATGTGACATAATTTTGAAAAAGATACAGGAATAGATAGTAATCCATGTAACTGGTGTAAATGGTATCCAAGTAAATATAAAAGAGCTAAATGTAATAAATGCTTTATAGAAGGATGTATAAGTTGTATAGAAACACAATTTGGAGTAATAACTCAGAAAAGAAAAGAGGTATATACAAATGAACCTCTAATAAATTTAAAAGTATTAGTATTAGAAGCAAAAGTTAAAGAATTAGAAGAAAGAATAGTAAGTTTAGAAAAAGGAAAAAAATATTGAACAGGAATTACAACTAGATAATCAAGAATTAATGAATGAAGAATCTAATACTTTAATATGTAATGAAGATAAAAATATAGACACTGTTAAAATATTAGCAAAACTTCAAATTGGAAAATATGAAATAGAGGCTTTAGCATTAATAGATTCAGGATGTACCAAAAATATTTTAAATAAAAAAATTGTACCTCCAGAATTAATAAAGACTTTAGAAAAATCACTTGCAGCTATGCAAATGGATGGAACACATAATATATATAGATACTATATAGACAAAGCACAAATAAATTTTTTAAATACTTGTTCAGAATTCTATAAACCTACCTATAAGATGGATAAAATATGGGTAAGAGATTTAGATATAAGAGTAGACTTTGTGTTAGGACTAGATTTTATACTATGCAATAAAGGAGGAACTTTAATAACAAAAGATGGGATACTTTTCATGAAAAATATTACTAATACTTCAGTTTTAACTAATAAAATTGACACTAAAGTAAGACATAAAGAAAAATGTTGTGATAATTGTGAAAATAATATAGAATGTACTAACACGGAATGTAATACATTATACGAGAATATAGAGATAGATAAATAAGATGAAAAGTTTAATAAAAACTATGTCTTAATAGAAATGGAAACGGAAGTTATATAATTTAAGATAGGAATTCAAAAAATAGGACAAATAAAAAATCAACAAGATCTAGATAATATAATAAAAATTTTAGATCAAATAGAAATAATAGGAGAAAAGCCTCTAAAGTATTGGGAAAATAATCATGAAGTATGTAAGTTAGTCATAATAAACCCAGAATATATAATAAAAACAGCCTCAATAGAAGCTACAAATCAGGATCTAGAAGATTTTAGAATACAAATCAAAGAACTATTAGAATTAGGAGTAATAAGAAGATCTACTTCAAAACATAGATCAGCAGCATTTATGGTAAGAAATCATAGTGAAATAATTAAAAAAAAAGCTAGAATGGTTATAAATTACAAAAGACTAAATGACAATACTAGAACAGACGGTTATAAATTACCAGATAAAACAAATTAATAAATAGAATTCAAGGAAAAACAATTTTCAGCAAATTCGATTGTAAATCAAGATACTGGCAGATAAAAATGCATCCAGACAGTATAGAATGGACAACTTTTAACTGCCCTGAAGGACATTTTGAATGGTTAGTCATGCAATTTGGGTAAAAACAGCACCTCCAATTTTCCAAAGAAAAATGGATAAAATATTTGGAGAATATAAAAAATTTATTTTAGTATATGTAGATGATATTCTAGTATTTAATAAAAATATAAAAGAACACTTAGGACATTTACAAACAGTTTTTAGATTATTTGTTAATAATGGGATAATAATTAGCAAGAAGAAAATAGAATTGTGTAAAATTATATAAAATTTTTAGGAATTACTTTAGGAGAAGGAAAGGTTAAATTACAACCTCATATAGCTAAAAAGCTCTAGACATGCCAGATAAATTAAATAATTTAAAAGATTTACAAAAATTTCTAGGTATAATTAATTATGCAAGGCCTTTTATTAAAGATTTAGAAAAAATAGCAGGACCATTTGTAACGACCTGTTTAGTCGTTTTGAGCAACAGATTTTATTCTGGAAAAACTGGCAGAGGTGACGGAGGCCCGACGACCGTCACGGGCACGACGGACCGTCGTGGAGGTGTCGTGCAAAACACTTGGAAAAATCTGAAATTGGGTACTGAAATCGACTCTCTGACCGTCACGACGAATGGCAGGACGGACCGTCACAAGCGTGACGGACCGTCACAGACTCTTTGATGGAAATTGAGTCTCTGACGGTTGCGACGGACAGCAGGACGGACCGTCGCAGGGCACGACGGCCCGCACGGGCTGCGTAGTCCCAGGCGGGGTCGGATTTCTGATTAATTAATTTAAGGGCGTTTTGGACTATTCCTGCTGCTTTAATATAAATAATGGGTTAATGTTAATAAGTCTAATTACTTGGGGGTTAAAAGAGGTAACCTTAAGTTAATTAGTGGATTATTAGTGCCATCTTTTAAAACTTAATTATATGATAATTAGGGTAAAAGAAAGAGGGTTTGAATAAAGAAAAACAGAAAGAAAAAGAGAGGAGAACGAGTAGAGAGAGAGAGGAACGAAGAGGACAAACAAGAATTGAGGAATTTGCTTGCTTGATCACGATCTTCGGGGAGGTAGGTTATGGTTTTTACACTATTCGTAGTAAACTCTTAATAGCGAATGATATGTGTTGGGTAGTATTATTAAGTCTTCTATATGCTTAATTGTGTGTATGCATGATTGCTCTTATATATATATATGATTGTGATAAAATAAGCATGATGAAACTATTGAATCTTAAATCTTGAAGAAACCCTAATCTACTTTGTTAATGATGATGCCTTGGTATAAAAGAAGGCTTAATGAACGAAAGTAGTGAGATTAGGGGATCGGGTGCCACGTTCCGGTACCAGGATAGAATATGAGGATCGAGCGTGAGTGTCACGTTCCGACACCAGATAGAATATGAGAATCGGAGTATCACGTTCCGACACCAGGATAGTATATGGATCGGGTGTCACGTTCCGACACCAGGATAGAATATGAGGATCGGAGTGTCACGTTCCGACACCAGGATAGTATATGGATCGGGTGCCACGTTCCGGTACCAGATAGAATATGAGGATCGGAGTGTCACGTTCCGACACCAGGATAGTATATGGATCGGGTGCCACGTTCCGGTACCAGGATAGAATGAGGAGCGGAGTGTCACGTACCGACACGAGAGTAAATAATATAATGAATCTTGAAGATCTAATATACTCAATCTAAAGAACATGTTTCCCAAATGAGTATGATGAGGAGGCGTGAGTCCTCATTGATGTGCTTGGTGTTGTAACCAAGGATTATGGTAATTGTAAATGCTGCATGCTAAGGATATTAGTTGATTTTATGATGTTACTTGATATATACTGTTTTCTATTTTGAGTTGGCCGATGATACCTACTCAGTACGTGTGGTTGTACTGACCCCCTACTTTTATGTTTTCTTTTTGTATATCGTGGTATGCAGCAAACGTGCCGTCATCTTCGACTCAACAGTAGTTCAAGCCAGTCTTCGTCACACCGGATCTTCAGGGTGAGCTTCTTCTGAGCTATGCTTCTAGCTTGGACTGGATCTCCTTCCTCATGTCTTGATGCCTTGAAGTTTCGGCATAGACTAGCTTTTATTTGTTTTAGCTTCTTAGAATACTCTTAGTTTAGTAAATTGATCATAGATGTTCTTGTGGTGATGACTTCCAGATTTTGGGGAATTAATAGAAGTTGAATTTTAGAAGTTATTGAATTGTCTTTTATTTATGAGTTTAAGTCTTCCGCATTGCTTTATGTTGATATTAAATTGACATGATAAGTTTAGATTGGTGGTTCGCTCACATAGGAGGGTAAATGTGGGTGCCAGTCGCGGCTCGATTTGGGTCGTGACCCATTATCTCAAGATAGGAACTAAAGGACAAAAAAATTCAATATTGAAGACATAAAATTATTACAAAGATAAAAGAAAAATAAAAATATTCCTGATCTTAATATGCCATTAGAATCAGACTATTAATAATAGAAACAGATGAAGTTTGAAGGATGGGGTGCAGTATTAAAATCAAAACCACATAATATAGTTCTAAACAGAAGAAAAAATATGTGCTTATCAAAGTGGAAAATTCAAAGAAAAGTGTAATAAAGCTAGTAGAGATGTTGAACATTTTAGCGGTAATTATATGGTCTAAATATTTTTAGTTTAGAATTATATTTTAAATAAATCAAAATATTAATAAGAACAGATTGTGAAGCTATAGTAAAATTTTATCAAAAATTAATGATAAAACTAGTAGTAGAAGAAGAGGCTAAATTTTTAGATACTATATCAATTTATCATTCTATAAATTTTTGAGCATATCAAGGAAATGATAATAGTATTGCAGATCAACTAAGAAGATACTAATCAAAGTTTAAATTTTACAGAATGAGACCTCTACACTAGATGTACAACCTCTACACTAGATGTACAAACTCAGACAGATATACAGGGTTTTCCATCCCAAACAAAAATGGATGAGATGGGTGTGCATTCCCCACTGAATGCTAAGAAATCCACTGTATCGGATGAAGATACAGCTAGTCCGCTTCAAACGGTAGCCGGTAAAGACTTCTCAAACCCGTTAATGGTTGTCACTTTGCCAAAAAGTGAAAAAGATGAAGGTTCATCTTCAAGAAGAAGATTACCACTTTCATTTAACCAGACTATTAGACAAAAAATTAAAAAATTCCAAAAAAATAAAGATCTAGAATCCCTTATAACCCAAACCGTAGAAAAATTACTTAAACAAAAACAAGAAAAAGATAAACATATAAACCTAAGCCCAATACAAAGCCCAAGACAAGATTCTGTTCCAAGCCCAAATAATTCAGATAATATTTCAGACTCAATGCAATTTGCTCAAGACCCAAATGATGATGACTCTGGAATGAGTTTTGATTCAATTGCATTACATAATTTAGACACTTAAAAATAATAATCTATTATTATAGTTTTAAAGAGTAATGCCTCTTTTGTCAAAAAATGTGAGTCCCACTTCTACTTCCACACATTGAAAAACGTTGGGGACGCGTCTTTACTTTAAAAATAAAAATAATATATAAGAGATAAGTATTGACAGACAGATAACAGACTAGAAGGACAATAATGCAGACAGATATCAGACTAGAAGAACAATAATGCAAGAAAAGGAATATTATTTCACGTGACGATGGGGCCCAGATGTGTACCCGGCTGAGAGGATAAGATTCCTTTTTCATTTGAAATCCGAAGTTTGAAGTCCGAAGACCTCTATAAAAGCAAACATTATCAAGACAAGAGGATCAGAAGGCAAAAAAGGCTAAAACAACCACAACAAAAGCTCTCTCAAAATCCTCAAAACAACCCCTTTTCTCTTCAAAATTATCTTTTAAAGATTGTAGTAAAGTTTTTAGTTCTTTATTCTAAAGTTTGTTTTAAGTAAAAGTTTTGAAGCTTTTTTTGGGTTTCCCGAAAGGAAACTTCACTCTGTTCTAAATAATGTAATTTTTCATATTTAGTTTCTAGTAAACTTCCCCATATATGAAATTATGTGTGTTTTATAAAATGTTAATTATTTGATAAATTCATGTAAATTTATGAATATCATCATGAATCTATATTACTTAGTATATGGTTAGTCTCTTAGCTTCTTAAAAGTATCGATGGATTAACCTGTAAATTCCTAGGACATTGTCAGGTTAAATGTTCTGAGAAAAGAACTATGAATAACCAAATCCAGGGTGTGGTTAAAGAAGATTACTTTTAAGAACAAAGGCTAAGAGAAAGAGATGAACAGTAATAATAGATTCATGAATGGACAGAGTCCATAAAAAAAGGGGAGTTAAAACTAGAAACTAATATGATATTTACATAATAGAACAAGAGAGTGAAGGAGTACTGAGTAGGATTGAATATATACATATGTATACATATATAATATATATATGTATATATATATGTATATATATATGTATATATATACATGTATATATATGTTATTTAGTTATGTTTTTATATTATTATTAATATATATGGTACATATTATTTTACGTATTATTTTATAGAATTAGAAACAAAAGTAACCACAATATTTTTGCAGGATTAAAAGAAGAGAGAAAATAACAATTAAAGATCTAGACCTTCCCAAAAATGTATAACAAAAATTTCTTTATTTTTATTTTCAAAACTATAGAGTATTATAGAAAAGAAAAAAGAAGAAGATAATTGCTAAGATTGAATCCAAGAGAATAGGTAACAAATACCAAAAACGATTCTTTTTCCAATATTTTTCAACAATATTTATCTATTTATAATATTGATTTTAAAAATTTGAATATGTAAATTTTAATTAATTAAATTGAAAACATAATTAAAGTTTTTGTATTAGATGTCTAATATAGTTTCTCTATAAAAAGTAATTTTCATATTAATAGCACACTAAGACTTTTATTTTTTTAATTCATTTGACTCATAAAAAAGCTTTTTTTTTAAAAATAGTCAAAGATAAATTGCTTATCAAAACACTTTTCAAATGAATTTGTCAAATACAAATTGGTTCTTTTTTATTTTTTGAAAAAACACTTTTCTGAAAAGCTATTTTACAAAAACACTTTTAAAAATAAGTAATTTTTAGCAGTAATGTCAAACAAGCTCTAACTTTAAGACGAACAAGACTTTTAGGGGTCGTTTGGTACAAAGATCAATAATGCAGGAATTAGTAATGCATGGATTGGTAATACAAGGATTAGTAATGCATAGATTATTATTATCAAGTACCGATTGATTCATTATTTTTTAACTAGTTTTGTGGGTGGTTTAAAACTCTGCAAAAAAAATTTCCAATTATATCCTTGAGTTATTATGGGATTTTTCTATTCCATGTAATTAAATCAAGATAGATAATTGACGGACAATATTATTTTTTATAGCATTTTTAACTAGCTAGGAGAATAAAAACTTTATCGCCATGTTCACTATGTTCTGACTTAAATTATTTGATAGTAAATAATTGTCATCTTAATAAATTGGAGTTAATATCTCAAAAGGTCACACAACGATAATAATTTGTAGAGAAAATTTATTGTAGTTTGTTTTATATCAATAAATTATTAAAAAAAAAAACTCTTTATCATATAATAAAATAGAATAAAATAAACAATAGATATAGCAAAATTAATTAAACTATTTTATACTTGAGATGTTTTATTTATATATATATATGCTCTTATTTTAGACTACTTGTGTAATGTTTAAGGGACTTCTGTTAAGAGACAATATTTGACTTATGAATTGTTCTTAAATTCATACATCAACATTAGAATATTAGTCGGATTGTCATATTTTATAATAATAATAATAATAATAATAAGTAGATTAAATAATCCATGTTTTAGAAACAAAAAGTTATATTTAAATAATGGGATAATGCACAAGTACCCCCTCAACCTATGCCCAAAATCTCAGAAACACACTTATACTATACTAAGGTCCTATTACCCCCTGAACTTATTTTATTAATAATTTTTTTATCCCTTTTTGGCCTACGTGACACTGTCTTGTGGGTCCAATGCTGGTTGACTTTTTTGTTTCAAGCTAGTGCCACTAGGCCGAAAAAGGGTAGAAAATTACTTATAAAATAAGTTCAGGGGGGTAATAGGACCTTAGTATAGGTTTGAAGGGGTACTTGTGCATTTTCCCCTAAATAATAAAATTTGCAAACTAATTTATTTAAATAAATTTATTAGTATAAATATAAAATATAAAATCAAGAAAATTAATAAAATGATTAAAAAGATTTAAGGGGGTATTTTTGTCTTTACCTAGATTAGTCCCATGGTATTAAACTAATACCACCAAATGGAAGTATTAGTTATACACCCTCTAATACCATGTAGGGTGTATAACTAATTCATGGATTGATCATAAATTCCTACCAAACATAGTATTAAATAATACACACTTAATACTTGGACTATTTTACCTAATACTCCCTACCAAATGACCTCTTAGTCCAAAAATCATTTGCTTGATTTATGAAAAAAAGAATTTATATGAAAAGAGATCCAATTCAAATTTTCATAATTGGACCGCGAGAATTAAGACAATTTATAGGGAAAATTACATGGGATGACAAACATCCCTAAGTAAATATTTAATAAGGGTATAATTTAATTTATTTACTTTCTACAATTATAGTTTTTTTTTTGCTATAATTAATGGGACCCACCACCTCCTTTTATACCAACCGTAAAAAAATATTTAATTTTGTATATAATTTTATACAAATCAATTTTATCTTTCATATTCCTATTCCACATCTTTCTCCTATGATCACTTATTCTCTCCGATTTTTGTAATTCAAATTAGCAAAAATTTCACCTTCTCCCTCCGATATTTGATTTCAAATATCGCAGGTAAACGTCAAGATCTAGTCGTGAATCAATTTTTTTACTTCTTCAACATTATATATATTGTGCTTCTTAGTTTTTTCATATTTTTTTGTTAAAATAATCATTTTTTCTTATTAGATTATAAGTTATTCAAAATCAGAATGGATGACTCATCTTCATCTATGAGGACTACTAGAGATATGCCATTGCATGTCAATTTTATTGACAATTTGCTTTCGTTTTCAACGGGTTTAACTCAAAATTTTGGGGTCTATGACAAAATCCAAACAAGTTCAAGATGAGCAATCAGTGAAAGAATTGAGATCGAAGAAAAAAATGACTCAATGACAATTCATAAAATTACTAACAGCGCCATAGCTAGCGGCATTCAAATTGTCGAAGGAGGAACAGAGAGGAAAGCAATAACCAGTTATTCAGAGGAGAGTGAATTTGAAATTGACAGATCCGTAAGACACAATTTTAATCAATCAAGAACATTTGACAAGGTTGTGTTTGATTCATCTGATCTTCTTGATTACATAAAATAATTTTGTATATAGCGATTTGTATATTTTGATAGTTATATACAAATTTGCTTGAGGTATATGCATATTTTTGTATACATTCACAAATCTGGAGAATATCAGGTAATTGTATAATAAAAATTTGTATATAACGATTTGTATATTTTGATAGTTTATATATAAAAAAAATGAGGTATACGTATATTTATGAATGTATAGGTACTATATTCATATACATATAATCATATACATATAGAGTTTATATTTTGATAGTTATATACAAAATAGCTTGAGGTATAATATATATATTTTTGTATATTTAGGTACTATGTTCATTTACATATAATCATATACGTATAGAGTTTATAGTTACATACAAACATAAATAGTTCTTATTTACACAAATTTTTTATATGTGTAAAGTATATAATTGAAATAGTAATTGATTTGTATAAAATCTTCGATTTATATATTGACGTATTTTTTTTATCATTTTTATGGGGAGTTACTTTCATTTGCAAACAGCCACCAAAACATGCCCCCCCATGCGGTGGTATACATATACAATTCATACATACAAATTATATCATTCAAATTTTCTAACCAACAATTAGAATAGAATTGTTAATATACAATTTGTTTATATTTGTATAAACAAATATACATACTTGCGATTTTGAAAAAATCAATTATATACTATACAACACAATCTTATTCTTTTCCGCCGTTTAAAACATGAAGTTTCTTTGAAAGAAGAATATACATGAATATTGATGAATCAGAAATTTTTCATTTAATATTTGCTTCAGTGGTATTAGGATACCAGTTGTTATGATGTTTGTATTGTTATAGAACTCTTTTTGGAAAAATATTTGATTTAAAAGAATTAGCTTGAATCATGCAATTATGTATGTTTTTTGTTACCTTATTTAGCGCTCATGTATCCATTTATTAATAAGAATATTGTACAAATTATAAACAAAAAAAAACTTAATATACAAATTAAATGTTCCATAGCAAACTAAAGTATACCATGAATTGTAATTATATAAATTATATTCATATAGCGTTATTTCATTAAATCTGTTTGCCATATCTTAAATTTTCCCCGATTTATAACCATGATTTCATTAACGCAAAATGTTCAACTAATCAAACAAAGAAATAAAACTTGGGCCATCGGCCCATTTTTTTTTCATCGAGAAAATCTGGACTTTGAGTCTGTTTTCTGCAATTTGCCGCTAGTTTCCTTGAATTTTATGGACTTTGACCCTTTTTTTGCTCTTTCTTGGACCTGTATATCCGGAGGCGTAAGCAGAGAGGTGATCGAGTTCACGTGAATCATGTTTTTTTTTTGAAATTATATAAAAAAGTGTTATATTTTTTAATTTTTTATTAAATATAAATGTGTGAATCCATACTCGAGGTAAGAAATTTTACTTTTATATCTATCTTGATTTATTTTTCTTTCTAAAATTTGGTAATATCTCTCTAAGTGGTTATTGATAGCACTTTTGGTGTTTTAATTAATTATGCATTTCAATTTTCGAATTATAACCTAAAATTTTAATTATTTTTAATGATAAGAATCTACTGTCAAATCGATTAGATTGACCTTTTTATAATAGTGCACCAATAATTTCAAAATCCTAGATACCCCTATGTGTATATCAACTTCTTTTCCTTCGTGACTTGAAGATAATTGGAAGATAATATTTTAGATGGTCACTTAACTAAGAGTTTTTCTCTTGAAAAATCATTGAATTTTCTCTTATAACCTCAAATCACTTAACTAAGGCTCGATTTAACCATAATATTGACCAAATATTTAGTCACATGAAGTGTTAAGTGTATTCTAGCTTTAAAACAAACTGATTATAAATAAAATAATATATAAAATGACTAAATAATATATTTTTAACACCTTGATACAATAAGCTATTATAATCTAATGATTTCAAGCACATCAAATAAGTCAATGCTTATGTGTTCAACTATCAGTAGCTAAGGGCACTGTATAAATGATGATGACGCCAATTGTTGTTTTGATCGTCACAAAGGATAAACAATTGAAATTTTGTTAAATATTTGACCGATACCAAAAGCGTTTTGACATTTGAATTGAATTTGCGGAAAAGGGTCAAAATTGTCCCTAAATTATGTGAAATAGATCATTTATATCTCTTTTAGATTTTGGGATAAAAGATATCCCTATTGTTATCTTAAGAGACCACAAATGTCTTTAAGAGTTAACACCCCAAAATTTTATTGATGTGGCAAGCTACGTCGGACTAATCCTTCCACTTAAGCATTGACAACTAGGATTTACTACAAAAGAACTAAATGTTTAGTGGCGACAACAGTCGCCACAAAATCCCAGAAAATTGTCACTAAATTTTTTTAGCATTTCTAATTCGGAAAAGGGTCTAAAATACCCTTAAAGTATTGAAAATGGTACAAATTACCTTTCATCCACCTATTGGCTCCAAAATGCCATTTTCATCCACCTATTGGCTCCAAATACTCTTGTCATCCACCTTTGAGTTCAAAATTGACCACTTATTTAATGATTTTAAATTTAAAGTATTTAAATATTTTTTAAAATACTTGATGCTCAACTATTGGTTATAATTTAATTTATTTGTATCATTTATAAACCAACTCACTACCACTCATTACGAACTAAACCCCACACAATTAATAATCCAACTATTATATCAAAATCGTCATAAACACTACTAAAACACGATGAAATTATAGATTTCTGAAAAATGACATTCAAAATTATTCGAGTCCGAATCAAAGCCCCAATTAAATTTATGTTGAGCCGCTTATTTAGGAGCACACTTTCAATATGATTCTAATTTCAAGATTGAATTAGAAATTCATGATTAAATGTAAAGAATTAATATATCCCGAATTAATTCATGCACTTTTTTAAAATATACTTTTATGAATATTTATGATTTGTTTTAAAACCTTTAATATATTATTTTTTAAAAAAGATACCTATAAAGTAACATCACATAATTGAGACGTAAGAATAATTAAGATGAACATAATCAGACTTTTAAATTTGTCGGTAATTTTTATTTAGACACTTGAATGTCTGATAATTTACTTCTATAGATATTTTCGTCTAAATTTTTTAAAAAGACTCAATTGGCAATAGTTTTTCTGTTGTTGCATTAATAATGTGACGGAATTATTAATTTGGTGGGTTTAATTAGTAATGGGTGGATAGTGAATTGATTTATAAATTATACTAATAAGTTAAATTATAACAATAGTTGAGCGCCACATATTTAAAAAAATATTTAAATAGTTTAAATATAAAACTGTTAAATAAGTGGTTAATTTTGAACCAAAATGTGGATTATAAGGGTATTTTGGACTCAATAAGTGGGTGGGAAGGGTATTTTGGAGCCAATAGGTGGATGGAGGGTAATTTTGTACCATTTCCAATACTTTGAGGGGTATTTTAGGCACTTTTCCGTTTCAAATTTTGTATTTTTTTCTTCATTATTTTTTTAAAAACAAAAATTTTATCGATTAAGTAGGGGTTTGAAGACATTGTATGCTTTATTTTTATGGCATATATAAATTATAAAATGTATAATGATGCATATATAGTAGGAGATTTGAATCGAAAAGTAATATTGATGATTTTTCGTAATAATACTAAATTTTTTAATATTGATATTGCAAGTTATTTATTTTAGAATTTTTTATACCTTTTGTTGAAAAAATAGGTTTTACTAACGAATGGTTATTGGAGCTTTTAGTCACCACTAAAAATCACTCATAACCTTTAGTGACAATATTTTAAGATTTTTTCTAGGTCAAGTTCTTTTGTAATGAATCTTAGTTGGCAACGCTTAGGTGGAGGGATTAGTTCCATATGGCTTGTCACTTCACTAAAAATTTGAGGTGTTAAATCTTGAGGGAATTTATGGTCTCCTGGAATAACGGCGGAGATATCTTTGATCCCGAAATATAATGGAGGATATAAGTGATCTGTTTCGCATAATTCAGATGCAATTTAAACCCTTTTCCCTTGATTTTGTGAACCACTTGCAAATTTTTTTTTGTTTATGTCATTTTTACACCAAAAAACCATAAAAAAATATTTTCTTAAAATAAATTGGTCGAGAGACCTCATTTTCTCACTACTTTCTTTACCGTGATTCATGAACAAATCCATAACTACTTAATAAATTCACTCTCAAATTTAGTACAACATGTTAGATATGCTAAATACAATATATAACTTATCATCAAAGGCCTCTATCAAGGAAAACTTCAGTAACAAAAAAGAAAACCTTCAATTATATAAATATATAATGTTATAGTAAGTGGGCAGATACTACATTTCTGGTGCATTACTTAATTTTTATTTTAATAAGAAGTCTTCATTTGAAGAGTGGGCATCCTATTCTCCAAATTATATAATTAAAAATATGTGTGGATCACGAGCTTCCTATACTAATATATTTATAAGCCAACCAACCAAGTTGACTAAAATTCCATCTTTCTCAACCAGATTTTTTCAAAATGGAACAATTTTAAATTTTCATATGTAAAATATTTCCATGATGTTTTGATAAGAATCAAGTATGGTATGAAACCTTGGGACACTCACCAATAACTTAATATATTTTGCGTTTTAAAAAGAATGATCTAGTTTCATTTTTAGTCAGTTTAAAAAAAAATTATTTAGTTTATTGAAAAAAGAATGACTCGTTACTTTTTTTTTGCAATACTTTAATTTCAATATTCCATGTTACATGTTTAAGACCACAAAATTAAAGGACATTTTGTTAAATTTGAAATAACTTTAATTTAGAATCACAAAAAAAAAAAAAAATTCTTTTGTTAAACTCCTCCAAGTCAAACTAAGACATAGTTTTGGCATAATATATATATATACCCTTTAACTTAATCTCATTTTACATTTATACTCTTCAACTTTGACTGTGCGCAAATAAACACTTAAACTTATATAAAGTTGTTTTAGACACACGAGTCCTACGTGTCACAATACACGTAGGACACAAATTTCCATGTAGGATGTCATATAGGACATTTATGTCTGTTTATTTAATTTTATACAAATTTAAGTGTATAATATGAAACATATTTATATATTATTGATTTTTTTAAAACTGAGGGAGTATGTATATTTACAGAAAGAAGAAAGACACACCCTTTATGTATCCAAACTCATTACAACTCCAAGAACAAAAAATTAGCAGCCTATAAATCAATTAATAGAGAGATGATCAATTGCTTATTTACTTTGATTCTACTATTTTTATTCCTTATAATCACATTGAAATACATTTATTCATACCGAAAAAAATTACCACTTCCTCCAGGTCCATTTCCATGGCCATTGATTGGAAACCTTTTACAAATTGGTAAAAGACGTCCTCATGCTGCTTTAGCAAAGCTATCTCAAGTTCATGGCCCTGATTTTATGTCCATAAGGTTCGGTACGCGACTCATAGTTGTTGCCTCATCCCCTGCCGCTGCTGCTGAGGTTCTCAAAACGCATGATCGTGTTCTTTCTGGTCGTTATGTTTCTCGTGTTGTTCGAGTCAAGGGATCAATAGTCCACAACTTGTCAACTGCTTTTTTAGAAGAGTGTGATGATAATTGGAAAAAGGTTCGAACTATATACAGGGGAGCCCTGTTTTCTACGAAAGCTCTGGAGTCTCAGGTTAGTACGAGAGAGAATAAAGTCATGGAAATGATACGATATTTGGAGGAAATACAATTAAACCAAGTGATTCAGATCAGAAAAGTGATCTTTGTGACGGTTTTAAATATATTGGGGAATTTGCTTCTTTCGATGGATTTAATTGATTTTGAAGGCAGGGGAGTGGGTGAAGAAATGATGAAGTATCTGCGCGAATTCACGGAGACAGGTGCAACGCAAGAGTTTGCTGATATGTTTCCTGTTTTGGGTGCAATTTGCAGTATGAATTTCCAGAAAACGTACAAGAAAATCGTGGATTTGTTCGATAAAACGTCTGTTGTTTGGGCTGGCGTCGTTCAGGAGAGAAGAAAAAGAGAGAGTCAAACTTCTGTTAATGCTGTAGATTTTGTTGATGCTTTGGTTAAAAATGGTTTCACTGACAAACATATCAATGCATTGCTTATGGTATGTTATATGTTTTCCAATTTTTTCATTTAGTCAAGATTTTTGAAAAAAATATATTTTACTGCACGTACAAAGGTGAATCAAGTAGTTTTGTTTTCATTTCCTTTTTATAGGAACTATTTGGAGCTGGAACAGAAACCACAATTGTTACAAGTGAATGGATGCTTGTGGAGCTCTTGAAAAATCATCAATGCTTAACAAAACTCCGCGATGAAATTGCAAATGTAGTAGGAGATAAGGACGTTATAATAAGGGAATCTGACTTGACGAACTTGCCATACTTGGATGCTTGTCTGAAAGAGACATTAAGGTTGCATCCTCCTGGCCCGTTGTTACTCCCTCATCGTGCTATGGAAACATGTGAAGTCATGGGCTATAGAATTCCGAAAGACACACAATTGATGGTCAATATGTGGGCAATTGCGAGGGATCCAAAGGTTTGGGATGATCCTTCAAGCTTCAAACCCGAAAGATTTATGAACTCTAAGATGGACTATAAAGGGCGATATTTTGAGTATATTCCATTTGGTTCGGGAAGAAGAATGTGTGCTGGAGAACCTCTGGCTTCGAGGTTTGTTCCTTTAGTGGTTGCTTCTATGATCCATAAGTTCGATTGGTTTCTGCCAAATGATATGAATCCGGATCAGATTGACATGGATGAGATCTTGGATCTCATAATATCTAAGAAAGATCCAATTCTTGTCATTCCTAAATTGAGGAAATGAACTCCAATAATTACCTTTATAAATTGTACCAGAATAATCAATCTTCTTGCACCTATAAATATTACTCTTGTGTTGGTTCAAGAACATTTTGTAAGAAACTTCAAATGTTAGTTGATGAAGCATGAGACATTTGACTATTCTTTCGGTTTCAATTTAAGTGTCTTCATTTGACTGATCACAATTTTTTTTTAAAAAAAACTTGCTAAATATAGAAAATCTTTTTTTTTTGGGATAGATAAAAAATTAAACTAAAACAATCAAATTGAAACCGAGAAATTATAACTTTATACACAAATTTAGGAACTATGAAACTTAATTATATATATAATATAATTATTTCATATATATATAATATATTATTACAACACACTCATAAATAACGAAAATCAATAGAGGGTGAAGTAAGCATATACACCTTGAGACATAGTGTTTCTGATAGAATCGATAATTCATGTTTTGATGATAGACAAGAAGCGCAAAAAACAGTAGCAAATGTATGCGACAAAAGAAAGACAAGCTAGAGTCCAAGATCGAAGGAAATAGGGTTATTTGTCAAAGCCAAAAATAATATATTAAAGGTATAAGTTGATACAAATAAGGAAAACCTTAAATATATATTAAGAAAAGAAGTTGTTATATAATAAGGATTGTACTTTAAAGTATCTTGTTTAACAACATTTTCCTTACCTTATCTAATAAGGATTCAAGGCAAAAAGAACTCTCTAAGAAGAGCACGAGACAGAGGAAGAAACTCACGCCTTCACATAGAGAGAAAAGTGAGATTTATTCATTAAGCAGAAGTTTTCAAGATCGATAGGTTTTGCTACGTTTAAAACGTTCTGAGTGAGAAGGTTTTTAACGTGTAAAACTGTTGTCTTGTTTTGTTCTTAATTGTAATTACAGTTTATTGTACAAGGGGTGGGTTTGGCTCTTTGTAGGTTGAGTGTTAGTAAGAGTTTTAACAAAAGGTGGGTTTGGCCTTTTGGAGAGATCGATTGGAATCAATCGAGGGAGTAGTAGAGACAAGACTTTTTGATTATTGAGTTGTAATCACAAAATCTTATAATTGAATTAATAAAACGAGGTTTTTCCTTCCTTGAGTGAGGAAGGTTTTTAATTCAGTAAGTGTTTGTGTCTTTACTTTGTCTTTACTTAAAAGCAACTTACACGAACCTGGTTCGTGTTCTGGGGTAAGGTTTCTTCAATTGGTATCAGAGCAGGTCTTTTCGTTAAAAGATTCACACCTTGAAAAGACTCAATGGCAGCACCACTTACCCCACAAGAAGGAGCTTCACAAACACGACCACCACTGTTCAATGGCAAATATTATGGATGGTGGAAAAATCGTATGATGGACCATCTTATTAGCGAGAACCCTGATTTATGGGAGTAATTCTAGATGCCCAACCATACCTATGAAAACCGCAACTGATGGAATTACCAAAATTCCAAAGGAAAGAAAAGAATGGAATGCTGAAGACAAGCTTGCAATTCAAAACAATGCCAAAGCTAAGAAAATTTTGATATGTGGCATAGGACCAGACGAATACAATCGACTCTCGTCTTGTCAAGATGCAAAAGCCATATGGGAAACACTACAAACCGCTCATGAGGGAACAACACAAGTCAAGAAATCTAAAATTGATAACTTGAACAGGCAATATGAGCTGTTCAGGATGGCAGAAAGAGAGACTATTCAAGACATGCACACCATGTTCACCTCCATCATTAATGAGATGTACTCCTTAGGAGAGATAATTCCTAATGGAAAGGCAGTAAGGAAACTCTTGAGTGTTCTTCCTAAAACTTGGGAAAGTAAAGTCGAGGCTATCACTGAAGCCCGCGACCTAGACTCACTGGCCATGGATGAGTTAATTGGTAATCTCATCACATACGAACTCAAGAAAAACCAAGAAAAAGAAATTGGAGGAAAAACAAAGGAAAGGAACCTGGTTCTAAAGGCTACTACATCAGATGATTTTGAAGATGAAAATATTGCCCTCATAACCAAAAGGTTCACCAGAATGCTAAAGAGAGGGCAGGCCTTTCAAAAGAAAACCTCTCAAAAACCATCTGAAAACACTAAAGACCAGGTTTGTCATAAGTGTGGAAGCCCAGATCACTTCATCAAATTCTGTCCACTTTGGGCCTTAGAGCAGAAAAAGGCAAACTTTGAGAAGGGCAAAGAAATCAAAAAGGATAAGTTTGTCCCCTCAAACAGAAGAATGACAACTCAAGAGGCAGATATTTCAATGAACAAGGCCTTTGCAGCAATGGGGAACTCATCTGATGAAGAATCTGAGGGTGATGAGACAGAAAATAAGTCTCTTCTTGCACTAGAACAAGAAGTTGATTATGACTTTCTTGCTCTTGTAGCAGTGGAAACCAAGGAAGAAAAGGAAACCTGCAGATCACAAGAAACCATACTAGCACTCATGGCTGGATCAGATTCTGAAGAGGATAAAGAAGAAGAAGACATGAATGAAAAGGGATCAGTGAAGAGGAAGCAACAACAATGGTACTTGGATAGTGCATGTTCCAGATACATGACTGGAGATAAAAGAAGCTTCCCCTCACTCAAGAACATCAAAGGAGGAAATGTTGCCTTTGGTAATGGAAAAAGTGGTGAAATTCAGGGAATTGGAAAGGTTGGATCAATGGATACTCATGCAATTGAGAACGTTTATTATGTGAATGGCCTACAGCAAGGTTGGATCAATGGATACTCATGCAATTGAGAACGTTTATTATGTGAATGTCCTACAGCATAATCTATTAAGCGTATCTCAAATGTGCGATAAAGGAAACAATGTTCTCTTTACAGAAAAAGAATGCAGAGTAACAAACTCAGCTACTGGGAACCTGGTTCTACTAGGAAAGAGACACAAGAATGTGTACAAAGCTAAGCTTGTTAATTACAAGGAAGATACTCTTAAATGTCTAAGTGCAGTCTCTGATTGCTCTATGCTATGGCACAAAAGAATGGGACACATTAGCATGGCAACTATAAACAAGCTCATATCTAAAAACCTGGTTAGGGGACTGCCAACCAAAAGTTTCAGGGACAACCAAGTATGTGGAACCTGTATTCAAGGAAAACAGGTTAGGTCATCCTTCAAACCAAAGTTGACAGTAAGTACTACCAAGCCACTAGAACTGCTTCACATGGATTTGTGTGGACCAATGCGTGTACAAAGCAGGGGTGGAAAAAGATATGTGTTTGTAATAGTTGATGATTACTCAAGATTCACTTGGACATTGTTTCTTGCAACAAAGGATGAGACATTCACTATGTTTGAAATCTTCGCAAAACTGGTTCAGAAGAAATTCAACAAAGAAATAATCAGCATCAGATCTGATCATGGGCTGGAGTTTGAGAACTCACAATTTCTACAATTTTGTATTACAAATGGAATTGAGCATAACTTCTCAGCACCTAGAACACCACAACAAAATGGTGTTGTTGAGAGGAAAAATAGAACACTGGAAGATATTGCAAGAACAATGTTAATCTCAAGAAAACTTCCAAAATTCTATTGGGCTGAAGTAGTGAACACATGATGCTATCTAATAAATAGATGTATGATCAGATCAGTGTTAAACAAAACACCATATGAGCTGCTAAAAGGAAGAAAACCAAATTTAGCACATCTTAGGGCCTTTGGGTGTGTATGCTTTATACACAACAATGACAAAGACAATTTGGGAAAATTTGATGCCAAGAGTGATGAAGGAATTTTTCTGGGCTATTCGTCACAAAGCAAGGCCTACAAGGTACTGAATAAAATAACAAACCGTGTAGAAGAAAGTGTCCATGTTGTTTTTAATGAAAATAGCAGGGAAGTTGAAGGAAATTAAGAGGATGAGCAAAATGAGGAAACCTGCTCCAAGCCATCAGAACCAAAAATATGGGAAAAAGAATTTGTACCCTCTGATAACTTATCTGAAATAGAAGATAAGTTTACTAATGAAACTGGTTCGTCTACACCTCAAGAACCAGTAAGTATTCCAACTCACAGTTGGAAACATCAAAGCTCTCACCCTTTGCAAAACATTCTAACTCCTCTTAACTCAGGCATATCTACAAGATCCAAATTACGTAGTATGTGTGCATTTTCTGCCTATGTGTCCCTGATTGAGCCCAAAAATATAAAGGAAGCACTGCTAGACTCTGATTGGATTAGTGCCATGCAAGAAGAACTCAACCAGTTTGAAAGAAGCAGAGTGTGGAACCTGGTTCCAAAACCTCAAAAAAGGACGGTAATAGGAACTAGGTGGGTGTTTAGAAACAAACTCGATGAGCAAGGATAAATAGTGCTCAACAAAGCTAGGCTAGTTGTACAGGGATATAACCAAGAAGAAGGTATAAACTATGATGAGACCTTTGCACCAGTAGAAAGAATTGAGGCAATCAGAATATTGGTCGCATATGCTGCTCATATGGAGTTCAAACTCTACCAAATGGATGTCAAAAGTGCCTTCTTAAATGGTTATCTACAAGAAGAGGTGTATGTAAAATAACCCCCAGGTTTTGAGAATACCATATATCCTGATCATGTATATAAACTGGACAAAGCACTCTATGGGCTAAAACAAGCACCTAGAGCATAGTATGATCGATTGTCTACTTTCCTTCTCACACATGGATATACAAGAGGAAAAATTGATAATACATTGTTTCTTCGAAAACAAGGTAAAGATCTGTTCATAGTCTAAGTATATGTAGATGATATCATATTTGGAGGAACCAATGACTCACTAGGAGTAGAATTTGCTCAACTAATGAATAGTGAGTTTGAGATGAGCATGATGGGAGAGTTAAACTTCTTTTTGGGACTCCAAATTAAGCAAACTCCACTTGGAACATCAATTCATCAACAAAAGTACATCAAGGAATTACTGAAGAAGTATGATATGAATGAAGCGAAGTCAAATGACACCCCCATTGGGACAACAAAAAAGCTTGATAAAGATGAATCAGGTTCACCAGTCAATGACACTAGATATAGAGGTATGATTGGATCACTCCTATACCTCACTGCCAACAGACCTGATATAGTGTTCAGTGTTGGTCTATGTGCAAGGTTTCAGTCTTGTCCAAAGGAATCACATCTAAAAGCTGTCAAGAGAATCTTGAGATACTTGAAAGGCACAATGAACCTGGTTCTCTGGTATCCAACTAGTGACTCTTTTGACCTAAAGGGAATTGCTGACGCAGATTATGCAGGACATATGGTTGATAGAAAAAGTACATCTGGGATGGCACACTTTTTAGGACCATGTTTAATATCTTGGGCAACTAGAAAACAAAATTCAGTGGCTCTATCTACTGCAGAGGCTGAGTATGTTGCAGCTGCTTCATGTTGTGCCCAACTTCTTTGGATAAAACAGCAGCTTATTGACTTTGGCATAGAAACAGGTTGTATTCCTATTCTATGTGACAACACAAGCGCTATGAACATGGCCAAAAACCCAGTTCAACACAAACGCACCAAACACATAGATGTTAGACATCACTTTCTTCGTGATAATGTTGAAAAAGGAAACATAGTAATGGAGTTCTGCAAAACTGAGGATCAAGTTGCTGATATTTTCACCAAGGCACTAGGAAGAGAGTCATTTCAGAAAAATAGACTTGAGTTAGGGCTCATCTTTTTAGATTGAATTCTGTCCAACCAAGTTCTAAGGAGATATGAACCAGGTTCAGTCAAGTTGGTTCTACAAATGCGTTACACCTAGCTGTCAAAAATTAAAAAGGGGGGAAAACAATTCCATCTTCTCTCTCCTATGTCACGTCTCTGAAAAGCAGGTGCAACCGTCAAAGCACACATCTCCTCGATGTCAATCCCCCATAATTACTCAAACCCCTTGAATACAACATCAAAACCGTTCCCAATAAAGCACTCTCTCTAAACAAGCAACCAACTTTCTCTCATCCGCATTCTTCAGAAAAACAAGAAAAATAAATCCCTTTCATCACCATGGCTAATCCACTAGTTGCTTACTCTGATGACGAAAGCTCGTCTGATAGTGCATTTTCTCAGGTGGAAGAGAACCCAGTTGTTGATGCTGTGCCTAATCTTGAGGAAGAAAGCCATCTCCTAACTAAACCATCTACACCCAAATCAGATCCATCTACATCTCCATCACCAAAAGCTCCATCTCCACAACCACCAGTTAAAGAAGCATCTCCACCTGTAGGTGCCGACTCTTCACCACCACCCATCATAGAATCTCCATCATCACCAGTCCAAGAAACCCCTCTATCACCAGTCCAAGAAACCCCTCTATCCCCAGTCCAACAAACCCCATTATCACCAAACCCAGAAACTCCCACAACCACTGTCCCAAATAATCCCCCTTCTTCCCCATCTCACAAAACCACTCCTCAAAATCCACCACCATCTCCAATCAATGATGATATTCTTTTGAGTACCCTTCACCCTAAAAAACCAAGGCGGCCAAGAAAGCACATTGCAGTTAAACAGGTTCGTCCACACAGGCCAGTGACAAGGAGTGCGAATGTGGTCAAACCAACTGATGAGGCAACCTCTAGTGTGAAGCGTCGACGATTGGGTAAGTCTCCTGTTCGTTCATCCGTTTCTCCAATGAATCTTGATTCTGAAACTGATGATGTATCTGAGGGTAAACATTCTGCAACTCCTCAATCAAAATCAAAATCTGCAAAGAAAAATACAGATAAATTTCTCAAAAGGGAAGTAAAAAGTACTTCCAAACCAAATCAGTGCTTAGGGGTAGAACCTTTCACCCTGATATACTTTCAATGGATATAGTGAAGCAGGTTTGTGAACTACTAAGGTTTCAGGGGTGGGAGGAGTTATTCCTTGAACCTAGTTTGATTTATGAAAAGGAAGTGGTAGAATTCTATACGAACTTGGTAATCTTAGAAGGAGATGTGGTGTCGTCTAGTGTAAAGGGGGTTGATATTGTGTTTGATGCAACCAAACTTGGGGAAATCTTGCATATACCATCTGTGGGGATAAATGAGTACAATTGGGGTTTTGATGAATATTCTAGCCTGCCAGCCAAATTTTCTCAAGGTAGAGTCAATTCTAGGGCTCAAACTGTTTTAAAGGGAATAATGAGATCTTTGCATAAGCTTCTTTTCGAGATAGTTCATAAGGTGATACTGCCTAGAGGTCACCAACGTCACATTGCCTTCATAAGAGACATGGGACTTATGAATGCACTTGAGTTCAAAGAACGCATTGATTGGCCCACACTGTTTATCAAACATCTTGCTAGAATTGTGGATCCTAAGCTAGGTTCTCATCAGTTAGCTTTTGGAAACTTGTTGACTAGAGTGTTTGATGCATTTGAAGTACCTTTGGGAGAAGGCAGGATTTTAACTCGTGCAGATATGTTCACTCAAACTATCCTTGCTTATTGTGGCATCACCATAGAGTCGGAGCAGGTTGCAACTGCGTCTCCACGTACATCTGGTCCTGTTGCTCAGTTACTCAGGGAACTTAAAGTAGCTGAAGAAAAGAACGCCACTCTTGAGTCAGAAAACCAGAAGTTACGTGCTGAGCTTGACACTTCAAATGCTGAAATACACAGGTTGAAGGATCAGTTGGTGCAGCAACAACTTGCTAACAACGCAAGAGTTGACAGAGTTTTGGATATGCTGGCTTCTGCTTCAACTAAACCTGGTCAACCTTCACATTGAAAAAGCATGTTGGTTAAACCTAGTTCTCTTAGTTGATTTCACTCTGTATTATTGCTCTTTGTTTTGTTGCCAGAACATTTTATTTTGCTCAACTGGCTGGGCTTATTTTGTTGCTATGGATGTTGATTGGGTTTTTTTAGCCGCTGTTGGATTCTTTTTGATTTGTCAAAAGGGGGAAGAGTATTTGCGCATGCTTCACACAGAAAGATTTGTTTGTCTTCATCAAAAAGGGGGAATATGATAGAATCGATAATTCATGTTTTGATGATAGACAAAAAGCGCAAAAAACAGTAGCAAATGTATGCGACAAAAGAAGCCAAGCTAGAGTCCAAGATCGAAGGAAATAGAGTTATTTGTCAAAGCCAAAAATAATATATTAAAGGTATAAGTTGATACAAATAAGGAAACCTTAAATATATTATTAAGAAAGGAAGTTGTATATAATAAGGATTGTACTTTAAAGTAATCCTTGTTTAACAACAATTTCCTTACCTTATCTAATAAGGATTCAAGGCAAAAAGAACTCTATAAGAAGAGCACGAGACAGAGGAAGAAACTCACGACTTCACATAGAGAGAAAAGTGAGATTTATTCATTAAGCAGAAGTCTTCAAGATCGATAGGTTTGCTACGTTTAAAACGTTCTTGAGTGAGAAGGTTTTTAACGTGTAAAACTGTTGTCTTGTTTTGTTCTTAATTGTAATTTACAGTTTATTGTACAAAGGGTGGGTTTGTCTCTTTGTAGGGTTGAGTGTTTGTAAGAGTTGTAACAAAAGGTGGGTTTGGCCTTTTGGAGAGATCAATTGGAATCAATCGAGGGAGTAGTAGAGATAAGACTTTTTGATTATTGAGTTGTAATCACAAAATCTTATAATTGAATTAATAAAATGAGGTTTTTTCCTTCCTTGAGTGAGGAAGGTTTTTAATTCAGTAAGTGTTTGTGTCTTTACTTTGTATTTACTTAAAAGCAACTTACACGAACCTGGTTCGTGTTCTGGGGTAAGGTTTCTTCACTTTCCTTCGAAGAGAGTCAACATTAATGCTAATTGCATATATACGAAATATATGTATCACATCCAAACGCACACGACTGTACAAGTAAATGGGATTTTAAATTCAGATATTGTATCCATAATGACTAGTTGAGTAACTATTTTATTAATATTAATTAATTATTTAAGTGGTAAAATCTAAATTATATTTTGAATTAATGAAACTAAAAAGAAAAAGCAATTTACTAATGAATACCTATTATAATCTTAATTCAGACACATACATGTATATATTTTATGAAATACATATTTTGACCATCGTCACTCCCTTGGTCTCTCTACTCCTTTGTGGCCAGAGATTGTCATCTCCCGAAAAAATACCATCAAATCAGCCAGATGTCGTTCTGTTAATCATGACATTGACAAACTGAAACTCTACTCCACTAGATCAGCGAGGGGCATTCTGCCGTCCATGGCATTGACCAACTGAAATTTTACTCCATAAAATCAGTGACGGACATTCTATTGGTCATTGCATTGTCGAACTGAAACTTTACTCTACTACGCGAGCTAGGGGCGTTCTGCTGGCGCCCATGACGTTGACAGACTAAAACTTTACTGGACCTTATTGAGAAGGTTATTTTATTGGTCATCATTGTTGTTGTAAGAATCTCTGTGATGAACATGGGAGGAGAAGAATTAGAAGAGGCAGTTAGCTGATTTTGGAGTGATAGACTAAATCAACCAACCAACTAAACTCTTTAACTCAATGATGGATCTTTGTGCTTGTATACTTTGTATTTGAACTGAAACCTTAAACTCAATGGAACTCACCAAACAAAACAAAGTAAGAAAGAAAAGAAAAGAGAGAAAATGATGTAGGAAGAAAAAGAATATTTCAATAGTGTAAAATACATTTCTCAATTTAAATATATAGCTTTGAAGAAAAATATGTATTGTGTTTTAATAAATCAACGACAAAGAAAGTATTAAAAATATCTTCTTATAGTAAATTTATATGAAATATGTTGCAAATCTGTGTCAGAAACAATCTGAATTACTGATTTTAATAAATTTTGCAGAATTACGAAGTAATCAAAATTTATTGAATCAATAAGAAAGATGAACATAAATTAATTAAGAAAAACTAAAATATGAACGTACAGAATCTAGAAAAATTTGAAAGGAAAAAGATCAAGTCCACTAAACTCACAGTGTCCCCTTAAGGAAATCATTCCCCTCTAGTATCCGAGGTTTGATTTGGTATATGTCCTCCCAAGATAAAATGATCTCATTCACCAGCGTATAAATATTGAAAACTCTGGTCTCAGCGAACCACTCAACAGCAGTAAAGTACACGAAGTAATTTTTGTGCAGAAGAAGAAGAGATCAGAAAAATTCGTAAGGAAAAATTCGTAAGAGTGAATGGTATTTATAGGCAAAAGGAACATGTTCTGAAAGGTTGCAACTCTTTCAAGATCCACGACCATTAATGAAAGTCTGCAACCATTCAAATGGTATTGACTGTTCCTGAAAGTTGCAACCTTTCTATACAACCATTTCCAAACGACGGGAAATTTAAATAAAACGGGAAATTTTTTAAATCAAACAGGTCGGGCGCAGATCCGAGTCGGGTCGGTTAATCAACTAAAAAGTTCAAATGTTTCGGTTAATTTCAACTAAATAATCGAAAAGTCAAAAAAGTTGCAACCTTTCAGAACAGTCATTTCCAAACTACGGAAAAGTTTTTAAATCAAATGGGTCGCGCACGGACTCGAGTCAGGTCGAATTAATCAACTAAAAAGTTCAAACGTTTCGGTTAATTTCAACTAAATAACTGAAAAGCTAAAGCCAAGTGAGCGATGATGACGGCGCGAGGGGGGTCATTCTTTCCAACCCTTTTAACAATTAATCGGGTGTTTTTATATTTAAACTCTCCTATTTTTCTTTCAACCACCGATGAGGGACAAATGTCTTTTCATTAAAGCATAAGAGGACTTTTCAAGTTCCCAACTCTTCAAGTTCTCAACTTTTCAAGTTTTAAAGCCATAGCCGTAGCTGAAACCGAGCCGAGCGAGCAACGACGATGACGCGAGGGGGTCCCTCTTTCCAACCATTTTAACAATTAATAGGAGTGTTTCTATATTTAAACTCTCCTATCTTTCTTTCCACCACTGATGAGGGAAAAATTTACTTTTCATTAAAGCATGAAAGGACTTTTCAAGTTCCCAACTCTTCAAGTTCTCTACTTTTCAAGTTCCTTTCTTTCCCTCTATTTTCCATCAATTCTTGCTACATACACAACAATCCCCCACATTGATTGTGAATGATTATAACATAGGAATGCACAGACAAATGTGTACTTTACAGGCAAGGATTGATTGCATGTGGATAAGTAGGTTTCCCCTTGGACTTTCCATAGTGAAAATATGTCGAATATACTCAGTCAATCGATAGATGCAATATTTTTGAATCATCGAGCTTTGGTGTATACCTAGACAATCATATGTCACACAATTAATCCTTTAATGTTTATGGTTCTTACGATGATGTTGGTTTCAACCATGAACACCTCCTGGTTTCATGAGTGTATAGAGAATAGACTTTTGACATAAAATTCTCTTTGAAGCAGCTTTCACTTCACACTCACATAGGTGATTTCTAACCGTTTCATATCGTAGATACACTATTTGGTCAAATCTATCAAACTTTGCAAATCATTAAAAACTTTAAGATTTATTACCTCATTAACAAGCCTTAAAGTCTTAACGTTTTCCTGAAACATTGTCTTCATCATGAGAATGAATTGAATTAATTGACAATGTCGAACCGTCAGCCACAACATTTTTTTTCATTGAATCTAGATCTTGGGATCTCCAGCCTGCTAGATAGAGTTACCGTCATGCTGACTTGTCCTAAGCCGTAAACACATTCCCTTAGATGATCTTTCAACTGTCTCTCTCACTAGGCCTTTCGTTAGTGGATCTGGCACATTATCGCTTGACTTTACATTGTCAATTGTGATAATTCCACTAGGGAGCAGTTGTCTTACGGTGTTATGTCTCCGTCGTATATGACGAGACTTCCCGTTGTACATAATGCTCCCTGCCCTACCTATTGTTGCTTGACTATCGTAATGTATGCAAATTGGTCCAACAGGTTTGGGCCAGAATGGAATATCCTCTAGAAAATTCTGGAGTCATTTCGCTTCTTCACCAGCCTTATCCAAAGCAATGAATTCAGATTCCATTTGGAGCGAGCAATATATGTTTGTTTGGACGACTTCCAAGAGACTCCTCCTCCACCAAGTATGAATACATAATCACTTGTGGATTTTACTTCATTTGACCTGGTGATCCAATTTGCATCACTATATCCTTCAGTCAAAGCACAATATTAATTATAATGCAAAGCATAATGTTGTGTATATTTTAGATACCCCAACACATGTTTCATTTCCATCCAGTGAGTTTGATTTAGATTACTAGTGAACCGACTCAGTTTGTTTATAGCACATGTTATATCTGGTCGCGTACAATTCATAATATACATCAAACTTTCGAACACTCTAACGTATTCCAATTGAGAGTAACTTTGACCTTCATTCTTTTGAAATGTACATCTTAAATCAATTGGAGTTTTGATAACATTGAAATTCAAGTACTTGATCTTATCATATACTCTTTCAATATAATGAGATTGTATAATTCTAGTCCATGGGAGTTTTGATAATCCTGATCCCTAAGATAAAAATCAGCAACTCTTAAGTCTTTCATATCGAACTTACTGGAAAACATGCGCTTAAGAACATTTATATCGTCAATGTCATTACTCATTATTAACATGTCAATATACAAACAAACAATGACTTCATGATTCATAACGTTTTAAATGTAAACATATTTATCACATTCGTTGATTTTGAATTCATTAGCCAACATTGTTTAGTCAAATTTAGCATGTCATTGTTTGGGTACTTGGTTGAATTCATAAAGTGACTTCATAAGTTTGCACACTTTCTCTTCTTTACCAGGAACTACAAACCCTTCAGGTTGTTTCATATAAATTTCTTCCTCCAACTCTTTATTTAAGAATGTTATCTTTACATCCATTTGGTGAATTTTGCAATCATGCATTGTTTCTAGTGCTATTAACATCCAAATTGGTGTTTATCGTTGTTATTGGAGAGTATGTGTCAAACTAGTCCTGACCTTCCTTTTGTCTGTACCCTTTGACTACCAGTCTAGCCTTATATTTGTCAATAGTCCTATCAGATTTCAGTTTCCTTTTAAAGATCCACTTTGATCCTAAAGGTTTATTTCTTGTGGGAAGATCACTCAATTCCCAAGTGTGTGATTACTTAAAATTGATTCGAGCTCACCATTGACTGCTTCTTTCGAATAAGTTGACTTAGACGAAGACATAGCTGCATTAAATGTTTGAGGCTCATTTTCAAGCAATAGTGCCACAAAATATGGTCCAAAAGAAGCAGGGTTCCGTTGGCGAGTACTACACCTAGGATCCTCACTAGTTAGTGTATTTTCCGTTGATTCTTCTCGTGGTCATTTAGGTCTTTCACTTGTCGACTCACATTCAGTTTTATACGGATAAATATTTTCAAAAAAACTCTGCGTTATCTGACTCAATTATCGTATTAACATGAATCTCAGGATTATCAGATTTGTGAACCAAAAACCGGCAGGCCTTACTGTTCACAACATATCCAATAAATACACAGTCTACTATTTTTGGTCCAATTTTTAATCCTCTTCGGTAAAAGGAACCTCTACCTTTGCTAAACACCCCCACACTTTGAAATATTTCAAGTTGAGTTTTCTTCCTTTCCACAACTCATATAGAATTGAGTGTTTTTTTATGGGGTACCCTATGAGTATCTTATTAGCCATAAGGATGGCTTCCCTCAAAAGATTTCGCGGTGAACCAGAATTGATCATCAATACATTCATCATTTCCTTTACTGTTCTGTTCTTTCGTTCCGCCAAACAATTTGATTGTGGTGTATAGGGTTCAGTAGTTTGATGAATAATACCATATTCCAAACATATCTCTGCAAAAGGAGATTCATATTCTCCAACCGCTATCATTCCAAATTATATTTATCTTTAGATTCAATTGGTTCTCCACTTCATTTTTGTATTTCTTAAAAACATCAATTGTTTCATCCTTACTATTGAGAAATATACATAACAAAATTGAGTGCAGTCGTCAATAAAGGTATAAAATACTTTTTTCTACCACGAGTTGGTGTCGACTTCATATCGAATATATCTGTGTGAATTAAGTCTAAAGTTTTGGAATTTCTTTCAACAAATTTATAAGGATGTTTAACAAACTTACTTTTCACACAAATTTCGTATTTCAATTTATCGCATTTAAAATCAGGCAATACTTCTAGAGTAACCAATTTTCGCAAGGCTTTTTAATTTACATGTCCCAAACGGGCATGCCATAAATCATTTAACTCCAATAAGTAAACAAAAGCAAAATTCTTATTAATACTTTCAACAACCATTGCATTCAGTTTGAAAAGATCCTCATTGAGGTAGCTCTTTTCTATGAACATCTCATTCTTACTTATTACAGATTTATCACTAACTAGGACACACTTAAACTCGTTCTTAACGTGTAGTGCAGCAAAAACTAATTTTTCCTAATAGTAGGGACATGCAGAACATTGTTCAAAGTCAACACCTTGCCGGATGTCATTTTCAACATTACTTTTCCAGTTTCTGCAATGATTGATGTTGCTGTGTTTTCCATGAACAAATCTTCATCGTACTTAGCAGAAGTGTATCTTGCAAAGGCTTTCTTCGCAAAGCAAATATGTCGAGTGACACCTGAGTCGAGAAATCACTCCTTGGGATTTCCAACTAAGTTACACTACCGAGATCATTGCACACAAGTCATCTGCATCTTCCATCTTTTCCACGATATTTGTCTTTGCCTTTGTCTTTGTCCTTTCTAGGTTCACGACAATCAGAAAACCTATGACCAGTCTTACCACAATTGTAACAATTGCCTTTGAATTTCTTCTTGGTCTGTTCTGACTTTTGCCCGATGGACTTCTTTCTATTTTTGTCTTTGGTAGGAGCTTCTTCAACAATATTAACAATATTAATTTCTTTATGCTTGTAATTTAGATAATTCTTGAAGTGTTCTACGAAGGAGGCAACTTCTCGATCATTGTAGCCACTTGAAAAACTTCATTTACTACCATATCTTCAGCAATCAGATCATGCAGAACAATTGAAGTTCCTGCACTTATGATCCAACAGTTTTACTATCTATCATTTTATAGTCTAAAAACTTTGCGACCACAAACTTTTTCAAGCATACATCTTCTGTCTTATATTTCTTCTCAAGTGCATCCTACAACTCTTTTGAAGTTGATATTGCACTATAGACATTATATAAGTCATCCTCTAAAGCACTTAAATGTAGCCCTTACATAGGAAGTCTTTCAGTTTCCATGCTTCAATAATCATGAATTTTTCTCTGTCTGGCATATCAGCAGCAGGCACTGAGTTTCTTCGCTGGTAAATTTCTGCAGACCAAGAGTGGTAAGCCAGAAAAATATTCATTGCTGCCATCCTTTGAAATTCACACCAGTGAATTTACCCGGTTTCTCTGCTTGTGGTACAACAGTTCGGGTTGGTGCAACAACAACCACTGTAACACCGTGATTTGCCATTTCTGATAAACGAAGATCGATACAGTCTTAGTAAGATATAACTTATAATTGCAGACTTAAAGGAGTATAAAATCTCGAAGACTTTTGTCTTCACCAGAAACACAGATTAATATATAAAAGATAATTTCCTTAAGATTGTTGTCAATTTGTGTTAGAAAGAACCAGAATTACTGATTCCAATAAATTTTGCAGAAATATGAAGTTACAAAAATTTACTGAACTAGTAAGAAAGATGAACATAAATTTATTAAGAAAAAATAAAATCAGTAACGTACCAGAATCTGAAAAAATTTGAACAAAAAAAGATCAAGTCAACTGAACTCACAGTGTCTCTTTAAGAAAATTATTCCCCTCTAGTATCTGAGGTTTGATTTGGAATATGTTCTCCCATATAAAATGATCTCAATCACCAACGTATAGATACCGAAAAATCTGGTGTCAGCGAACTACTCAACAACAGTAAAATACACGAAGTAATTTTTGTGCAGAAGAAGAAGAAGTGATCAGAAAAATTCTTAAGGAAACATTTTGAAGCGTGAATGGTATTTATAGGCAAGAGGAACATGTTTTGAAAGGTTGCAACTCTTTCAGAATCTACACGATCATTAATGAAAGTTTGCAACCTTTCAAATGATACTGACGGTTCCTGAAAGTTGCAACCTTTCAGAACAACCATTTCCAAATGGCGAAAAATTTAAATAAAATAATTTTTTTTTTAAATCATACGAGTCGCGCGCGGATCCGAGTCGGGTCGGGTTGATCAACTGAAAATTTGAAACATTCGATTAATTTCAACTAACTAACTGAAAACATTTCTGTTATCAACTAATTAATTGAAAACATTTTGGCCATTTAATTTAATTAATCAATTAAATATTAATCATTTTTCAATGCTGAAGCTGAAGCCAAAGCCAAGCGAGCAACGACGACGATGACAGCACGTGCGGGGTTCCTCTTTCCAACCCTTTTAACAATTAATAGTAGTGTTTCTATATTTAAACTCTCCATTTTTTTCCACCACCGACGAGGGACAAATGCCTTTTAATTAAAGTATAAGAGGACTTTTCAAGTTTCCAACTCTTCAAATTCCTCTCTTTCTCTCTATTTTCCATCAATTCTTGCTACATACCCAACAAAATTTAAGTTGAAATAAAATTCTAACTTCTTTAATGTTAGCAAAAAATATCATAAAAGAGAAAGAACAAAGAAGGGGAAAGGTGTGTGTGTGTATGTATGGGGTGGGGGTTCCGAGAGGGGAATATTCTGAATTACTTTTGAGTCTAAATAAATTAGTTAGATAATATATACACTACTGTCCATACATTATAAATTGAAGAAATATAAAGAATAAAATGAAAAATGAAAAAATTCAAACTCACAAGTGAACAAAATAAATATATTTATTTTACGGAAAAGGGCATAAAATATCATCGAAGCATTGAAAGTGGTATAAAATTACTCTCATTCACCTATTGGATCCAAAATACCCTTCTCACTCACCTATTGGCTCCAAAATACCCTTGTCATCCACATTTGCGTTCAAAGTTGACCACTTATTTAACAGTTTTAAATTTAAACTATTTATATATTTTTTTAAAATATGTGGCACTCAACTATTTGTTATAATTCAATTTATTAGTATAATTTATAAATCAATCCACTACCCACTCATTACTAATTAAACCTACCAAATTAATAAACTCGTCGCATTACTAATGCAACAACAGAAAAACTACTGTCAGTTAGTGTTTTTAAAAATCGTAGGTCAAAATATCTATAGAAGTAAATTATCATACATTCAAGTGTCTAAATAAAAATTACCGATAAACTTAAAAGTCTGACTATGTTCACCTAATTATTCTTTCATTTCAATTATGTGATGTTACTTCATAGATAATTTTGTTTTAAAATAATATATTAAAGGTTTTAAAACAAATCATAAATATTTATAAAATTATACTTAAAAAAAAGTGCATGCATTAATTCGGGATGTACTACTTCTTTACCTTTAATCATAAATTTTGAATTCAAACTTGAAAAATAATCGTATTGAAAGTGTCGTCCTAAATAAGCCAGCTCAATTTAAATTTAATTTGGCTTCGATTCAGACTCGAATAATTTTTTATGTCATTTTCAGAAATCTATAATTTTGTCATGTTTTAGTAGTGTTTATGGCGATTTGATATTATAATTGGTTTATTAATTGGGTGGAATTTAGTTAATAATGAGTGGGTAGTGGGTCGGTTTAAAAATTATATTAATAAATTAAATTATAACCAATAGTTGAGCGCCAAGTATATTAAAAAATATTTAAATAATTTAATTTTAAAACCGTTAAATAAGTGGTCAATTTTGAACCCAAAGGTGGATGACAAGGGTATTTTTGAGTCAATAGGTGGATGAGAAGAGCATTTTGGAGCCAATAGGGGATGAAGAGTATTTTTATGTTATATTTGTGAATGGATACTTCTTACGCTTTATTGCATGTTGACAATTCAATTACTACAAATATTGATAGAATGTATGCCTTCACTTAACAAGTAATGGACCAGGTCCCTTACTACTCTTCAGAAAATTACCAGAAAGTTAAATGCAGTAAAATCAACACAATGATTTTACGTGGAAACCTCCTTGCTTAAGTGTAACGACCTGTTTAGTCATTTTGAGCAGCAAATTTTATTTCTGGAAAAACTGGCTGAGTCGACGGATCCCACGACGGACCGTCAAAAGCACGACGGACCGTCGAGGGGGTCTCGTTCCAAAACACTTAGAATTTAGAAATTTGGGTACTGAGATCGACTCTCTGAACGTCACGATGGGGTGGCAGGACGGACCGTCTTAGGCATGACGGGTCGTCACAGACTCTTTAATGAATTGGAGTCTCTGAACTTTGTGACGGAAGCAGCAGGACTGACCGTCGCAGGCACGACGGGCCGTCACAGGCTGCGTGACCCTGACTGGGTCGGATTTCTGTCAAATATTTTAAGGGGCGTTTTGGACTATTCCTGCTTATAATTATAAAGTTAGTGGTTTAATGTTAATAATTTAATTACTTGGGGTTAAAAGGGAGAACTTTGAAACAAGTAGTGGGGTATTTTATCATCTTTTATACTTAATTATATGCTAATTAGGGTAAAAGAAAAAGGGGCTTGAATAAGAAAAAATAGAAAGAACAAAGAGAGGGAGAAACGATCGAGAGAGAGAGAGGAAGAACGCAGCTTGGGAAGATAGCTTGTTGTTCGCGATTCTTCGGTGGAGGTAGGTTATGGTTTATGCTATTTCATAGTAAACTCTTAATAGCGAATGATATGTATTGGGTAGTATTGTAAACCCTTCTATATGCTTAATTGTGTGTATGCATGATGTGTTTATATATAATTGTGATGAAACTAGCATGATGAGGCTGTTGAATCTTAAATCCTAAATTTACTTTGTTAATGATGATGCCTTGGTATAAAAAAAGGCTTGATGAACTAAAGTAATGAGGTTAGAGGATCGGGTGTCACGTTCCGGCACCAGGATAGTATATGGATCGGAGTGTCACGTTCCGACACCAGGATAGTATATGGATCGGGTGTCACGTTCCAGCACCAGGATAGTATATGGATCGGGTGTCACGTTCTGCACCAGGATAGAATATGGATTGGAGTGTCACGTTCCGACACCAGGATAGTATGATGAGGATCGGAGTGTCACGTTCCGACACCAGGATAGAAAGAGAATGAATCTTGAAATATGATAATGTTCTCAAATTAATGAACCTATTTTCCCAAATGAGTATGGTATTGAGGCTTGAGTCCTCATGGGTGTACTTGGTGTACTTTATTAATGATTACAGTAATTGTTGTTGCTACATGTTGAGTATTGTAGTTGATTTTATGATATTAACTGGTATATACTGTTTTCTATTTTGAGTCGGCCGATGATACCTACTCAGTACTCGTGTTTTGTACTGACCCCTACTTGTAATTGTTTTCTTTGTTATTTGTGGAGTGCAGCAAACGTACCATAGTCTTCAACTCAACCGCAACTCTAGCCAGTCTTCATCACGTCGGATCTCAGGGTGAGCTAATGCTTCTAGCTTGGACTGGATCATCTTCTTCATGTCTTGATGCCTTGAAGTTCCGGCATGGACTAGCTTTTTTACTTATTTTAGCTTCTTAGATACTCTTAGATTAGTAATTTGAGGATAGATGTTCTTGTGGTGATGACTTCCAGATTTGGGGATGATAAGTATTAAATTTTAGAAGTTATTTAATTGATTTCGTCAATGAGTTTTAAGTCTTCCGCATTATATTATGTTATTTATGGTTGAACTGTTGGGGTTTAGATTGGTTGGTTCGCTCACATAGTAGGATAAGTGTGGGTGCCACTCGCGACACGTTGGTCGTGACAAACTTGGTATTAGAGCATTAGGTTCGTTGGTCTCATCACACAAGAACGAGTCTAGTAGAGTCTTAAGGAACGGTAGGGGGACGCCTTTACTTTTCTTTGAGAGGCTATAGGACTTTAGGAAAATTCCATTCTTTCTTTCTTTCGTGCTATTACTTGGATCCAATTGGTATCTAGGTGATACAAATTGGTATCTGACCATATTTATTCTATTTCGCAGATGGTTAGAACTAGAGCAACAACTGCGCCAACACCAGCACCGGCAAGACAAGATACGTCTGAGCCAGCCATTGGGGCTGTAGCTCGAAGAGGAGCAGTGGCAAGGGGCCGTGGTAGAGGTCGTGGGAGGACGTCCTCTAGAGGAAGAGGACAAGCACCTGTCCCATCTGGTACTAGGGCGGTGACTCCTCCACCGACTGAGGAAGTAGTAAGAGAGGGCGAGGAAGGGGAAAGTGAGCAAGTGCAGAATGAGGAATTACCACCCCAACCTACCCCAGAGATGATTAATCAGGTTCTTGCTTATCTTAGCGGGTTATCTGATCAAGGCCAGACACATCCAGTGTTTTCTGCACCAGCACCTCAGGTTCCAGAAGTACGACAGGCCGCTGCTGAGGCTCCCCACATGGATGCCTCATTGGAAATAGGAACGTTTCCTCGTTTGACTACAGGGCCTATAATGACAAGTGATCAGCATGAACTTTTCAGTAAGTTCTTGAAATTGAAACCTCCAGTCTTCAAGGGTGCTGAATCGAAGGATGCCTATGATTTTCTGGTTGATTGTCATGAGTTACTACATAAAATGGGCATAGTGGAACGATTTGGCGTTGATTTTGTAACCTATCAGTTCAGGGAATGCAAAATGTGGTGGGTGGCGGCACATTTTGAGTGTCAACCCGTACAAGCACCACCTATGACTTGGGCGTCATTCTCTAGCTTATTTATGGATAAGTATATCCCCGGACCTTGAGGGATAGGAGAAGAGATGAGTTCTTGAGCCTAGAGCAAGGCAAGATGTCGGTGACTGCGTAATGAGGCTAAGTTACGTGCATTATCCAGATATGCCACCCAGCTTTGTTTGGTCCACAAGAGCGGATTCGCGTTTTGTGAAGGGGTTGAGGGTCAGATTTGTGGATTTCAGCCTTACAGGTAGCGGCTACAGCGAAATCCTTCAAGAGGTGGTAGACTTCGTGATAGAGGGGAGGGAGTGAAGCCAGATGACTTTCACCATGGCATCGACATCTAAAAGGTTTCGTAAGGGAGGTGAGTTTAATGGTTCTTACTCCAGAGGGCAGGGTTAGGAGGTATCCAGCCGACCTATTCAGTCTTCACTGCAGACTGTAGTTGGGGGTCCACCGCAGACCGGTCAACACTTCTCTGAGTTTTGAGGTTATCCCCAGACTTCGTCATTCTCACAGAGACCTATGCTTGAATCCAGAGAGTGTTATGGATGTGGGGAGACTGGGCACATCAAGAGGTATTATCCAAAACAGAGTTACAGACCTCAAATAGTCAGAGGTAGAGGTGGTCATGGGAGAGGCCGCCATTCTGAGGACGTGGTGGCCGAGGTAATTGTGGTCACCAAAACGGCCGGGGTGACGGGCAAATGGGAACTACTGCAGCGCAACATGGTAGGGGCAACGGGCAGACATGTGATAGGGCCCATTGTTACGCTTTCCCTAGGCGGTCGGAAGCGGAGACATCAGATGCGGTTATCACATGTAATCTTTTGGTTTCTGATTGCATGGCTTCTGTATTATTTGATCCTGGCTCCACATTATCATATGTATCTTCCGCATTTGCTACTGGCCTTAATTTAAATTGTGAATTGCTTGACGGCCTATTCGTGTTTTACTCCGGTGGTGAGTCTGTGATAGTTGAAAAGGTATATAGGTCTTGTCTGGTGACTTTTGTGGGGAGCAATACTCATGTAGACTTGGTTATCTTAGAAATGGTTGATTTCGATGTAATTCTGGGTATGACTTGGCTTTCTCCAATTTTGCAATCTTAGATTGTAATGCTAAAACTGTAACGTTGGCCAAGCCTGGGACATATCCGTTAGTGTGGGAGGGTGACTACACTTCCACTCCAGTTCGTATCATCTCCTTTCTTCGTGCTAAGAGAATGGTTAGTAAAGGGTGTTTAGCTTTCTTGGCACACCTCAGGGATGATACTACCCAAGTACCTTCAATTGAGTCGGTTTCGGTAGTCCGTGAGTTTCTGGATGTGTTTCCTGCAGACCTTCCTGGTATGCCACCAGATAGAGATATTGATTTTGCATTGATCTGGATCCGGGTACTCGCCCCATTTCCATACCCCCTTATAGGATGGCTCCCGCTGAGTTAAGAGAGTTAAAGGCCCAACTTCAAGAGTTGTTAGGTAAAGGCTTTATTAGACCAAGTGCATCCCCTTGGGGTGCTCCGGTGTTATTTGTGAAGAAGAAGGATGGGAGTTTTCGGATGTGCATAGACTACCAGCAATTGAACAAAGTAACTGTTAAGAACAAGTACCCTCTTCGCCGCATTGATGATTTGTTCGATCAGTTACAAGGTGCTTGTCTCTTCTCAAAAATTGATTTGAGATCTGGTTATCATCAATTGAAAATACGGGCAACGGATGTGCCCAAGACTGCTTTTCGGACCAGGTATGGGCATTATGAGTTCTTAGTAATGTCTTTTGGGCTTACGAATGCCCCTGCTGCTTTCATGAGCTTGATGAACGGGATTTTTAAGCCATATCTGGATCTTTTTGTGATCGTATTTATTGATGATATACTGATATACTCCAAGAGTAAGAAGGAACATGAGGAGCATTTGAGAATCGTGTTGCAAGTATTAAGGGAGAAAAGGCTTTATGCCAAATTCTCCAAGTGTGAGTTTTGGCTAGATTCACTGTCATTCTTGGGGAACGTGGTTTCTAAGGATGGAGTGATGGTGGATCCTTCTAAGATTAAAACAGTGAGAAATTGGGTAAGACCTACTAATGTGTCAGAAATAAGGAGCTTTGTTGGTTTAGCCAGCTACTACCGTCGATTTGTCAAGGGATTCTCTGCTATTGCCTCCCAACTCACGAACTTGACTAAGCAGAATGTTCCATTTGTATGGTCGGATGAATGTGAGGAAAGCTTTCAGAAACTCAAGACCTTGCTGACTACTGCACCAATCCTTACCTTGCCAGTAGAGGGTAAAAACTTCATTTTTTATTGTGATGCATCCTATTCTGGTTTGGGTGCAGTGATAATGCAAGAGAATAATGTAATTGCTTATGATTCGAGGCAATTAAAGGTGCATGAACGTAACTATCCGACCCATGATTTAGAATTGGCTGCAGTCGTGTTTGCATTAAGCAATGGAGACACTATCTATATGGGGTTAAGTGTGAAGTCTATACGGATCATCGTAGCCTACAGTATGTCTTTACTCAGAAAGATTTGAATTTGAGACAGAGGAGGTGGATGGAACTACTGAAGGATTATGATGTTACCATCTTGTATCACCCGGGAAAGGCTAATGTTGTGGCAGACGCCTTAAGTAGAAAAGCAGGGAGCATGGGTAGTTTAGCCCACTTACAAGTTTCTAGACGCCCATTGGCTAGAGTTTTCAGACTCTGGCTAATGAATTTATGAGGTTAGAAGTAAATGAGAAGGGAGGATTGTTGGCCAGTGTGGAGGCGAGATCTTCTTTTCTTGACCAGATCAAGGGAAAACTTTGATGATGAGAAACTAAGCCGAATTCGGGATATGGTGTTGCGAGGAGAGGCTAAAGAAGCGATAATGGATGAGGAAGGTGTTTTGAGAATTAACGGAAGGGTATGTGTGCCCCGTGTTGATGAATTGATCCACACTATTCTTTACAGAGGCTCATAGTTCCGGATATTCTATACATACTGGTGCAACCAAGATGTACCATGACCTAAAGCACTTATGGTGGAGTAGAATGAAGCACGACATTGTTGATTTTGTTGCCAAATGTCCAAATTGTCAGCAAGTAAAGTATGACACCAGAGGCCCGGAGGAACACTTCAGAGAATGCCCATTCCTGAATGGAAGTGGGAGAGAATTGCAATGGACTTCATTCCGGTCTTCCAAAGACATTGGGCAAGTTTGATTCTATTTGGGTAATTGTGGACAGATTAACTAAGTCTGCTCACTTCATTCCGGTCAAGGTGACTTACACCGCAGAGAAGTTAGCCAAACTTTATATCTCAGATATTGTTCGATTGCATGGAGTTCCACTATCCATCATATCAGATAGAGGTACGCAGTTCACTTCTAAGTTTTGGAGAACATTGCATGCGGAATTAGGTACTAGGTTGGACCTTAGTACTGCATTTCACCCTCAGACCGATGGACAGTCTGAGCGAACGATTCAGGAATTGGAAGATATGCTTCGTGCATGTGTGATAGAATTCGGTGGTCATTGGGATAACTTCTTACCCTTAGCGGAGTTTTCATACAATAATAGCTATCACTCAAGTATTGATATGGCTCCTTTCGAAGCATTGTATGGGAGGAGATGTAGGTCTCCCATTGGTTGGTTTGATACATTCGAGGTTAGACCTTGGGGTACTGACCTTTTGAGGGATTCATTAGAGAAGGTGAAATCTATTCAAGAAAAGCTTTTAGTGGCTCAATGTAGGCAAAAAGAGTATGCAGATCGAAAGGTTAGGGATTTGGAGTTCATGGAGGGTGAGCGAGTCTTGCTAAAGGTTTCGCCCATGAAAGGGGTGATGCGGTTTGGTAAAAGAGGTAAGCTAAGCCCAAGGTATATTGGACCATTTGAAGTACTTAAGCGAGTAGGGGAGGTGGCTTATGAATTAGCCTTGCCCCCAGGGCTGTCAGGAGTGCATCCGGTATTTCATGTGTCTATGCTGAAAAGATACCATGGGGATGGAAACTACATCATTCGTTGGGATTCAGTTCTGCTTGATGAAAATTTGACTTATGAGGAGGAGCCTGTTGCCATTCTAGATAGAGAAATTCGCAAGTTGAGATCAAGGGAGATTGCATCCATCAATGTTCAATGGAAGAATCGACCAGTCGAAGAGTCCACTTGGGAGAAGGAGGCTGATATGCAAGAAAGATACCCACACCTGTTTACAGATTCAGGTACTTCCTTTTGCCCTTGTTTTTCTTCTTATGATCGTTCGAGGACGAACGATGGGTAAATTGGTATCTATTGTAACGACCTGTTTAGTCGTTTTGAGCAGCAGATTTTATTTATGGAAAAACTGGCTGAGTCGACGGATCCCACGACGGACCGTCGAGGGGGTCTCATTCAACACTGAGAATTTAGAGGGTACTGAGATCGACTCTCTGAAATCACACGGTGGAGAAAGGAGGTTTGGTCTGCCGGGATGGAGGACGTCTCAGGCATGACGGACCGTCACAGACTCTTTAATGAATTGGAGTCTCTGACTTTGTGACGGAAGCAGCAGGACGGACCGTCGCAGGACGACGGGCCGTCACACAAGCGTGCATGACCTTGGGTCGGATTTTTGCGGATTTGTCATTTTTAAGGGGTATTTTGGACTATTCCTGCTTATAATTATAAAGTTAGTGGTTTAATGTTAATAATTTAATTACTTGGGGGTTAAAAGAGAGAACCTTGAAACAAGTAGTGGGGTATTTTATCATCTTTTATACTTAATTATATGCTAATTAGGGTAAAAGAAAAAGGGGCTTGAATAAGAAAAAATAGAAAGAACAAAGGGAGGGAGAACCGATCGATCGAGAGAGAGGAAGAAGCAGCTTTGGGAAGATAGCTTGTTGATCGCGATTCTTCGGTGGAGGTAGGTTATGGTTTATATGCTATTTCATAGTAAACTCTTATAGCGAATGATATGTATTGGGTAGTATTGTAAACCCTTCTATATGCTTAATTGTGTGTATGCATGATGTGTTTATATATAATTGTGATGAAACTAGCATGATGAGGCTGTTGAATCTTAAATCCTAAATTTACTTTGTTAATGATGATACATGGTATAAAAAAGGCTTGATGAACTAAAGTAATGAGGTTAGAGGATCGGTGTCACGTTCGGCACCAGGATAGTATATGGATCGGAGTGTCACGTTCCGACACCAGGATAGTATATGGATCGGGTGTCACGTTCCAGCACCAGGATAGTATATGGATCGGGTGTCACGTTCCGGCACCAGGATAGAATATGGATCGGAGTGTCACGTTCCGACACCAGGATAGTATGATGGATCGGAGTGTCACGTCCCACCAGGATAGAAAGAGAATGAATCTTGAAATATGATATATTCTCAATTAATGAACCTATTCTCCCAAATGAGTATGGGTATTGAGGCTTGAGTCCTCATGGGTGTACTTGGCGTACTTTATTAATGTGATTACAGTACTTGTTGTTGCTATATGTTGAGTATTGTAGTTGATTTTATGATATTAACTGGTATATACTGTTTTCTATTTTGAGTCGGCGGATGATACCTACTCAGTACTCGTGTTTTGTACTGACCCCTACTTGTAATTGTTTTTTCTTTGTTATTTGTGGAGTGCAGCAAACGTACCATCGTTTTCAACTCACCGCAAACTCTAGCCAGTCTTCATCACGTCGGATCTCAGGGTGAGCTAATGCTTCTAGCTTGGACTGGATCATCTTCTTCATGTCTTGATTGCCTTGAAGTTCCGGCATGGACTAGCTTTTTTACTTATTTTAGCTTCTTAGATACTTTAGATTAGTTAATTTGAGGATAGATGTTCTTGTGGTGATGACTTCCAGATTTTGGGATGATAAGTATTAAATTTTAGAAGTTATTTAATTGATTTCGTCAATGAGTTTTAAGTCTTCCGCATTATATTATGTTATTTATGGTTGAACTGTTGGGTTTAGATTGGTTGGTTCGCTCACATAGTAGGATAAGTGTGGGTGCCACTCACGACACGTTTTGGGTCGTGACTTTAGGGAGTAAAACCATGACCTGTCTCACAGAATTTTCAATCGTTTTCACTAATCTTCAAAAGCAAAAGTAAAACACGATTACACCAAACGTAAGAAAGAGTTATCAATCTTAGTTAAGTAATAGCCCTCTATTACTTAACAAGCCTAAGTAGAAAACAATCTACCCACTAAACTATCCCACCTGGAAAACCTAGACTTTTAACACAACACACCAAATCATTTATAGACTTAGGAATGGTTTACAGTTTAAGAACAAGAGAATGTATTCCTAAACAACTAAACGAAAAGCTCCAAATATTGCTATTGTTCTTGAAATAATTCTGCCTTTGCTTTGTGTTAGCTTTTGCAAGAGTTCTTGAAAAGTTTTTATCAAGTTGCAAAAACTAAAACAAAAATGTTTAGGAAAGTGCCTTTTATATGGACAAGTCACTTTCCTAAACTTCTTTGCCATTGGCTGGAAAAGTCACACTTTCTGACGCCATCGGGAAGTGTGCACCTACTTTCTGTACCGTCTCCAGCTGGCAGTCGACTGACTCGTCATCATGAGAGTCTGGTACCTCTACTAGGTCCCTGGGTTTGTTTCATCTGCAATATTTCAAACAAGACACCTACAATACTCAAGTAGAAAACCCGGTACCTTTATGAGGTCCCTAAGTTTGTCAAATCATCAAAACTACAAATAACATTTTCTCCCTTTTTTGATGATGACAAACAATGATATGATCTTAAATCTTCACCAGAATTGTTCCCCCTGACTGTATATTCCCCTTACTGTATATTCCCCCTTATTGTATATTCCCCCTTACTTATTTAGCTACTTACAGTTTACTTCCCCCTTTTGGCATCATAAAAAAGATACGCAGTAAATCATTGATGTCAACATAAATACTGAGCAAGATCAAAGCTGCATTGCAATTTTAGCCATTAAGGGAGTTCCACTGTTGGAGGCTAAAAGCATCACTTGGAGATCAATATCCCCAACTTTAACCGATTCCTCTAAAATTGATCCTTGCTGAGAGCCTTGGTGAAAATGTCTGCAATCTATTCCTCCGTTGGACAATATGTGAGCACAATATTTCCCTTCTCAACATTATCTCTCAAAAAATGATGTCTAACATCAATGTGCTTTGTTCTCTTATGATGAACTGGGTTCTTTCCCATACTCACAGCACTAGTGTTGTCACACATGAGAGGAATTGCTTTGATGTGGATTCCAAAGTCTTCTAAATGTTGCCTGATCCACAGCAATTGAGAACAACAGGCTGCAGCAGCTACATATTCAGCTTCAGCAGTGGAAAGAGCCACAGAGTTCTGCTTCTTGGTGCCCCAAAAAATAAGTGATGATCCAAGGAAATGAGCCATTCCAGAGGTGCTCTTCCTGTCAACTTGATAACCTGCAAAATCAGCATCTGCAAAACCAACAAAATCAAAAGTATCACCTGCAGGATAAAAGAGAACCAGGTCCCCTGTTTTTTTCAAGTATCTAAGAATACGTTTTGCAGCCTTCAGGTGTGAATCACGAGGACATGCTTGAAATCTGGCACACATTCCAACGCTATACAGAATATCAGGCCTGCTAGCAGTCAGATATAACAAGGAGCCAATGATTCCTCTGTACATTGTCTGATTCACAAGGGGATCATATTCTTCTACTATCATCTTGGAATTTGTTCCCATAGAAGTGTTCAATAGGTTTGGAATCAAACATATTGAATTTCTTCAGCAGCTCTTTGATGTACTTCTCCTGGCATATTGAAATCCCATTTGATAATTGCTTGATTTGCAGCCCCAGGAAGAATGTCAACTCACCCATCATACTCATTTCAAACTCCCTTCCCATCAGTGATGAAAATTCTTCACAGAGATGTTCTGAAGTAGCTCCAAAAATTATGTCATCCACATAGACTTGAATGATAAGCAATTCTTGTTCTCTTTTTAATAAGAACAAGGTATTGTCTATCTTGCCTCTTTTGAAACCATTCTTCAGCAGAAACTTTGACAACCTTTCATACCATGCTCTTGGAGCTTGTTTCAGACCATATAGTGCCTTATTCAATCTGAACACATGATTTGGTAGCTCTGCATCTTCAAAACCAGGGGGTTGCTTGACATATACCTCCTCTTTGAGATCTCCATTCAGAAATGCACTCTTCACATCCATTTGATATAGCTTGAACCCCATAAAAGCAGCAAAAGCTATTAAGATTCTAATAGCTTCCATTCTAGCAACAGGTGCAAAAGTCTCATCATAGTCAATTCCTTCTTCTTGATTGTATCCTTGCACCACCAGCCTGGATTTATTTCTAGTAATCACTCCGTTTTCATCAAGTTTGTTTCTGAATACCCACCTAGTTCCTATTATTGTTCTGCCTTCAGGTCGAGGAACCAGGTACCATACCTTACTTCTTTCAAACTGATGGAGTTCTTCTTGGATAGAATTGATCCAGTCTGCATCACCTAATGCTTCCTTAACATTCTTAGGCTCAATGGATGATATGAATGCTGAGAACGTAACTAGATTTCTTGTTTTTGATCTATTTTGAATTCCAGAATTCAAGGGAGAAATGAGATTATCAAGAGGATGTGATGAACTATGCTTCCATCCTGACTTTGCAGCAGACTGATTTGGCAGATCAGCATGATCTTCTTCATCAAGAGTGACATCATCTTCTGGGGAGTCTGATGTACTCTGGCTAAAGTTTTGAGTAGTACCAGGTACCATGTCATCCTGTTCTATCTCAGCATCCTCTTCAGGTAGACTGTGATTCTGATCATCACAATCATTTTTCAGTTGTTGATCTGCATCAGCTTCAGCTCCTTCAATCTTCTTGGATTTGAGCATTTTCAGCACATCATCATCATCATTTGGTCCACCATTCTTCAAGCTTCCATTTTCATCAAAAACAACATGAATGCTTTCTTCAATGCATTGTGTTCGTTTGTTGAATATTCTGTAGGCTTTGCTGGATGAAGAATATCCAACAAATACTCCTTCATCACTTCTGGGATCAAATTTTCCCAGATCATCCTTCCCATTATTTAGCACAAAACATCTGCATCCAAATGCTCTAAGATAGCTCAACATTGGCTTCCTGTTGTTGAGCAGTTCGTATGAAGTCTTATTCAGCACAGCTCTTATTAGACACCTGTTGGTAACATGACATGCTGTGTTAACAGCTTCAGCCCAGAAACTTTGAGGAAGATTTGATTCAATAATCATAGTTCTGGCAATGTTCACCAAGGTTCTGTTCTTTCTTTCCACTACTCCATTTTGTTGAGGAGTTCTTGGAGCAGAGAAATTGTGGCTTGTACCATTTTCCATGCAGAATCTATCCAGTGTTGAGTTTTCAAACTCTGTTCCATGATCAGATCGAATGCTGCAAACAACTTGATTCAATTTGGTTTGAATCATTTTGAAGAATACCACCAGCTCATCAGCTGTATTTGCCTTTGATCTCAAGAATCTCGTCCAGGTGTATCTTGAATAGTCATCAACAATTACCAAAATGTACTTCTTACCATTTCTGCTTTGAACCTTCAAGGGTCCACAAAGGTCCATATGAAGCAGCTCTAAGGTTCTTGATGATGTTACCTGATTCTTGGGTTTAAAAGATGATCTGATTTTCTTTCCTTTAACACAAGCTTCACATATTTTATTTTCAGCAAACTTCATTTTGGGCAAACCTCGGACCAGGTCCTTAGAAATCAACTTGTTCAATAAAGATGAACTCACATGTCCTAGCCCACGATGCCAGAGATCAGCATTTTCGTTTTGAGCACTAAGACAAGTTAAGTCATCTCCATGAGACGTTTCCACGTATGCCACATACATATTTTTACTTCTGTGTGCAGTGAGAATTACTTTGTTTGTAGTTAAACTCACCACAGTGCATTTCTCAGAAGTAAACTTGACCTCATTTCCTTTATCACAGATTTGTGACACACTTAGCAAGTTGTACTTCAACCCATCACATGGTAAAAACATTGTCAATTGAATCTTCTTCAAGAGATCGTCTACTTTGCCAACTCCCAAAATGTACCCCTTCGTCTTGCCCTCACCAAATGAGACACCTCCTCCTTGGAGGGTCTTGAGTGAGAGAAAGTTCTTTACATCACCAGTCATATGCTTAGAGCAACCACTATCCATATACCAACATTGATTGCTGCTCCTCTCACTCACCTGCACCAAAAGTTACTTGTTAAGCTTGGGAACCCATTTCAGCTTGAGTTCCTAGTGGGCAGACAAAGGAGTGATTAGATTGTACTTGGTCCAATATGGTAGATTTTGAAGATTTCTAACAAAAGACATAGGAGTAGGAACAGATTTTTTCTTTGAAAATATGTGAGTTGAGACAGGCTCTGTAGGACCAGGTCTCTCTTTTGGTACATTTTGTCTTTCAGCATAATTAGAGTACCTTTCACACGAGTTTCTCCAGCTAACACACTCATTCTTCAATGTCCATTCTTACCACAATGAATACACAGCAGATTGTCAGACACAAACACATACTTACTGTGAGGATTATAAGGAGGACTTATGTTCAAACTTCCTAGTCCTTTCTTATTGAAATTACTCTGATTTGTCGCATTTGACAGTAACTTTGAGGATTTGGTCCACTTAAGAGATTTTTCAAGTTCTTCCTTAAGTTTCACAATATCCTATTCTAATTTGTTACTCTTTTCAAGTGACAGACTAAGATTTGTCTCAGAGTTTTTCAATTTTTCTTGAATTTCAGCTTGCAGACTATTTGACTTTCCATTCAGCTTTTCAGCTTCTTCAGTAATCTGATTCAACTGGTTCTTAAGTTCAGAGTTATTTGACTCTAGAGACACCATTCTTGACATTTTCTCTTCAAGTTTAACTTTGTTTTCAGTTAAGCTTTCAAGTTCAGCATTCATGGTATCTCTTTCAGATGTTAACTCTATCAAAGAATCGAGCATGACTTCTGCCAAAGTTCTCAATTTTTTAAGAGAATATTTATCCAAGTCATTTATCATGTCAAGAAGAGTTACCTGATTGTCCTCTTCTTCATTTTCTGTGTGAGCCATAAGAGCAAACATTTCATTGAAGACAGTTTCCTCCTCATGCACAGCAACCATAGACACATCTTTTGGCTCATCAGGATCTTCTGAATCACTTGAAGAATCCCCCCAAGCAGCAAGAGCCCTTTTTACAACCATATCAGCAGCAACTTTACGATCTCTGTTACCAGGTACCAGGTCCCTTCTATTTTCTTTGTCACCTCTGTGTTTTTTATGTTCCTTGTTTTCATTCTTGAGCAAAGGACACTCTCTGATGAAGTGCCCAGATTTTCCACACTTGTAGCAAGTATCACCTTGAGCAGCATTTCGAGTCCCATTTGTTCCTCTTTTATAAATTTTGTTTTTCCTCACAATTTTTTGAAATCTACTGATGAGGTATGCCATATCATCATGATCACTTGAATCTTCATCTGATTTATACTTTAGCATCAATGATTTGTCCTTCTTGGCTTCCTTCTTTGACAAATCATAGTTTCGATTCATCTCATGTCTTTTCAGATTACCAATCAAAGCATCCATAGTCATCACCTTCAAGTCCTTGGCTTCTGTAATGGCATCAACTTTGCTCTCCCAAGACTTTGGAAGAATTCGAAGCACTTTCCTGACTTGTTTGGTCATGTTTATAGGTTCACCCAGACTTCGCAGCTCATTTGTAATGGAAGACAACTTGGTGAACGTGTCATGTATTGTTTCTCCTTCCTTCATTTTGAAGTTCTCATATCGTGAGGTAAGCATGTCAATCTTAGATTCTTTGAATTGTTCAGTTCCTTCATGAGCAGTCTTCAAGCAATCCCAAATTTCCTTAGCAGACTCACAGGCTGACACTCTGTTGTACTCATCAGGTCCTATCCCACAGACCAGAAGAGTTTTAGCTTTGAAACCCTTTTCAATTTTTTTTCTGTCAGCATCATCATATTTCTGCCTAGGCTTTGGAACAGTAATGGTCTTTCCTCCATCCTTTTCTTCCATCATTGGAACAAATGGTCCATCTAGTACAATATCCCATAACTCGCTGTCTTCAGCCATGAGGTAGTCATGCATTCTAACTTTCCACCAACTGTAGAAATGTCCATTAAAACGAGGAGGTCTATGTGATGACTGACCTTCTTCGAGGTTAAGTGGAGTTGCCATTCTAGAGCAATATCACTTCCTTGGTATTAACCAAATAGATAGTGCCTGCTCTGATACCACTTGATAGAATGTATGCCTTCACTTAACAAGTAATGGACCAGGTCCCTTACTAATCTTAAGAAAATTACCAGAAAGTTAAATGCAGTAAAATCAACACAATGATTTTACGTGAAAACCTCCTTGTAGGGAGTAAAACCACGACCTGTCTCACAGAATTTTCAATCGTTTTCACTAATCTTCAAAAGCAAAAGTAAAACACGATTACACCAAACGTAAGAAAGAGTTATCAATCTTACAGTTAAGTAATAGCCCTCTATTACTTAACAAGCCTAAGTAGAAAACAATCTACCCACTAAGCTATCCCACCTGGACAACCTAGACTTTTAACATAACACACCAAATCCTTTATAGACTCAGGAATGGTTTACAGTTTAAGAACAAGAGAATGTATTCCTAAACAACTAAACGAAAAGCTCCAGATATTGCTATTGTTCTTGGAATAATTCTGCCTTTGCTTTGTGTTAGCTTTTGCAAGAGTTCTTGAAAAGTTTTTATCAAGTTGCAAAAACTAAAACAAAAATGTTTAGGAAAGTGCCTTTTATATGGGCAAGTCACTTTCCTAAACTTCTTTGCCATTGGCTGGAAAAGTCACACTTTCTGACGCCATCGGGAAGTGTGCACCTACTTTCTGTACCGTCTCCAGCTGGCAGTCGACTGGCTCGTCATCATGAGAGCCTGGTACCTCTACTAGGTCCCTGGGTTAGTTTCATCTGCAATATTTCAAACAAGACACCTGCAATACTCAAGTAGAAAACCCGGTACCTTTATGAGGTCCCTAAGTTTGTCAAATCATCAAAACTACAAATAACAAATATGAACCATAAAAGAAAAATATCTATTAAATTGATCACAGAAATACTGATTACAATACCTATTATCCACCATCCAGTACCATCAGTCATTTACCTCACTTCCCTCCATATTTTCATCAAGTGATCACAAATATATTGATATAATTATATAACAGTGAACAAAAATATACTCAAATAGATGATACAAATATAAAATAAGAAACTAATACACTTGAATACTTTTTATAATAAGTTGCAAGACACATAATATATCGATACAAAATAAATAACAAGGAATATTAAACAAAACTTGATACATTGATATAAATATGTAATCCGTATTACATACAAACGAATATATTTGATACAATAATACTAAAATAAATTATGAAGTCTAATATATGAATAATCAGATGTGTATTCAGGATTTCAAAAAGATGGGTACACTATTACGAAAAGATGCATTTAAGATATACATTTGATCGGCTTGACATCTACGTTCTTAACCTTGAACTGTTAAATTTTTAAAATTATAGGTCAACAAATATACAATACTATTAATTTTGATTTTAACATACACATTTGATTTAATTGTACAAAATTTTAACATGCTTATTTTTTTAGGAAATTCCAATGTTACGCTCTTGAAAATATTTAAAGATGAGAACAAAAATAAAAAGAAAAATTGATTGAAACGCCAAAAGTATTACCAATAACCAATTGGAGGGATGTTACTAACAAAAATAATATAGATATAAGATTTAAATTCTGTCTTTGTTTGGAGAGGTGCACGGTGCCTCTAATCATAATCATATTATTATATTATGTTATTTCTAACGTGGATTCACAACTCTATATTTAAATATTCGGACAAGGGTTAAAATACTCTTGAAGTACTGAAAATGGTACACAACTACCCTTCATCAACCTATTGGCTCCAAAATACTCTTCTCATTACCTACTGATTCATAATACCCTCCTCATCCACCTTTGGGTCTAAATTCAGCCACTTCATCAATGGAACACCACTTAAAATAATTAAATAATCCTTTTAATTATGTGGCGCTCAACTATTAATTGCAAATTAATTATTTAATATAATTTTAGTCTACACATTTTTAAGTAAACCCACACTAATACTTATTAAACCCGCCCGACCCAATAAAAAAAAACTCATCTAATTAAATTAACCCTAACCCAACCAAGTTCTTTGAATCAATGAAAGTTGGATGCTTTATTATTAGTATTCTTCCAACAATTTTGTGTGCATTTATTAAAGAGATATTAACGTGTTCATTCTATTAATGTTGTTGACACTCAATTTTTGCCTAACATTTTAAAAATTCATGATTTTGGAGCTTTATTTATTTAATAGCAAATTTTGGTCCGATGATTTTAAAATTTCATACATTTTGAGTCAAATACAAAAAAAATAAAAATTGCCTTTCCCACATTATCACTCAAACAATTTTCAATTTTGCAATAGTCCCACATCGGTATTTTATCCTTTTTGAGGATTTTTGGGTTTCTATATAAAACCCACTTCATTCAATATTTTAAAGGAGGATTTGGAGGGGAAAACAAAAGAATACCATAAAATTTTGAAATTCTTGGTTCCCATAATTCAAAATTTTAAAGTTTTTGTGGTTTTTTCGAGTTGAGGAGGTGGAGTCGTCTCTTTCAAACTCGGAGTTCCGTTCGCTGTCCAGAACCAGGTAAAAAAAAATTTCTTAGTCTTGTGTTTATTTAATTTCCAGCTCTTTTTATGTTTTCTGTTTATTATATGTAAGCTTGTTTTGTTTTTTTAGTTTAATATAGTTCTAAAAGTCAATTAATATTTGTGTTTATTGTAGTTTTAATATTAGCATTATTTTACGATTCGATGTTTATTTATTTATTATTACTATTATTTTAAAATTGTTAGTCAACTATTTGTTATCTTAACTTTTCATGGTTTTGTTATTATTCCATTTTAATGTTATTTTTAATTTTTATCTATTACATTATTGTTGTTTCCATTTCTAATTATGTTATTTTAGTTTGGTTGTTTTCCATATTCTCTTAGATAAGTTTGTTATGTTTTGTTGATGTTCAGTTTATATATTTTATATGTTGAAAAGGGCCGATGAAAAATCTATCCGTCGGTTAGAGGCCTCCCCATTTAAAAAGACGGAATTTTAATTCAAGTTATATATTTATATATTGAAAAGGGCCGATGAAGAAATTACCGTCGATTTCCAAAGCCTCCCATGTCAATAGACGGATTTTTATTCTTAAGTTATTATTTGAGTATATTCATTTTAGTTATATTTATTTGGGCACTAACTCTTTTACTAAGTGTCTTTACAGGTACACAGAGGTGCTTCTCCTTCAAAATATTCGAAAAGTTCGAATTATATTCATTCATTATTTTGTGAATATTGACGTAGGCAAACTTTAGGCCAATTTTATTATTATTATATTATTATTATTTATTTATTATTGTGCATATTGCATGTTTATTATATTTTTACATTAATTATATTCATCCCTCAATTTGAAAAAAATGATTCAGTCGGAAACCACAATGTGGATTTCCGAAGGGTGCCTAACCCCTTCCCTTCGAATAATTTAAACCCCTTACCTAGAATCAAATTGGTTTTGTAGATCATAATTGGTTTCCTAGTTTTTCCTAAAATTAGGTGGCGACTCTTTTCAAATTCAAAACTAAACTATTTATTTTTTTAAACTTTGTTAAAATTGAATCAATTAATATATTTTCGAGTTGCCGTGACGTTTCGCCCTATTTCGACATAGTAGGGATGTAAACAGAATGGCGACTCTACTGGGGAGTTTAGAGGTTTTAACCAATATGAATTTAATTTTTTTTCAAATTGAGGAAATTTTTTATCTATTGTTATGTTATACCTTGTATTTTAATATTTTGCTTATTATTTGTTTATTGTATTTATTCATTATTTATTTTATTGTGTATATATTTTTTATTGCATTTCATGACATAATTTCCGTCAAATGACAATTAGTTTGCATTAGGACAAAGGAAGTTATGTGGCTTACCACGGCTTCCTTCAGAAAAACACACAAGTCTAATCTTTGGAAGTAATAAACGAATAGTTGGCTTGCGGTCATCCAACGTCGTTTATTAGCTTCACCCCGTTGTCTGTCCGACTCGGGTAACCGTCACTTCTATACCAATTCTAGTCACCCTAGGATAGAGCAAAACCAAATCCAAATTTAAGCATCAGCCTAAGATGACTCAACACCCAAGGCGTGTTGAGTCCATTAGAAAGACCACCTTGAGTCCATAATGGCTTCTAGCCTAAAAGGACGACCATAATTGTGTGTAATTTGAAGGATGTATACGTTGTTTGAGAAAATCATTGTCTCATAGGGTAGGATTAGATTATAGTTTATATAAGTTAAAGAAAGAGCTTCACAAGCTACTAGCCTATTCGAAGTTGTTGACATCTGAAGATTACAAAAAGCCAAGAAAGAAGAAGGATCTTTCGTGGAGCATAGTTTAGGGTTGTACCCCTGCGTGGGACTGATTATTTTGTATACATTTCCCCTATTATGTATTTCCATTAAGTTTTATTCATAAAATTTGTATAAATTTGAGTTTTGGGGCAATGAAATATTTCAAATGACGTATGCATCCTTCAAATCGATAGGCCTACCCTAGGCATAAAAGGGTCACATATTTGTATAGGACGCGCAATAATTGTTTGTATGCTATGTGATATATTTTGTTTGTCTTTAATTAAAACATTATTTATGTGTTTTATTCCTTATTTGTGTGATATTTTGCATTATTAATTATGTATAGGAACTAACACTTTTACATTTTGAGTTGCTCTTCTTTACAACGAAAAATTAATTTATGTTCAAATTCAGAATCATTTTTTTTGTCCAAAGTTGCAAGAGACAAGGGGATAAGCGAAATTAGAGTCCTCACATTTCTCAATTATATCACGTCAAAACGATAAATTAGGGGAGTATTTGACTATGAGGTGGCACCCACTTATTTTATTATTATTTTGCATTATGGTCCCCTCTCACATATTTTTTCATATTTTTGTAGGGATACCGTCCCCGACATCAGTCGGGGATGGTCATAACAATGTCTGAATCTCGTGAAAATTGGGAAGAGACAAAGATTCAAGAAAACATTCAAAAATAGTACAACAAATTATTACTGTAGAAATTCGTAGGTTACATTCAACAGACAGTATAAATATTGACAATTAAGAGGCTATAAAACATATTGGTAAAAAAAAAAAATCATGACTACAAATTTTAGTGGCGCTAGGCATAGAAATTTCTTTGAGTTTTCTAAATCTTTAAATTATTTTATGCCTTATCTGGCCGAACTACGCGTACCTGATTCTCATTTCGGTGAGATACGTAGGCAACCCTTCTTGGGTTCGGTATAATCTTTTTCAAAAAAAAAAAAAAAGTTTGTGCATATTTTTCAAGTCATATCTGCCGAACTACGCGTACCTGATTCTCATTTCGGTGAGATACGTAGGCAACCCTTCTTGGGTTCGGTGTTATCTTTTTTCAAAAAAAAAAGAAAGTAAAAGTAAAATAGTTAAAGCATATTTTCAAAGTCATATCTGACTGAACTACGCGTACCTGATTCTCATTTTAATGAGATACATAGGCAACCCTTCTTGGGTTCGGTATTATCATTCTCTCTAAAAAAAAACTTGTACATACCGTAAGAGTCAGGTCTTCAGCTCCGTTGGGACCCATGTAGTTAAGAGCAGGTAAATATATTCTATATGATTGAAAAGACTGTCTTTGCGGTAAACTACAGATTCTCGTGGTACCTCTTATCTGTACTTTGTGATGCTTGAAAATTCTCTTGCATGCAATCAAGATAAGAATAAAATTAACCTTATGTTTCATGTGCATTGTGTGGTGAGATTTTGATCAAAGTTCAATTGTGTTACACTATTGATCTAGAACTTGACCTGAATGTTTTTCGAGGCAAAATCATGAGTAATGTTTGGTTTGAGAAAGGATTGTAGGCCTTTTTTGACCCGATTGTGCCTTTCAAAGCCTACCAAATTACATTAGTCCCTAGTTTTATCATTTTGAGCCTGAAACCTTCATTTGGACAACTACATCTTAACCACTACCATTTTGAGTGCTTACGAGCACTATACTCTCTTGGGCCAACCTTCTTGAGTGCACCAAGAATGTGCGAATTATAAGAGGGATCCATGTTTGAAATTTCCAAAAGCAAAGATATTGAGTCTCCCAGAAAAAAAAGGAAGCAAATACCTCTAGAGAAAAGAGAGAAAGGAAGAAAGAAAGTGGAAGAAATAAAGAAAGGTAAAGAATACCCTTACAGGGTCGGTGAAAGGAGGGAAGGAAAATACTCCAACAAAAAAGGAAAAAATTATTATAATAAAGAAGTGAATAAAGAAAAGCTCCAACGAATAAGGAATCAAAAGAAGAAGAAAAAAGAGAATAAGAGAAAAGCTCAAAAAATGAGAAATGAAAAAAGAAAAAAAAAGGAAAGTGTTCAAAATGAGAATTCAAAAGAAGATGAAAGGTGGGAGAACAATGAATAGGATCTAACGCCAAAGGCGTACAATCATTAAGAGCACAAATTTTGTGTGGCGCTCAAGGAGGAATTCAGTCACTTTTATCTTAAATAAATATCCTACCCATCCCTAAGCCTACGTTACAAGCCAATGACAAGCCCTACATGATCTCATTTCAAATGTTCTCACATTAGTGGAGATTACATAAGGGTCAAGCATATGGGTATCACAGTTGTTACATTGACATTCTTGTGAGTGTGAGTGCATTTTGAAAATGTCCTATAATCAAATGTTTCAAATATGTGTGAAATAGGACTAGCCTTTGTCGTGAGGGCACTTGAAACATGAGGATTGATACAATTCAAAACCTTTGTTTGAAACAAGATGAATGGATCTTGTTGATACTTAAGTATATTTGAGGTACCACTTGAAGCTGTAGGAATTACCTTAATTCAATCTTAAAAAAAAAAAATTTACCTGCAATCTTAACTGTTGGTACCAATCGTGGTGAAGATTTGACTATCTCATCGCATTTTTATTTTTTTAAAAAAAAGAAATTGTCTTTTGAGTTGTTCATTATAAAAGGTGTCATTAAGTTAATCTTATATGTGTGAGATGACTATTTTACTTCATTAGATTGTCCATCCCCAAAATGTGATATGTCTTGTTTTAGGCTTTGAATATAGCAAAGGATACCATTTGCATATTCCATCATGTTCATATTGTGCATTTTCTACTGATAATCTTTCAGATTCTTTGCATCACTCATCATCCACAAGAGGGGAACTACGTTTGACCTGATTCCTTCTCCAATGGGATACGTAGGCGCCACAACGGCTCGGTCATATACCCAGTAAGATTTCCATTTCTCTTCATAATGAAAACTGGGACAGAATTTTTGAGAGCATCTCAAAAATTCATTTGAAGTTGGACTTCTTTAACGAGTCAATACAGAATACCAAAATTCTACGGTTTGAACTAAGTTTTACCTGATTCCTGCTCCAACTGGATACGTAGGCGCCACAACGGCTCGGTCATATACCCAATAAGATTTCCATTTCTCTTCATAATGGAAACTGGGAAAGAATTTTTGAGAGGATCTAAAAAATTCATTGGAAGTTGGACTATTATCGAGCCATCCACCTCGTTACAGTTGGAATATTATCGAGCATCCACCTCGTTACAGTTGGAATATTATCGAGCATCCACCTCGTTACAGTTGGAATATTATCGAGCTATCCACCTCGTTACAGTTGGATTATTATCGAGTCGTCCACCTCGTTACAGTTGGACTATTATCGAGACATCCACCTCGTTACTGTTGGAATATTATCGAGCATCCACCTCGTTACAGTTGGAACATTATCGAGCCATCCACCTCGTTATAGTTGGAACATTATCGAGACATGGAACATTATCGAGACATCCACCTCGTTACAGTGGAACATTATCGAGTCATCCACCTCGTTACAGTTGGAATATTATCGAGTCATCCACCTCGTTACAGTTGGAACATTATCGAGACATCCACCTCGTTACAGTTGGAACATTATCGAGCCATCCAGGCCTCGTTAAAAATCATGCATCGCGGAAATCATGCATTGTGAATTCATATTCATGCATTGCGAGTTAATATTCATGCATTGCGAGTTCATATTCATGCATTGCGAATTCATATTCATGCATTGCGAGTTAATATTCATGCATTGCGAGTTCATATTCATGCATTGCGAATTCATATTCATGCATTGCGAATTCATATTCATGCATTGCGAGTTAATATTCATGCATTGCGAGTTCATATTCATGCATTGCGAGTTAATATTCATGCATTGCGAGTTAATATTCATGCATTGCGAGTTCATATTCATGCATTGCGAATTCATATTCATGCATTGCGGGTTAATATTCATGCATTGCGAGTTCATATTCATGCATTGCGAGTTCATATTCATGCATCGCGAGTTAATATTCATACATTGTGATTTAATATTCATGCATTGTGAGTCAATAACCATGCATCGCGAGAAAATCTCATACCTCGCAGTTAATATGCATGCATTGTGAGAAGGTTTCATACCTCGCAGAAAATTCATGCATCGCGAGAAGATCCCATACCTCGCAGTTAATATTCATGCATTGCGAGAAGATTTCATACCTTGCAAAAATGTATGCATCGCAAAAAGATTTCATACCTTGCGGAATTTATGCATCGCGGAAGATATTCATGTCCTGCAGAAGATTATTCATCGAGAGAAAATTCATGCATCACTAGTTAATTCATGCATTGCGAGTTAATATTCATGCATCGAGAGTTAATATTCATGCATTGAGAGTCAATTCATGCACCACTAAATGTTCATGCATCGAGAGTCAATTCATGCATTGCTAGTTCATATTCATGCATTGAGAGTTAATATTCATGCATCGAGAGTTAATTTATGCATTGCGAGTTAATATTCATGCATCGAGAGTCAATTCATGCATCACGAGTTCATATTCATGCATTGCGAGTTAATATTCATGCATTGCGAGTTAATATTCATGCATCGCGAGTTAATTCATGCATTGCGAGTTAATATTCATGCATCGCGAATTGATATTCATGCATTGCGAGAAGATTTCATACCTCGCAGAAAATTCATGCATCGCGAGAAGATTCCATACCTCGCAGAAAATTCCATGCATCGCGAGAAGATTCCTACCTCGCAAAAAATTCATGCATCACTAGTTAATTCATGCATCGAGAGTTAATATTCATGCATCGAGAGTTAATATTCATGCATCGAGAGTTAATTCATGCATCGAGATTCAACTCATGCATCACTAGTTAATATTCATGCATCGAGAGTCAATTCATGCATCGAGAGTCGATTCACGCATCGCGAGTTAATTCATGCATCACTAGTTAATATTTATGCATTGCGAGTTAAAATTCATGCATCGCAGATTAATATTCATGCATCTCAAGTTAAATTTTTTATGCATCGCGAGAAGATTGACTTCCTCGAAAAAGTTTACATATCGCAAGAAGATTTCATACCTTGAGGAATTCATGCATCGCGAGAAGATTTTATCCCTCGCAAAATTTTATGCATCGCGAGAAGATTCAATCCCTCGCAAAAGCTTACATATCGCAAGAAGATTTCATACCTTGCGGAATTCATGCATCGCGAGAAGATTTCATCCCTCGCAAAATTTTATGCATCGCGAGAAGATTCAATTCCTCGCAAAAGTTTACATATCGCAAGAAGATTTCATACCTTGCGGAATTTAAGCATCGCGAGAAGATTTCATCCCTCGCAAAATTTTATGCATTGCGAGAAGATCCCATCCCTCGCGGAATTTTATACATCGCGAGAAGATTCCATCCCTCACAAAATTTGCGCATCGTGGAAAGATATTCATTTCCCACAAGCAATCATGCGCTGTCAGAAAAGGGATCGTGCATCTCAAAGGAATATTTATCCCTCAACGTCTACTGACGTTAAATGTCGAGGAGAGAAATTAAGCGTCGACACGGTAAAAGACACTATCTTCCATTTAAATTGCATTTTTAAGCTGACGAGTTTTATCTCAGTCGTTGTCAAGAGCATTCGAAAAGGATGAATTTCTTTTATTAAAAAAAATTCAAAAAAAAACAAAAAAACAAAAAAAAATTCAAAAAAAAAAAGAAACAGGTGCAAACTATTTCAACAAGGACGCAACGCATCATAGAACCTTTTGGAGACAGGTGTGGGATCGACTTCCACCACATGCAACCGCACTTCTCTACAAAGGTCATGTGTTCGGTCAAAATTGGGTTAGTCAATTTTCGTTGTCCACGATTTCTTTCATCAATCATACACAACGAAAGGGACAGCTGTTGACACCCAATTTTTGCCTAACATTTTAAAAATTCGTGATTTTGGAGATTTATTTATTTAATAGCAAATTTTGGTCCGATGATTTTAAAATTCATACATTTTGAGTCAAATACAAAAAAAAAAATTGCCTTTCCCACATTGTCACTCAAACAATTTTCAATTTTGCAATAGTCCCACATCGGTATTTTATCCTTTTTGAGGATTTTTGGGTTTCTATATAAACCCACTTCATTCAATATTTTAAAGGAGGATTTGGAGGGGAAAACAAAAGAATACTCATAAAATTTTGAGAATTCTTGGTTCCCATAGTTCAAAAATTTTAAAGTGTTTTGTGGTTTTTCGAGTTGAGGAGGTGGAATCGTCTCTTTCAAACTCGGAGTTTCGGTTCGCTGTCCAGAACCAGGTAAAAAAAATTTCTTAGCCTTGTTTTATTTAATTTCCAGCTCTTTTATGTTTTCTGTTTATTATATGTAGCTTGTTTTGTTTTTTTAGTTTAATATAGTTCTAAAAGTCAATTAATATTTGTGTTTATTGTAGTTTTAATATTAGCATTATTTTACGATTCAATGTTTATTTATTTATTATTACTATTATTTTAAAATTGTTAGTCAACTATTTGTTATCTTAACTTTTCAGGGTTTTGTTATTATTCCATTTTAATGTTATTTTTAATTTTTATATATTACGTTATTGTTGTTTCCATTTCTAATTATGTTATTTTAGTTTGGTTGTTTTCCATATTCTCTTAGGATAAGTTTGTTATGTTTTGTTGATGTTCAGTTTATATATTTTATATGTTGAAAAGGGCCGATGAAAAATCTATCCGTCGGGTTTAGAGGCCTCCCCATTTTAAAAAGACGGAATTTTAATTCAAGTTTATATATTTATATATTGAAAAGGGCCGATGAAGAAATTACCGTCGATTTCCAAAGCCTCCCATGTCAATAAGACGGATTTTTATTCTTAAGTTATTATTTGAGTTATTCATTTTTAGTTATATTTATTTGGCACTAACTCTTTTACTAAGTGTCTTTATAGGTACACAGAGGTGCTTCTCCTTCAAAATATTCGAAAAAGTTCGAATTATATTTCATTCATTATTTTGTGAATATTGACGTAGGCAAACTTTAGGCCGATTTTTTTATTATTATTGTTATTATTTATTTTATTATTTGTGCATATTGCATGTTTATTATATTTGTACATTATTTTATATTCATCCTCAATTTGAAAAAAAATGAATTCAGTCGGAAACCACAATTGTGGATTCCGAAGGGTGCCTAACCCCTTCCCTTCGGAATAATTTAAACCCCTTACCTAGAATCAAATTGGTTTCGTAGATCATAATTGGTTTCCTAGTTTTCCTAAAATTAGGTGGCGACACTTTTCAAAACTCGTTTATTTTTTTAAACTTTGTTAAAATTGAATCAATTAATCATTTTCGAGTTGCCGTGACGTTTCGCCCTATTTCGACATAGTAGGGATGTAAACAAATGTCCCCTCCTCTCTCACACATTGGACATACACAGTAGAGTATATTGTCAAGATGAATAATTAAACGTTTTAATGGAATTAATTTATGGAAGATTGTTTTGTTGTTTGTCCAAGAAAAAGGTGTAAAAGATGATGTTGAATCAATTAACTAAACGTTATTTACGAATATAAAGATTTGAGAAGTTCAATTCAAAGTCCTAAAATATTTCACATCCAACTTTCTTTGATTCAAGAACTTGATTGGGGAAATGGAGTGTTTATTTGGGAACAAGGTTTTACGGTTGTTTTAATTAGACGAGTTTTTTGAATTGCTTCAGGCGGGTTTAATAAATATTGGAACGAGTTTGGTTAAAAATGGATGGATAATTAATTGGTTTAAAATTATATTAAATAATTAAATTGCAATCAATGGTTGAGCGCCACTTAATTAAAAAATTATTTAATAATTTTAAATAGTGCTCCGTTAACGAAGTGGCTAAAGTTGGACCCAAAGATGGATGAGAAGGATATTTGTGAGTCAATAGGTGTACGAGGATGGTATTTTGAAGCCAATAAGTGGATGAAAGATATTTGTGTACCATTTTCAGATTATTCAAGGATATTTTAGGCCCTTTTCTGTTAAATATTTATAAAAAAATATAACACTACTATATAGAATGGATTACATGAATTAGTATATTTTAATAAATAATTACTGATTTTAGTGATACTTTTTATTTATTACCATTTATACCAATACTATTTTATATTTACAATATGAATTAAAAGTGAATTATGTATGCAATATATATGAATTATAATAATTATTTGAAATATATTATGTTTGTTTGGTAAAAATTTGACACATTAAATTATAATTATATTAAAATGTGTGATAAATGTATTATCCATCATTAAAACTTGTATTATATATGAATAATAAATTCTTCTTTATAATACGTATTAATCTTATATTATAAATGACCTAAAAATGATCAAGTAAAAAGAAATATTACTGCTATAAATAGTAAATATTTTTTAATTATAGTATATTTATGTAAGTTTCTCATATAGAATCTAGAGAGAGATATGGGTTCACGTGAACCCACGGAACCCCCTCTAGATATGCCTCTCCATGAATTGGAGTAAAACATAATTTTTTTTGTCTTTTCTAGATCGGTCAAAAGTAACAAGTAAAATAAAATTTTATTTTAAAAATAAGTGACTAATAAAAATAAATCAAAAAAATGATTTTATCAAATTATAATTATATATAAGAAATATGTAGCATATTTATCTTGCCATGTAGTTTTTCAATTTTGATAATCACTTCACCAAATGGCAATTTTCGCAGTAGTTCAAACATTTTTGTTTATTTATTTAAAAAAGGTCGAGAGACTAAATAGAAAAAATTAATAATCTGCAACTAGGTGATAACAAGGACGCATTTAGCGATCAACATGCTCCTCAATTTCAGCCAAATAATAAAATAATAGATTACATAACTCATAGCGTACGATGTCTCATTTTATTTGTCAATTTAAAAAATTAAGAAATATATCTTATTTACTTTTCATTATGTTCTTGTTATAAATAACTATATAAATAATATTAGTTAAATTTAAAATTTTAAAATAAAATTAGAAAGTTAATTTGATATAATAAATTTATTTAAATATCATCTCAATTTAATGTGAAACTTACTTAATATGAATCAAGTAAGATGAAATGACTAAAATATATTTAAAAGCTTAACCTTGAGATAGACAAAATCTTTAAAAGGACGAGAGCGCTTGAAAGGTGCATCATTAACTGGATAGTCGTTTATATTTGGGAAATTATATAGTAATATCACTTATGTTTGTCTTAGGACTACAATATTACCAACTTCACCTATTTTTTTCAAACTATACTTGACACAAAAATACATTACGTCTCCTATTAGGATATCATGTCACATTATTTATTTTTTTATCATTAAAAAAATATGCATTAAACCTATTAAAACGTTAGGTTATATTATGTTCTTCTTTAAAAAAATATTGTTTTATATTTATGTTTTTTAAAAAAAAAAAAATTTAGATATATAAAGATAATTTTTTTTAAAAAAAAATGAATGAAAAAAAAGTATCCCTTTTCTACTACTAACTAGTAATAGACTGTTTTAACTATTTTTTTAGAATAAACTTTTTGATTTTTTAATGATAATTATTATTTTTAATATGTTTTTTAATTATTTTTTAAATAATAATTATAGTTTTATTTATGGTGCACTTTTTCTTCTCCTAATAGATATTTTTACATTTCATTTTGTTGGAGTATTCTATAAAATCACTGAAAGTGTGATAATATAAATAGATATTATATTTTTTTTAATAAAATAATTCAATTTTTAGTTTTCATTTTTCAACCTTAAAAATTAAAATTTGAAGCATTTAAATTTTTTTTTGTAATAGCCATTATTGTTTTTATAAAAAAAAATAGTTCAATTTCATTTTTTTTCCTTTAAAATTGAAATTAGAGGCATTTAAAAATCATTCATTTTTTGTCATTAAAGTTTTTTTAACAAAAGAAGTTTTATTTTCTATTTAAAATACCTATATTAAAATTTCTTTTTTTTAAATTGTATTTTTAGAGCATATTTCAAATGCTTGTTGAAAAATTAAAATTGTTGAATATTTGTGGTGCTTACGTGTGACACTTTTCACTTCTCCTATTATATATAGATAGATTTTTTTTTTTATAAAAATAGTAAAAAAAGTACATTAAAAACTATAATATGAGCTCCTCCGATTTTTCAAAAAAGTATGTGAGTTCCTCCGGTTCTTTAAAAGAATTAAAAAATATTAATAATAAGTTAAAAAAATTGACATAGCACCCCAGTAGGAGAGAAATAATATACTTTTTTGTGTCAATTATATTTTGAGAAAAATAGATAAAGTTGGATGAAATTGTAATCCTAAAATAAAAATAAATGATATTCCTAAATAATTTTCCAAACATGAATGACTATCTAGCAAAATTACTCAGATATTTACTACTTATCTGACCAGATTAGCATTGAGGCTTAAAATGGAGTTAATCAAAACCAGAATGGCATTGATTATATGCTTAGTAAAGCATTTATTCCTAATTTCCTTCTCACTCAGTATTAAAATATTTCTACGTACATTTTTACTAGTCACAACTTGATTTGACACACCTATTAAAAATATAATTACTGATAAAAATATTTTATAAAATTATTTCATCTTAAGTAATGTCTTAAATTTAATTATTCATGTTGAGGGTAAAACATGAAAAAATATTATTATCTTTTTTTAATACATCAAAAAATAACAAATAAAAATAAAAATCTATTTTAAGAATAAGTAACAAGTAAAAGTGAATTAATGCTTTTGTCTTTTTTCCCCTCCATAATAGTGGTATTTTACTTAATTAAGGATACATTAATAATTATGGGATAAAGTGGTAAAAATATATTACTAATATAATTGATAATGTGAAAATATTACTTACGATGAAACAAACGAAATAAAAACAATTGATAATGTGAAAATATTACTTATGATGAAACAAACGAAATAAAAACATTAACTTATTTTGAAGCTGATAAAATATTGTTATATACCTCGAACTTCACCCTACACTAATTCGTTTTGGATCACCCAATGACTATTGCCGCCATCTTCGCCAAGATAATTAATTGGTTAAGGTTTTTCAATTGTTATCAATTGAGAGCCTTTTTCCTTAATTTATTTGCTTGTTTATAAACTCTTCCTTTTTCTTCAATTTAATTTTAGAATTTGAAACAAAGATTTTTATAAATTTTATTTGTTACCAACTTACTATTTGAAAAAAATCATATCCATAATCGCGTGTTATTATTAACCGTTAATTTCTTTAAATTAAAGTGGGCATACACAATTAGCATATGCAAACAAATTCCCTTTGTTTAATTTTGACTTTTTATTTAATCATTTTTGAATAATTAAGAAGAAATAATTTTTTTAATCTATTATATCTCCAATATACTTTTAAGTTATTTAGAGAGTTAATGCTTTTGAAAAAGGTAGAATTTTTTTAATGAGTAGATTAATTTTGGAATTATATCAGTTAATAGGGGATAAAATGATAAATTTTTCATGTTAATTATTTTTCTAATAGGTGTTTTAAGTAAAAATGGACAAATAAATAAGGATCGAGGAAATATATATTTCCTCTTATTCTGAAATATTGTATGATTTGGCTTTTTCAACGTATAAGTTAAGGTGAACATTGTTGGTATTTTTTTTTATATGAAAGTCTTTTTATATAACTCTGTATATGAATTTTAATAAAATCAATGAAGTCATTTATTCAATTGAACTAAAAAGTTGATTAAAATAACAAGGACAATCGTAGTAGTCTTCAAAATTTATGCCCCCTATTTTGTAGTCTAGTCTTCGTAGGGATTTTAAATAACTTCGTTCTAAGCCCTCCGTTGTCTCCACGTTTGATAGTTAGGTTCCATTTTTTTTATTAAAGTCGATTCGGAGATTTTATTTTTTTTATATTTGATTAATTAAATTTCTTGACAACTAATTTTTTTTAAATAGAAAAACATTTTTCCTTAATAAAAGTCTAAAAAAAATAATAATTTCATAAATGACATTTTATATTGATTATAAGCAAGTTGAATGTAAAAATGAAAAAAAAATAAAAAATTATACTACAAGGCCACATAAAACAAGTTAATTGTAAACTCATAAAAATTAAACCCAATTAGTGGTAGCTAGCCCCTAGATGTAAATGAGTAGAACCATGTTACACAAACTAGTAAAACCTGTCCTATTGGATTTTCTTAATCTTGTAATAACACATTTTATACTGTCACTTTAAGACAAAAATGCAGAAGCAGATCTGCCAAAAACTTACATAAAATATCTCACTTCAACAATTTTAATGAGTCAAAACCGCCCCCAAACACTTCTAAATCACCCTAAGGCATTGCAAATATTTTAATGATAAAAAATATATATTTTTGTTTCCTATAAACTTCTATCTCAATCAAATTAGTTAAATCTTCAAATTCTATTTTTAACCAAAACTTCATAAAGATATTCCCAAAAAATTCAAATGATCAAGTTTAAAATTCTCTTACATATAATTGAGTAAATATTTTCTCACATAGAAAATACATTTGTAAGTCTTCCTTTTCTCGTTCTTAATTTCCCACTTAGTAATTAACCAAACAAATGCTCTCTATACATATAACTTGCCAAATTATATAACAAATATAATATGGTGATAATAGTAATATTCTTCTTACTTTGCACATTGTAAAACTAGCACCTTCTCACATGTCCAACTAGTAATTAATTACGACCTATAATTAAAACTAATTAGTAATCTACTAACCATGCACATAGTAAACTACTCCCATCACATCTCCCTAAACACAACTTGACAACTCACCTATTTTTCACCCAACCCTTCTCAAATTTCTAATCCTCCCCCAACTTAGGTATCTGTTTTTTGAGGGTCTGTCTGAATTTTCATCTTGTTAACGAAAATAATAATTTTTTCCCGCATTTTGTGGTCAAGAGTCTATACGAATCTATTTTTATGAAAAATTATACTATTCTATACCTAATTAGTATTATTTGTACATGTCAAATCCACTAGTTCTTATTTTTACTTGTTCATATCTTGAGCCCTTTTTGAAAATTCAAGCTCCGCCGCTACGTGTAAGTTGTAACCACTCCCTTCCTCACTTTCTTCTATAAACACCTCCTCAAGGCAAAAACTCACCCTTGAAAAACAGAGTAGGGAACAGAGCTCTTTCTCTATTCATGGCGGGTTCTAATCCAACCCCTTACTATACTCCAACCTCCAAACCCACTCCAACTTCCCACCACTCTTCTTTATCTTTGAAAAAACCCAATCTTTATTCATTAATTGCCATCACTTTTCTCTGCTCTGTTTTTTACTTCACCGGTTTATGGCACAGCAGCACCACCGGCGCCGGTGCCGGCAGCAGCAGTGTCGTCATCAGCACCACTTCCCTCCCCTGTTTCCCTTCTAAAAACACCTCCACATCTCCTTCATCTTCAACCACCAGCACCAAAAAACTAGACTTCACCACCCATCACTCCGCCGCATACGACGGAGCAGCACCTGATGACGCAATTAAGATTTACCCTGTTTGCGACATCAAGTACAGTGAGTATACCCCATGTGAAGACCCTGAAAGATCATTGAAATTCAATAGAAGAAGATTAATTTACAGAGAAAGGCATTGCCCTGAAAAGAATGAAGTTTTGAAATGCCGTATACCTGCACCTCACGGTTACAAGAATCCATTTAAATGGCCTGTTAGTAGAGATGTTGCATGGTATGCTAATGTTCCACATAAAGAATTGACAGTAGAAAAAGCTGTTCAAAATTGGATAAGATATGAAGGTGACAAATTCAGATTTCCTGGTGGTGGAACTATGTTCCCTAATGGTGCTGATGCTTACATTGATGACATTGCAAAATTGATCAATCTTAAAGATGGCTCCATTCGAACCGCCATTGATACTGGCTGTGGGGTAAATTTTACCTTCTTCCTTCAAAATATTCTCTGCTTTATAAATTCGGTATTGCATTTCTTGATTCTTTAGTCCCCAGAAAATGAAGAACAAAATAATCAACTTCTGATAGAAATTTTAGTCATGAATGCAATGACAATAGTAATACTTTTATTTATAGATCTGCAAAAGCAAATTTTTACCTAGGCGTGATCTGGTGATCGATGAAGTAGTTGAGACACGAGTTCGTCATTCTCCAATCTATCCTTGTTTTGGTAGACAAAGTTACCTGATATGTATTGTTGGTGGAAACTGACAAATATCCCGTAGTGCTTGAAATATGACCACAATCATAAAAAAAATGAAAAAAAGTGTGACAAATTTAGATTAAGCATTGATGATGAATGAAATCTACTAATGTGAAAGAGTGACAAGAAGTTGAATTATGTGTAGGAATAATTAGGAAAGTGATGTTCCTTGCTAAGATTGGATTAGAAATAGGCCACTGAGGTGTATTTAGAATCTGGACAAAAGCTCTTTTGTCCAAGAGGAATCAAAACAGCTTTTTATTTTTTTGCTGACCTGAATTTCTTCATTCTACACCTGGCACTCCATGCATGATATCTCATTTTCTTCTGTGAATCTTTCAGCAGCTAATTACACAACTTTACTACAATTCTACTACATAAAGAATCTTATTTGTATATATGAAAACTTGTATTTTTACCATAGAAAGTTAATTTGCAATTGCATTGAAACATTAAAAATATATGCAGGTTGCGAGTTGGGGAGCTTATCTTTTGTCGCGAAATATCATAGCCATGTCATTTGCACCTAGGGATTCACATGAAGCACAGGTTCAATTTGCTCTTGAGCGAGGAGTACCTGCTCTAATTGGAGTTATTGCTTCCAAGAGGCTTCCGTATCCATCTAGAGCTTTTGACATGGCACATTGCTCTCGTTGTCTAATTCCATGGGGCGAATATGATGGCAGGTATTTGATTGAAGTTGATAGAGTCCTTAGACCTGGTGGATTTTGGATCCTCTCTGGCCCGCCGATCAACTGGAAAAGACATTGGGAAGGCTGGGTTAGAACCAGGGAAGACCTATATGCTGAACAAAATAAAATTGAGCAAGTAGCTAAGAGACTCTGCTGGAAAAAGTTTGTTGAGAAGGATGATATCGCAATATGGCAGAAGCCGTTCAATCATATGAAGTGTACAGAATTTCGAAACAGAAACAAAAATCCACCAATGTGTCCTACCCAAGATCCTGATAAAGCCTGGTTCGTCCTCCTTTCGACTTATTGTCACATTTGGTATTACCTACAATCCAATTCTCTTAGTACTGATTACTTCATGCCGATTTGAAATTTGCAGGTATACAAAGATTGAGACTTGCTTAACTCCCTTGCCAGAAGTTGCAAGTGAAGAAGACCTGGCTGGTGGACAATTGGAAAAGTGGCCTAAAAGATTAAACGCAATACCACCGAGGATAAGCAGGAGAACTGTAGATGGTGTCACAGAAGAAGTTTTCCAGAAGGATTCAGAGCTATGGAAAAGAAGAGTTTCTTATTACAAGTCAGTGAATAACCAGCTCAATCAGCCTGGGCGATACAGAAACATCTTAGATATGAATGCATTCCTAGGTGGCTTTGCTGCAAATTTGGTCAATGATCCTGTTTGGGTGATGAATATAGTTCCCGTTGAGGTTAAGACCAATACACTTGGTGCCATTTATGAACGAGGACTAATAGGAACATACCAAAGCTGGTAAATACTATGTTTCCTTCACTTTTCCCCCCTAACCCCAGTAAGTGGCAGCATTATGATTTTAGGTCCGCGAAAAAACTAGTAATATTGACAGAGTTAGATATACATTTCAGCACACAGCTCTGAATTCAAAACTCATATTATCCATTTCAGCACTAGTAGTTTTGCTTTTGTGATGAATATTAACTTTCTTTCTATAGGTGCGAGGCGATGTCAACATACCCAAGAACATATGATCTCATTCATGCTGATTCCGTATTTACCCTCTACGAGAACAGGTATATTATGATCTCCAAAAGATCATGTTCTTTTACCTTCTTGGATATGCAAGTCTCAAAAAAAATTTTAATTGTTTAACAGATGTGAAATGGAAGATATTGTGCTAGAATTGGATAGGATATTAAGGCCAGAGGGAAGTGTAATAATCCGAGACGACGTAGATATATTGATCAGAGTGAAAAGGATAGCAGATGGATTGAACTGGGACAGTCTAATTGTTGATCATGAAGATGGTCCATTGGAGAGGGAGAAGCTTTTCTTTGCAGTAAAGACATACTCGACAGCTCCAGCTACTCAACCATCTAAAACTACTTAAACCATCATTGTTGTAATCTTTTTTTTTTCTTTTTTTTTTTTGTTGTTCATCCTCTCTTTCTTGTATTCTTTCACTTGTTAAATTGTAGTAGTAGTACTATTACTTGCTAATTGTAAACTCTAGGGTTTTAGTGATTCTTCTGCAATTCCAATGAAGTCATGAGTTCTGTGCCAACTTTATCTCATGTCTACAGATGCATGTTGACTATGTTTAACTTCAAATCAAAATACTCAGTGTAACATCTTATTGAGAAACACGTTTGTACCATTTTAGTCAACTTTTAAGATTTTGTAATAGTTAAGTTAATTCATTTTACTTTTTGAATTATTTAGGTCAAAATTTAGGGAAAATGAGTTCCCCGCATAATAACCATATATAGTAGACCAATTGATACTATGTCATGGTCTAACTAAAATTTGCAGACCAAATTAAAAGACAATAAAGCTGAGTGGCACAAAACATTGAAATTAGGTCCTTCATGCAGATAGGTTGATATTCATATACTCCACATTTTTGCTTGCCTTTGTACTATATATAAATATACAGTATCCTAATTAACAAGAACAAACAACTCAGCTGCATAAAGTGAAAACAACCATATTACCAGTAACCCAATACAAATGCAAGAAGAATAAGCATAAGTAGGTCTCCCAAAAATAGGCATATCAAGGATCACCATAGCAGTAGTGGTGGTTATCACACAATGAATTGTAAGTGGATATGATCATAGATAGATCGAAGAGCAATGGCTACATTAGGTTTTGAAGTGCAATGGAAAATCAAGCATTTGGATTAATCACAAAACAAAAATAAGAGGGATGGAAAGGACAAACAAAGAGAACGGGAATACAAAGAAAGACAAATTGTTGTGGTCAGGGATAAGTGGTGATGCAGCAGTTGCCACTAGTAGTGAATAAGAGAAAGAACGAGGAAGATAGTAGGGAGAGGGAAGGTCTGGAGAATGATCGCAACACCTCTACGACTACACAGTAGAGACAACTCTATCAAAGGGCATCCTCAACATATATATATATATATACTAGTTTCCGAAAACGTGCATTGCACGTTTATCCTAAAATACTTCATACAATGTTTGTAGTGCAAATAATAAATTTAAACAATATATATATCAAGAATTAGCTATTATGCATGAAAAAATACTACTTTCAATCACATTTGTTACCGACCCAAAGGTATATATGTACATTTCACAAATTTCGTCAATAATTCATTTCCTCGTAAATTTAAAAAATAATGAAGTTACAGTGGTTCATCAACTTATAAGACACCATTGATTCTCTTCATCTTCATTTTTATTCTCTTCATGTTCATTTTTTTCTTTCTTTAATTTTTTTGTTAGTGAGTTGGATTCACTTGTACAGAATCACATCAACTTTTTGTCTTGTAGGATATTCCATTGATTGTCATGAATGCAGTGATAAAGCTAGAAGTCTTTCTTCTTGTCCTTGTGTAAAAGATTCCTTTTTTGGATAATCCAATTAAGTGTACCGTCTCAACTTCTATAAAATAATTTTTATTAAAAATCAAACCAAAATTTTATTAAGAACATATCAACTTACACAAAAATAATTAATTGCATATAAGGAACAATGATTTATTACCTGAAAATTGATACCACTTGAAACAGTTCAATCTGTGTTGCTTCACTTACTGCATCATCACTATGAAATATTAGCGTCATTTCTTAATTGTATCTTCATAAAAAAAAGTCAAATTTAAAAAATTTATTAGTAGTTGAAATATTCAACAATTTAGATGAGTTCAAATAAAGATAAATAAAACATTGAGCATAACAAACTCATATAAAAAAAAATAAAGATAACATGATTACATGAGAAAGTATAATATATAATATAGGAAAATGGAGAATCTGCTAATAGAAGATAAAAACGTTACAAGTTAAGTAATCCAAGAAGTGACATTTTGATATCTTTAGACTAACTGGCTAACACCTTAATATGAGTTTTCTTTTTTTAGATAATAACAATGGTTTAAAGAGCATAATAAGAGTAGGTAACTTAAAAGGTTAAATCATTATTGCTTTATTTTTTAAATTATTAATTCCAATGCATGTATACTTTTTTATCTAGTAAAATTTTATCTAGAAATTAATTATGAATGCTTTCACTCTTCCACCTTCCGAGGATATTAAATAGTTTTTAGTGCATTCAGCTTATCAATAATGAAGGACGATAAATTTGCACTTCAAAGCTGAATTTGGTTTTTATTATGTTATTAATTTCAGTAAGTATAATTTAATAATATCATATGAATTAATATTTAAAAATAATTAACTATTATAGGAATATAATGGTAATTCAACTTTGCATTTTGGAGCTTCACACTTATACCCATGAGTGTATTATTTCTTAAAAGATAATAAAATATATCTAATTGAGATTTCTTACTTTGTTTTACTACTAATTGTGATACTCCAATTTTCTGACCTTGCGTCTCATGTTAGTCTATGTTGACTCATTTGAATATATATATATATATATATATATATATATATATATATATATATATATAAACCTAAAAAAAATTAACAAGTTAAGTTAGGCTTGCACAATGTTTAGAGTGTTTATTGTTTGTATTTTAAAGAACAAATATGTGCTATAGATGTAACAAATATTATGATATATTTATATTTAATATAATATTTATTACGATTATAATTATATTTAATTTTGTCTTTCACAAAATTATAATATTAGTATGCAATAAAATAATTATTGCTTTTGAAGGCCCTCAATATGATGATGGATTGCTAGAAATTTGATATTGAAGAATGATATATATACATGTGCATATAAGAATAACCTCTTCTTTATCTATAGTAAATTTATAAGTGGTTAGATATTTAAAATGTGATTTCTCGTATTCAGATATAAGATAATTTTTCATTATTTTAAACTGTAACCCCCTTCTTCACTTTACAAAATTAAAAATCGTTAATGAGTGACACCCCTTCAATATTTATGATGTCATAATGATCCAACACTTGAAAGCGGTAAAAATTATTTAAAACTCTCATCTCATGTTGCAGATTTGTTAATTTGGAGAATCATAGTTAAAGTATGAATATTTAGAAATTGTTAGATTAGTTTAATTTTTAATTATATTTCTATTTTATAAAGTTTGTATTGAACTACTAATAGATGTTAAAATTGAAACACGATTATCATGCTATGTTTTGTAAGAACTATATTTAATCAAATAAAATAATTAAAAAATTCTTTATAATGAGATTTAAGAATAATAGAAAATTTCAAATTGCGCTTGAAAAAAATAGTTCTTAATCATGAGTACGAGCTTATTATTTAAATCACAAAAGATGATTTTTTCATTGCCTATTTAATAATTGATTCCTCAAATAGAAACTAAAACACATTATATAATCTACAAGTAATAATTTTCTTTAAAATGAAAATTGTCAAACCAAAAATAATATAACATGCAACCAAAGCTAAACAAAATTAATTAGCATTGCATCAAACGGTTGGTTAGATGTGATTTATACTCCTAGCGATATATTATGTTAATAGTTGAGTATATATATTAGATCAAACATCTTCAATTACAAACTTCGATTGCAATTTCTTAATAATTTTCTTTTGATCTCATGACATGTTAAAAACAACAGAAAAAAATATGATATTTAATATGATAACAATGAATTTTTTAAATAAGAGTAATTATACAAAAAAATAATAATTCATCTAAAGCATGAATATAATACGGAAATTACAATTGATTCAACCTCCGGGAAGACTTGAACATCCCTTCTCTCGTTGTAAACTCCATTAGAAGATCTAACAATTTGTACACATTTCCTTTCTATAAACAACAAATGAAGATAAGGAAAATTAGTAATCAGTGTTATGAACAGAAGCTAAAAGTGATTTAAATATATACTAAAGGATAAAAACAATAGAAATATAGACATTTTTTTAATTTCTTCCAAATTGTACCTAAATATCTTCAAAGTGTATAGATTGTTGTGTCAAATACCGCAATTTATAGGACATCATTGAGTAAAATCAAAAGTCTCATAATTATGCCATCAACTTCTTGAGAGTGTGGAAAGATTATGAAGGTGTGAATATTAATGATGAGATAGTGGAGGTGTGGTATTAATACACATTATGACAAAATTACACCTAAAACTGATCAGATAAAGAAATGAAAAGTTTCTCTAATCAACTTAATTAACAATTTAAGCATATTTAATATTAAATTAATTAATTATTTTATAATATTTTAATTTAGTATAAGGCTGAAATGGTAATTCAAGTGAATCAACTTAATTAACAATTTAAGCATATTTAATATTTAATTAATTAATTATTTTATAATATTTTAATTTAGTATAAGGCTAAAATGGTAATTCAACTTTTAAGTTTTAAGCTTCATGCTTATAATAATACTAGTTTTCGTGCACGCGCTTTGCGCGTGTAATCCATGAGTATATCATTTCTTAAAAGATAATACTACTAAATAATAAAATATGTTTAATTGAGATTTTTTACTTTGTTTTACTACTAATTGTGACACTCCAATTTTCTGACCTCCAAGTGAATGCATCGAAATAATAATATGAGAAATTAATAAAATAAACTTTGTTTGTAATTCAAAATATAAGATTGCAAAGCTAAAAGGAAAAATAACAACTATCTAAATTAAATTTCTTGATAGTTCCGTTTTATGGGTAGAATAATGCTAGATAGTGTAAGATTAACTTTGAGTGAAGGAAAACAAAACATTTTAACTTTTTTAATGAATGTGTTTTAAGTATTGTATTAAATTTTTATCCATAAACACTTTAAACTAATTAGTTAACTATAAATATTTAAAACTAAGATGTAAAAAGTTTTATCATTTATATTTTAAAAATCAAGATATTTATGAATAACTACTATTTTATATAAATTTAATTGTGTCATACATAACTTATCCACCATTAATCTAATATTATATGTTTCACCTTTTTTTCCATAAAAAGAAAAGAAAAGAGTAAACATCCTATTTTATCACATTCATTCTTAAAGATGAAAAGTAATGTATATGTAAAAATTATAAGTACGGAGAAAAGAAAAAAAAAAGGTACACATGAACAAGATAATTAGGCATTTCATTTTGTTTGTCTCTATAGTGAAACTGAACATTTGAGCATACAAAATACAAATATGAATTTAGAACAACTTGCTAATAAAACAAGAATTCAACTATATGAAGAGAGACAAAAAAGTCTTATTATAATTCTTACTACAAATAAGTATAAAACTAACACATCAAGCTCCAATGCATCAGTAATTGAATTCTCATCTATTCTCGTAACTGTATAAGGGAATCTCACAACTTTCACCTCAAATTGTGATATTATTTCACATGTTTAGAATTCCTACATACAAGAATTGTAGGAGTAGTAAATAAAAGTTCTTCTTGAAAAAGTTAAATTTATAGAACAAAATTATGGAAACATGAAAAGTCACATGAATTATTGTTAAAATAAATATAAAAAAGATAGAGATAAAATTAAATTTTAAAGATACATGAATCTACTTTAGTTTCTTGATAATTACTCCTTTTATTTTATTTACATTTATGTTAGAAATTTGAAAGGTCAAGATTATGTAATGAGAATAAGAAGATTATATATATATATATATATATATATATATATATATTCTTAAGTTTTAATTTATTAGAGGGACAAAATGGTAATTCAACTTTTTAGTTTTGAGCTTCATGCTTATAATAATATATGATATATATATTATATATAGATATATATATATATAGATATATATATATATATATATATATATATTCTTTTAAAATTTAAGCCATCACCATCACAGCATAAAGCTATTAGGCATGGGGGGTTTGGCTTGACCCCTACCATGTCTAGAGTTTCCAACATAAGTTACACAAAAACAGAGGGGGGCATGTACCTAACCTCTGGCAAAAATAGAAAGTGGAAATTAGGACATCAAAAAAGGGAAGGCAACCAACTTATAACCCTCCACTCACGCAAAATACAAGATTCAACTAACAAAAAAAATACATTTGTCATATCTTCTTCTTATACAAGGTAGTTGCCATCTATCCAATCAAAAGAGTCCCTTTGCTTCTTTCGGGAGTTGTTGATAAAAGAAGTAGAAGGTACCATTTCCACTCGATGAAGCTAATTTGGCCAGAAAGTCAGACACTTGGTTGGCTTCTCTATAGCAAAGTGAGATGCTCACTTCTGCCCCTTCCATAGCATTGACAGTTCGTTTGATAATGTTTTTCAGTTTCAGATTGTCGGTGTCTTTTTCTTCGAGTATATTTGTAATCACCATTGAGTCCAACTCCAGATCATATTTGCCGTATCCAGCTCGATTACACCATTCTATTGCATAGAGTGCCGCCATTGCTTCTGCCTGATTGTTGCTTTAACATTGAGTTGGGACTGAGAAAGCCATAATGAGATGATCAGTGTCATTCTTGAGAACCCCTCCAATGTCGGCCCTGGAAATACTTTCTTGCATATAGCTTCCATCTGTGTTGAATTTGATCCTTCCAGTCGCAGGCTTGGTCCAAACAACTTGCCTCCATCTTACAATAGGTTTGTACCTTTCAATTCTTGTGCAAATTTGAACCCATTTTCCTGTTAAGTCACAAGTTGGGAAGGCAACACAAATAGCTGCTTTGATGTTCCATAAGATTTGCATTTCCATTCTAGATATCAAATATTTGGTCTGATCTTCATATCTACAAGATGTCCAATTTTTCCAGATTTCCCATGCTATACACATGAGAGTGATTTGATGTACCATATCATGCACACTGTTGGCAGTGTTCATATTCCACCAAGCATTGAAGAGAATTCTAATGTTTCCTCCTTGGTGATTAATTCCAAGGGGGTTTCCAAAGTAATTCCATAGCCATCTCACTATCACTAAACATATGTTGAATGGATTCATTTTGAGGTATTGTGCAGCATAGACATTTGGTATCCATTGGATTACCTCATCAAACTATAGTTTTTTTAGCATCATTCTCCAGGTAAGAAAGGATATTTTGAAAGGTAAGCATTTGTGCCAAACATTACTCAGGATGCCATCTTTCTGTCTCACTTCTCTTATGTTTTGCCAAGCAGAAGAATTTGTGTATTGGCCATCCTGAGTAACGATCCAAACAACATAGTCATTATCATTAGCATCCCCGATAGGAATATTAGCAATATAAATGACTATATGTTTGAGGAAATCTTCTCTTAATTTATCAATGTTCAAGTTACCACCATCAATATAGTGCATAACCTTAGCGTTGTTGTTATGCACATGGTCAGGGTACAGATTAGCCAGAGGCCCTTTCTCACACCAATTGTCCCACCACATATTACAACAACCACTATTAATTTTCCAGAGAATGTTAGGTTTAGCAACTTGTCTAGTATTGACCATGAACTTCCAAGCTTGTGAGTTACCAGAGGTCCAAGCTTTAACATAAGGGTGAACTCTCTGACAATACTTAGCTTTCATAAAATCAGCCCAGAGAGATTTATTGGTTCTAAATCTCCACTATCTTTTAACGACCAATATTTTAGAGATGTCATCCATGTACCACCTTCATCTTTAGGAACACAAAGATTTTTCCAAGATCTCCAATGGTACTTATCTAGTTCTCATTAAAACCCCAAAAGAATCGTGCAAAATGCTTTTCTAACAAGTTATTGGTACCAATGGGAGGATTAATCGCTGAGAGAGTACAAATCGTGAGTGATTGAATAACACTTTTGATCAAAACATTTTTACCTCCATAGGTAAACATCTTACTCTGCCAACTATTGAGTCTTTTACCACTTTCGTAACGATATCATCAAAGTAAGAAATCTTTTTCCTACCAATATAGATCGGGCAACCCAAGTAAGTAAAAGGGAAATTCTTTTCCAAAAAAAACAGTACATTGTCTCATCTTGTTGATTTTGTAAGCACTAGCCTTAGGGTTAGTCAAAACGAAGCTTTTATTCTTATTGACTTCTTGCCCTAAAGCTTTCTCATAGTTCTTGATCTGTTTCATGATGAGATGAACGGATTTACTCTTACCACTACTGAAAATAACAATATCATCAGCATATGCTAAATGGTTAATCTGAGGACCTCTTTGATGCATCGAGAAAGGGATAAAATTATCATGAGTAAGTAAACTATTCAAAGTTCTATAAAGGACCTCAGCACCCAAAATAAATAAAGAGGGGGACAAAGGATCACCCTATTTTAGACCTTGAGCAGAAGAGAAAAAACCATTTCTAGATCCATTAATCAAAATAGAATACCACATATTAGAAATTAAATTCCACACTAAGAACATCCATTAGAAAATTCCACACCATTCTATCATATGCCTTAGCCATATCTAATTTGATGACAATATTACCACCAATATTATGCTTAGACATACCATGTATTATTTCTTGAGCAAGCATGACATTTTCAGTAATCAATTTTCCCGGAACCAAACCAATTTGATAAACAGATATGAGTCTATGCAAAATAGGATTGAGCCTTCTAGCTAGAATTTTAGAAACAATTTTATTAGAAAAATTATTTAAGCTAATAGGCCTTAATTCAGAAAAATTAGAAGGGAACTCAATATTAGGAATAAGGGCCAAACATGTGAGTGAAATATTTAGTGAGTTTTTTCCCAGAGAAAAATTCAGCAACAAAATCACAAACATCATATTTGATAATATCCCAACATGTATGAAAAAACTTACCATTGAAGCCATCAGGTCCTGAACTGCTATCTGCACTCATACTAAACACAACATTTTTAATTTTATCCTCCATGGGTGCTCTGTGAATCATATCATTATCCTCTTCAGTAACAGCTTTGGTATGCAATCCTGAGTGCCACTGTCCAGGTTAGGTTGCCCCATATTGAAGAGATTCTTGTAATGTCTAATAGCAGCACTTGCAATCATGTTGTACCCTTCAATCCAGTTTTCTCTGTGGTCTTTGATTTTGTGAATAAGAAGTCTCTTTCTTCTGTCTCTTAGCACACTGTGAAAATATTTACTATTGTAGTCCCCATCGTTGAACCAATTGATTCTAGCTTTTTGCTTTAGCTAAGCATCCTGCATTCTGAGCCATTTAACATATTCTGCCTGCTCCCTGTTCAAATCTTCCCTGCTTTGTTCATTGTTGTTTAGAGTGTCTAGTTCTTCAAGAAGTTGGACTCTGGCCTCCAGTTTGTTAACCTGCTCATGAATATCCCCAATGGTCTCTCTAGACCATTTACTAAGATTTTTGCTTAGAACCTTTAACTTACACTAGTCTCCACACTGCATTGCCTGTAACATTCACGTTCCAAGAGTTTCGAACAGTCTCCAAAAAATCTGGTCGTTGAGTCCATAAGTTTAAGAATCTAAAGTATCTGATGAAGTCATTTTGACTGGAAAGGGCTTGCATGAGAAGAGACCTATGATCGGAGCCTGTCCTAGCTAAATGCTTGATGGTATTGGTATGATAGCTTTGAGCCCATAAATCATTAACAAAAACTCTATCAAGCCTTTTCAAAATTCTTTTACTAAGTCTTCTAGTATTGCACCATGAATATTTAGGTCCAACAAAACCCAAATCAGATAGACCACAAGCTTCCATAGTGCTGATAAAGTCAAAACATCTTTTAGCCCTATGAGGTTTGCCTCCTAATTTTTCATCAGGGTCCATGATATCATTGAAGTCCCCTCCTATACACCATAGATCATTAATAGAGCTACTTATATTTTCCATGATGTCCCATAAGACTCTTCTATCCCCTCAGTGCATTTGGCATAAATAGCAGATACAAACCTACTGTTAGCGCCATTTCTGTCTTTGAATTTGATGGTAATGTGTTGTTCTTCATTGGCTATGACTTCAGCTTAATCTAGGTGATTCCAAAAACACCAAATCTTGCCATTAGTGTTAGCCAAACAATACTGGAATCCAAGAAATTTCCTGTATCCCTCAATGTTAGTCTTATTAACTAGAGGTTCTAGGATAGCCAAATAAACTACCTTGTTAATGTGGACCAAGTATTTGATTCCGTGATTCGCTTTTTTGGACCTCATTCCCCTAATATTCCAAAAGATTGTAATAATCATGGAATACTACCGAAGGGTTTTGTTTTGTTCCCTTCTTTTGGAAGTTGAGCTAGCTCTTTCATAGAGTCTTTTTTCTTTTTTTTCCTTTGTGAAGTTTTGCCTCCTGAAGCTTTGACTCTAATCTTTTGTTTATAGATTCGTTTTCTTAAATCTGTGTGAATTTTTCCTTTCTATTAAGAGAATTTTCAAGAGTCCAGCAAGTCAACATCTTCACCGAGAATAACATCTGGGGGTTTTGTTGTTCCGTCAATGATCTGGGGAGACCTCTTCTGTGCTAGTTCTATTATTTTTCTAGGAGAATTAATCACTTCTTTGTTTTTTATTCGCCTTTTTCCCTTTTTCCTTTCCTTACTACTGCCTCTAGTTTAAGTGATATTCTCGTTTTTTATTTGAGCTCCATCCTTTTGCATCTGTGTACATTCCCCTTCCTTGTTACTGGATTCATCATAGTTTGTCTCCTCTATGTAATTGTTATTGTCCTCTAGATTAGTAATAGGTTGCTTTGCTATCTAATTACCAACATGCTCACAGTTCAAATCAACAGGTTCATGAGTTACCAACTCACGATGAAGGTTTGTGGAAATAATTTTCTCATTGTCCTCAACATATATGGTGGAACAACAAAGCTAAGAATACAACTTATAGATACCTCCCTAAAATCACCCCTATTATTGTATGTTGGAAGTTATGGAAAACAAGGTGCATCAAAAAATATAAGCATAAATATATCAATATCTATTGAATATGTTCCCACGTTCTATTCTAAGTGAAAATCTCAATGGGGTAGAAATTTACCAATATAAATTGGAGTTGGTCATGACTGAAGGTTTTTCAGGTAGCTGAATCCTACAAAGGAAGACTCAAGAGAATTATAGTAAAATGAATCAAATCAGAAGCTAACCAATGGAAACTCAACATAGATGATAATTATTTCTCTATTGATAAAAGGGATGTAGAGGTTGTTAGGACTGTAAATATATAAATGGTCATGGACTTTGCATCACCATTTCATTTACACACTAACAACTACTTAGAAACTCATGCAACCATACATAATACACTATGGTGTCCTTTAATCTACATTGTAAACATTACTGTGAATTGGACTCCCTACTATTGTTAATATGATTCTTAGCCTTTATAAGATTCTGTGGAAGCTGCACAAGATTAATAAAATTGAGAATAAGGTGGAGCTCCACGTATCACGGTATAACATTGCTATGAAGAAAGTCATACAATTAGATCCCCTTGCAAAGTATGCTAACATTGTCACCAACAATGAACTGTTCCTCGATTAAGATGATCTCCCTCAAGAAACTAAGGGTGAACTCTGAATAGACAGACTTCAAATGCCTTATGTTAGGATCAGACCTGAAAAGCATTCAAATTGAATTTTTGAATCCCCTTAAAATTGTAAAGGATGCGCTACTGGAGGCCCATCATTCAAGATACAGAGTAGACCTCCTCCCCTCCCGATGTGTATGCACATCTTTTGTCAATAAGTTGTTAACTACCCCAAGGTCTAGGTCAATGTCCTCCTTTGATGTACTCATTGCTTAGTAATATACAGGGTAGGTGATACAAGACTAGTGAACAGATTGCTGAGCTAGAAAGTTGGTTAAAACTATCATTCAGATAGCTAGCAATATTGTAAACCAGTTAGTTAACAACTCCCGCCTAATGGAATAGTACTTAATTGTGTTGTAATAGCATATGAAGATCTCAAGTGTAATAGAACCATTCATTGATTGACATAATAAGATTTCTCTTCTCATTTCTACTATTTCTCTCTCAAAGCTAAACACTCTGAACTCCCCTGAGCCATCCTCTTCTTCGAACTATTGTTCATAGATCAACAATACCCATCTAATTACCGAATTCCGTTGTTTGTGCATCAATTGGTATCAGAGAAGCTATCCTCAACATGACTATGACTAGAAGCAAGAATCAAGAAAGACCCATGGAAGATATAGAGCCTAGACTTTTGCAAATTCAGGATTAATTGCAGAAAGTGATGGTAGGTATGACTAGTATTAACGATCGTAATACACAAACATAAAAAGAGTTGCTCAAAATTAAGGAGGTGATTGGATACATGAATACTCAAGGAAGAGAACGAGAACCTGATAGAGTAGAATCTTCAAATGCTAGAAGGTGTTCGATAGAATGCCCACATGAGAATTGACCTAGAGAAATGCATAATGGATTTAATTCTACTGGTAACTTCTATATACGATATTCACAATTGGAATTTCCTAAATTTTCTAGATTTAATTTGCGAACTTGGTTGTATAAAGTAGACCAATTCTTTGCTATAGATGAAGTTCCTTTGATCAAAAGGTAAGGGTAACTTCCATCCATTTAGAAGGGGAAGTCATTGCTTGGCATAAATCCTATCTAAGGTCTAGGAATTCAGTTCTGGACCCTACATAGACTTAACATGTGCTAGCCTTGAGTGAGAGGTTTGGGTAAGGGTTTGAAGACCCAATAGAGTAGCTTAAAAATCTGCAGCAAACTAGCCTGTTATGGAATACCAGGCTGAATTTGACAGACTACTGATTGGGGTGAATCTGTCAAGTGAAAATACAATCAGTTGTTTTTAGGGGTGTTGGAGCCAGAGTATCCGTTAGAATTCAGAATCCAAGAACGTTGCAAGCCTATAAAATTGCTAGATTGCAGGAGGTTTCTATGAAGCTCAGGCTCAGGATTGGGGTTTGAAGACAAATAACAAATCCCAACATGTCATTCTATCTACTCCAACCACTTTTAAACCTCAAACTTTTCAGAAGCCTTTCATATTAAACACCATATTCATGAAGCCTTTTGAACCAAATGGTAGTAGAGTTATCAGGTTCAATGGAAATAACCTTGGAAGGAGGTTAATTGCAGCAGAAATGGATGAAAAAGGGCCAAGGGGCTATGTTTTTTTTGTGATGAAAAGTATGTGGTTGGCCACATTTGTAAAGCAAAGAAACAAATCTTTCTAGTGGATGTAATTGAAGATGATGCAAAATTTGAATTGGTGGAGTTAGAGTAGGAGGTCTGGGAAGAGACAAATGAATTCATGACCATATCCTTGTGAGCATTTATAGGAGTTATTGACTATCAGACGATGAGGGTAACTGGTTATCATGAAAAAGGCCCTTACAAGTAATGAATGATACGGGAAGTACCCATAACTTCATTGACCAGGAAGTGGCCAAGAAGTTAGCTAGGTTGTAAGGCTAATCCTATTTGGAGCAGTCAATTAGTGTAGTGGATGGATGGAAGAAAAGTGAAAACTGTCTCTATATGTAAAAAAATCTTCAGTGGCTCTTACAGGGAATAACTTTTGCTTCAAATTTCCGCTTTTACCTCTGGAAATGTTGATATTGTATTGGGGGTTCAGTGGTTGAACACCTTGGGCATAATTTCATTTGACTTCATCAGTGGGACCATTGATTTTATGTATCAGGGCAAAAAACATGTGCTAAGAGGTGCTAGTAGTCAGCTTAAGGCAACTAAGACAAGGGCCTTAAACAAGATAGATAAGGAAGACGCTCAGTTCTTCATGATGTCATTGCTACAAGAGGGTAGTAAAGTACTCAGTTACCACAATATTCAGGCTGATCAAGGCATCGTTGTATCACCAGAGTTGTATGTCTTAATTGATTAGTATGCTAGCATATTATCAATTTCTACTACATTACCTCCTCACAGAGGACCATTTCATCATAGGATACCCCTCTTGGAGTCTACCAACCCTGTAAACAAGAGACCTTATAGGTATTCATGTGTAAAGAAGGACATTATTGAAAAATTGGTTGAAGTGATGTTAGATCAAGGAATCATTTAACATAGTACCAGTCCGTATGCATCTCTAAAAGTCTTGTTGGGAAAGAAAGATGGGAGTTGGAGGCTTTGTGTGGATTATAGAGCATTAAATCATTTGACTATTAAGGACAAGTTTCCTATACCCATAATCGAAGATCTTTTGGATGGATTGGGTAGAACTGTAGTATTCTTCAAAATAGACCTCAGGGCAGGTATCACTAGTTGAGAATGGCTGGTATAAAACAACTTTTAAGACTCATAAGGGACACTATGAGTTTTTAGTTATGTCATTTGTCTTAACTAATGCACCCTCCACTTTTCAAAGCCTTATGAATGATGTTTTCAAACAATTATTGAGGAAATGAATCTTGTTTTTTTTATGACGTATTGATTTACAGCAAAGTATGAGAGATCATATTGTTCATATCAGGTCTGTTTGATTTAATGAAGCAATTCCAGTTATACTATAAGAAATCAAAGTGTGCTTTTGGTGTCCACAAAGTAATGTATTTGAGTCATTTTATCATGGCTGAAGCGGTATCTAATGACCCTAGGAAAATTTGATTCAACAATTGCTTGTTGACATCTTTGAATGGGGGCAACGTCGTGGTGACTCAATTATAAAAGAATTTAGTTTGAAAATTTTTGAAACGATTTAAAAAGGGTTAAAAGGGGTAAAATGAGTTCAAAGAGATTAAAGGGAGTCACCACCTAATTTTTAGAAAAACTAAGAAACCAATTAACAAATTAACTTAAAAGATAGTCTACGAAACCAATTGATCTAGGTAAGGGGTTCAAGTGATTTCGAAGGGAAGGTGTTAGGCACCCTTCGAAATCCACAATTGTAAGTCCCGACTGAATTCATTCTTTCAAATTGAGGAGATAAAAATAATATACAGATATAATAACGTGCAACACACAGAAATAATAAAATAAAATAATAATATAAGACACGGTCTATGATTTGCCTAACGTCATAATATACATAATAGTGAATATAAAATATATTTGAATTCCATTGGAATAACTTCTATGAGAAGCAACTCCGGGGTACCTGTCAACACACTTAGTAAAAAGAGTTAGTGATAAATCAGTATGAATTAACTCAGATAATAACTAAGAAATAAAAATCCATCCTATTAACATGAAAGACCTTGAAAATCGATGGTAATTTTTTCATTGGCCAATTTTAACTCAAACAACAAAAAATAATAAATTAAAAAGGAACATACAACAAAAGGTAGTCACATGAAATTAATAAAACAAGAATTGCTAGCATCTTCTTAAATGGTCAATGTAATCAATCAAAATAAATTAATTATAAATAACCATATGTGAGTCAAATGGAGCAGCAAAATAAATATAAAGTTATTAAAAAGTAGAGAAACTAATATATATATATATATCCTATCACATAGTATCAGAAGTGCAAAAGTTACAACTAACTTAAACGAATAAAGAGCACATAACTTTCAGAATATGAAATGACAAAATTAATATCATGAAACAATGAAGTCAAACGGAAAACCAACAATAATAATATCATCAAAATTAAAGAAAGAAAGTAATATAATCATCGTAAGTAAAATTAAAGAAAAGCAATGTAATCAAACTATGATAAATATAATTAAGCAAATTTGAATAAATACAGATCTAAGAAAATCAACTCATATAAATTTAGAAACTAGAATGTGAGATTTTATCATTGGTCAATTTTAACAAAATAAATAATATAAAATTAATCTAAATTTCTGTCTTTTTAAAATATGGAGGCCTCCAAAATCGACGGAGAGATTTTTTCATTGGCCATTTTTAATATATGAGATAAAACAATGAAAAAATTTAAAACAATCTAAGACATTTATAATAATGACAAAATAAAACAAATTTCCGAAAAAAGAACTTAAATATGTACCCATTCACCATAATAAATAATTAAATAAAAGACATAAATGAAGCAGATGTATAATAATAATAATAATCATAATGTTATAAAATCAAGCTCATCATATATTATTATAAGCATGAAGCTCAAAACTAAAAAGTTGAATTACCATTTTGTCCCTCTAATAAATTAAAACTTAAGAATATATATATATATATAATCTTCTTATTCTCATTACATAATCTTGACCTTTCAAATTTCTAACATAAATGTAAATAAAAAAAAAGAGTAATTATCAAGAAACTAAAGTAGATTCATGTATCTTTAAAATTTAATTTTATCTCTATCTTTTTTATATTTATTTTAACAATAATTCATGTGACTTTTCATGTTTCCATAATTTTGTTCTATAAATTTAACTTTTTCAAGAAGAACTTTTATTTACTACTCCTACAATTCTTGTATGTAGGAATTCTAAACATGTGAAATAATATCACAATTTGAGGTGAAAGTTGTGAGATTCCCTTATGCAGTTACGAGAATAGATAAGAATTCAATTACTGATGCATTGGAGCTTGATGTGTTAGTTTTATACTTATTTGTAGTAAGAATTATAATAAGACTTTTTTGTCTCTCTTCATATAGTTGAATTCTTGTTTTATTAGCAAGTTGTTCTAAATTCATATTTGTATTTTGTATGCTCAAATGTTCAGTTTCACTATAGAGACAAACAAAATGAAATGCCTAATTATCTTGTTCATGTGTACCTTTTTTTTTTCTTTTCTCCGTACTTATAATTTTTACATATACATTACTTTTCATCTTTAAGAATGAATGTGATAAAATAGGATGTTTACTCTTTTCTTTTCTTTTTATGGAAAAAAAGGTGAAACATATAATATTAGATTAATGGTGGATAAGTTATGTATGACACAATTAAATTTTATATAAAATAGTAGTTATTCATAAATATCTTGATTTTTAAAATATAAATGATAAAACTTTTTACATCTTAGTTTTAAATATTTATAGTTAACTAATTAGTTTAAAGTGTTTATGGATAAAAATTTAATACAATACTTAAAACACATTCATTAAAAAAGTTAAAATGTTTTGTTTTCCTTCACTCAAAGTTAATCTTACACTATCTAGCATTATTCTACCCATAAAACGGAACTATCAAGAAATTTAATTTAGATAGTTGTTATTTTTCCTTTTAGCTTTACAATCTTATATTTTGAATTACAAACAAAGTTTATTTTATTAATTTCTCATATTATTATTTCGATGCATTCACTTGGAGGTCAGAAAATTGGAGTGTCACAATTAGTAGTAAAACAAAGTAAAAAATCTCAATTAAACATATTTTATTATTTAGTAGTATTATCTTTTAAGAAATGATATACTAATGGATTACACGCGCAAAGCGCGTGCACGGAAACTAGTAAGAATATAATCATAAGGAGAAGAAGACAAAAGAGAAGTAGATAGAAGAAGAGGAATTTTCTTCTTATTCAAGTATATGTAAGTTTCATTTGTCTATCATACAATAGTGAATGAACAACCCTATTTATAGGTTGAGAAATAACTCCAAAAGTCATCATATTAAGTACCATAATAAATAGATACATTTTTATTCAAAAAGGTTCATGAACCTAGTGAATATGGATGGTTGTTCATGTACCAATTTTATGGACTATCCACTCATTCAATGAATTTATAACACTCCCCCTTGGATATCCATAGATAATGTGCCTCGTTAAAACATTACTAGAAAAAACCCTGTGGGAAAAAATTCTAGTGAAGGAAAAAGAGTACACATATCTTTTGATACGCACTATTTGTTGCCTCATTAAAACCAGCAAAATACATTTGGAAAAAACCTCGATCAAGGGAAAAAGAGTGCAACGCGTATTATACTCCCCCTGATTAAAACATCACTTAATTTCTTGTGATAATGTCTCCAATCTTCGTACATTGTGGTTTATTCTTTTTCAAAGAAAAACCACAAATTTCTTGAATATGGTGTGTCATTTATCTCAATCAGACGCACTTTCGGAGGACTTTTATTTCTGCATAGCAACATTTGCTTCATTGGTCGCCAGGATAGTATTGTGCCTCCACATGCAAATACATAGCGTGCTTGAGATAAAACTTTATGTGGATCAGATAAATATTTTGTATCTGCGTAACCAATCAATTTTGTCTTGGATTCCTCGGAATAGAATAAACCCATTACTATGGTCCTTCGAGGATATTCAATCATGTGGTCAACACCATTTCAATGTCCTTTTATCGGGGAGAAACTGAATCTTGCCAGTAAATTTACTGCAAAATAAATATCTGGTCACATATTGTTAGGAAGATGCACTAGTGCCCTGATTGCACAAAGATAAAGTTTCATCACCAAGGAACTCTTCATCCTTCTTTTGAGATCAAACTGAATCATCATTTATGTCAAGTGATCTCATAATCATTGGGGTACTCAATGAATGCGATTTATCCATATAAAATTGCATCAAAATTTTTCAGTGTATGTGCACTGTTAGACAAATATTTCATTTGTCAAATTATCAATCTGTAGGTCAAGACAAAATTTTGTCTTACCAAGACCTTTTCATAAAAATACAAGGACAATTAAGGTCATTCTTTTGTTCCCTTTTTCTTCCTTGACTATTTCAATCCATATAAGAATTCTTGAAGCTTTATTGAAAAAGTTTCTTTCAAACTCTTATATGCTTCAGACACCTCGATTGTTTAAAGGATTTTCATATAACCTTCATTGTCTAGCTAGACATTACAATTATTGATTACATGCATTCAAGTTTTTCATATGTTGCCAGATCAAAACAAATCTCATTGCATCCACCAAAGGAGAAAACATCTCCAATAATGTTAGGATTTTTGCGATAAACCTTTATGCCCCAAGGCACAAATTGTAGTCGATATCTTACAGTTATACTATCGCATAATAATTTATTTGTACCCCACTGACATTATACATTGATTTATGGACTACCAGTCCAAAATGTCACTTTTCTAAGTGAAACAAAATATACTTGAATTGTGCATTTTACTTGGCCAACCATTTATCTGTCCACACTATATGACAGATTTGAATTCAAGATCCTCGTCACAATTTATATCATTGAGCGCTACCTCATATCAAAGATATCATCGACGATTATTTGATATCGATTCCAACAAGACATAACTTATCGAGATCTCTTCATTTTATCATTATTTCAAGTACCTGAACCTTTTCCAAGATTTTATGAATTGTTATGTTAATATGCTCCTTTATAACACTTGCCTCATTATCATGACCATATTGATCATTTACTCCTTCATTCTTCAAGTAATTTTATATTTGGAATCGATTGGTCTATTACGCTTCCGGCGTATCATAGACTCTGTCCTTCAAGGACTTCACATTGGAGCATTTGCAGCTGAATTATATCATAGGGTCAGTGCATTCATTTGGCAACTGATTTGCAACATTATGAAACTGAATTATCTTTTGAACTTTAAGTTCACATATTTATTTAATGAGGATCTAGATAATTCATAATTAACCTCACATAATTTACAGATGTCAATCATCTCTCTCCCTAATGTTAAAAAATCTAACATTCATTCCAACCTTATTTGGAAGTTTATCTTTGTGCGTGGTGGAGCAATTAAAATCATAACCGCACATTCAACATTTAGATGAAAATTATATGGTTCCTGACTCTGAACCAATTTTAATGGGGGAAACCTTGTTGGTTTGATGCATACATGTGTTGCTACATGTTAAATAAAATTATCTCATACCAAATCTTATTTGTGAGTTTTGTTCTCATAACCATGATTTAGCTATAATTGGAGGCATACAATTTCTGCTAAATAAACCAGCATTATCAATATAATTTCATAGTTTGGAACTGTGCTCTTAATTTTAACAATTCGAGCAAACAATCTTACAAAAATCAATTTGTAAGTTGACAACAAAATACATGTGACTATCGCATAGATGCATCAATCATATAGTTGAAAATGATCCACATGACAATTGAACGGACCCATATTCACCCTTTTATATGTTCCAAAAATTTTAGGGAATTACAATTCCAACCTTTGCTGGTACAATGACAATTTTATCAAGAGAACAAGCAACACAAGAGAATTCTTGAAGAATCTCAATTTCTTCATCATATAAATCACCTGAATTCTCAATCACGTTTGCATCACATTTAATCGGAATGGCCAACCAGTCATGTCAACTGATCTTTATTTTAGTACACTTATAATTTGCTTTTACATGTGATTTCATCAGCATGTACATGTTTGTATGGAACAAACAAGAGGAAAAGTGGAGTAATCTTTTACATAAACATTTATAACCCTCTTCGGTTGTAGTGGTTTATAGTCTCAATATTTATTTTCAATTAATCCGAAACTTAAATTTTTTTTTTGAGACTTACTACAACCCCAATATTATTCCTCTAATAATAGCACAACTCGTTAGAGCTTGCAATTAATTTTGTGTACTATCACATTGCATGACACCATTCCTATGGTGAGCATCTCCTTCAAGGAGAAAATTATATCATTATTGTCATGGTCAAAATCATTACGAGCAAGACGTCTTTCTTGCTTTACTTTTGTTGTACCATAGGTACACAACCAATGACAAATTTGTATTGCCACACAATAATGACCACAATCCTTATAGGCAAGAAATATTTCTTTCTTTGGCCCTTTCGATAGTTCACAATAAACATACCATAGTGACGTATAAAATGTACAATAGAATTAGCCATTTTTGTCAAATAAAATTTATTTTCTCTCAAATCTCCCATAGAGATGAGAAGTGACATATATCATTTCTCAAACCTTCCATAGAGGTGAGTTGTGACATATATCCAACCTATAATGATTTTATCACATCTGGACCCATTCTCTTATAGAATGGTCGAGCATTCACGATACTCATCACAAGTCACATTCTCTTCAAGGAATGGACTAATTATTTATATGTACTTCATAAATTTGCATTATAAGCACATTGTCATGACTTTAAAATTCATCATATTTCCATGACACACCTCAACATCACTTTGAAAGATCAAGTGTACCATCACTTTATCTTCTTGTATCACGATAGAGGATTTATAACTTGTCAAATTATTGGGTTGACAACATTCACAAGTCTAATGACCTTTCATACCATTTTGATAAAAAGTGTCTTCACATTTTGAAGGACTATTTGAAGAACTCATGGTGTTACTTCCTTTTATCATTACCACAATGATGACTTTTATAATTCTGTCCTTCCACGCCCTTATTCATATCATTAATTATTTGTCATGTTTCAGACTAATCATTCACTGCTACCACATTCATATGATTGAACGGAGCAAGTCAACAGGCGGATTTCAGAGTTATCACATGTTGCTACCACATTCTTTTCAAGAAATTGAGCAAATTCAATATGATGAATTTCAAGACATTTCATAAAAAATATATTATTTTTCTTAGTCATCATTTTATCATCGCTATGGTGCATTGGCTCAAACTCAATGTCTTACCCATATAAGGCGTGTTACGCCATAATTCTATGGGATTGAACTAAATCATGGTGCATCAAAACTCTAATTGATGTCTTACCCTTTTGGTGCGATAGAACTTGAATCTATCGTCTTATCCTCAAATATTTTTCATTATGGTGCATCCGGACTTTAACCCGATGTCTTACCCTTTTGGTGCGATGAAACTTGAATCCATCGTCTTACCCTTAACCAACGGTATAATAAATCGAAGTACAACATGATTTATTCTTTGAGTCTTTCAAAATAATCAAAATAATATTCAAACTCATGCTATTAAAATTTTATACCTTCTTCCATTTAAGAAGTTTTGTATAGCATGTCATATTCAACCAATAGTAGTATATGTCTTCGGTTCCTGATAATTGTTAGTGATTGAATACTATTTTATTCTAAATCATAAAATATTTTAGAAAATACATACCTGATTTTATGCATATAATACTTTGATCTTCATAACGAGATCAATCAAAATATGAGCTAAAGAAAAACAAGAACTCACTCTCAATTAGATAGAGACTCGTGCTGATAACGTGTTATAAAATCAAGCTCATAAGAATATAATCATAAAGAGAAGAAGACAAGAGAAGTAGATAGAAGAAGAGGAATTTTCTTCTTATTCAAGTATAAATAAGTTTCATTTGTCTATCATACAATAGTGAATGAACAAGCCTATTTATAGGTTGAGAAATAACTCCAAAAGTCATCATATTAAGTACCATAATAAATAGATACATTCTTATCCAAGGCAGTAATCTGTCAACTAAACAAACAAATAAACATTTTATGAAATTAAATAAGTAATATTAACAAAAAAATGGAGATAAAATATTGTGCCCTTTTATTAATTTTAACCCACATTCATTAATAATTATTATACTAGTACAACCTTTACATCTCTTTCTAGAAAATGAAAGCAAGCAAATTAAACTATACAACAAAAGCTTTAAACAATTTCAGTAATGAAAGAAAAACAACTATGAACGTACTTAAATCAATATAACAAACAGTATTTTTTAAAAAGAGATACCACTTGTCACGGCCTTTTCGATTTGGACAAGACTCCGTGCGGCACTTGACGGTCTACTCACGATTCTTGCACGATCTTGTAGACTCAAGTAAGCCTCTCACTGTTTTGGATCGCTAAGAAAATAAGAAGAAAGACAAAAGACAGATTTTGGAAGAAAGAACTTATATTGATAAGGTGATGGATATATTACAAATACAATGACTATCTATTTATACTACTCTAAACACTAAGAGTAAATAAATGCTACACTATACAAGCCCCTAAGTTCATGCACTCAAGGCATGACTACATTCCTAGAATGTATCTAAGTCTTCCAATAAGGGACTCCTAGCTGCTCCCTAGTCTGCCCCACATTCCAGAGGCCCTGCACAAGCCTCTCCAAGGCTGGAACCTGCCGCCTCTCCACATGCTGTAACTGCTGCCCGATCCCCCACCAAGCGAGTTGCAAACATCTCTACCACCCACAATTATCGATGGAAGTAACGAAGACATCGTCGAAGATGTCGTGGACGTTGCTGTCGGAGAGGAGTGGGTCGCAAGGGTAGAAATGGCTGAGCGTGCCATTGAGATCTTTGTGACGTCCCGCCATCCGTCCAGGCAGAACGCCACCCATCTAGGCAGCTAGCAGCGTGTGAAAGAGGACAAGCTGCCCAAAACGGTCAACAGACAAAGGGGCAGGCGTCCAAGCAGGCAGCAGACGAGGGGGCAGGCATTTCAGCCGTTACAGGCAGTTTCAGCAGTTACAGTCGTTTCATCAGTTACGGCCGTTTCAGCAGTTACAGCATGTGGAGAGGCGGCAGGTTCCAGCCTTGGAGAGGCTTGTGCAGGCCTCTGGAACGTGGGGCAGACTAGGGAGCAGCTAGGAGTCCCTTTTTGGAAGACTTAGATACATTCTAGGAATGTAGTCATGCCTTGAGTGCATGAACTTAGGGGCTTGTATAGTGTAGCATTTATTTACTCTTAGTGTTTAGAGTAGTATAAATAGATAGTCATTGTATTTGTAATACATCCATCACCTTATCAATACAAGTCTTTCTTCCAAAATCTGTCTTTTGTCTTTCTTCTTATTTTCTTAGCGATCCAAAACAGTGAGAGGCTTACTTGAGTCTACAAGATCGTGCAAGAATCGTGAGTAGACCGTCAAGTGCCGCACGGAGTCTTGTCCAAATTGAAAAGGCCGTGACAAGTGGTATCAGAGCAGGTTCATCGTAAGGAAATGACGAACGAAGGAGACAACATCGGTGCTAGCAATACCCCCAACGTCCGCCTGGAAGGCGGAAAGAAAAATAAGAAAGGGAAGAAGTAGCAGAAGGTTAATGAAGGCAATCTGCCCGATCCCCCACTAAGCGAGGCGCAAACATCTCTACCACCCACAATTGTCGATGGAAGTGACGAAGACATCGTCGAAGATGCCGTGGACGTTGCTGTCGGAGAGGAGTGGGTCGCAAGGGTAGAAATGGCTGACCGTGCCATTGAGATCTTAGGCCGGCGCTTAAATGGGAAGGACAGGAACTTCAAAACCCTTGAAGAGCACGCCCTTGAAGAAGTTGACAGCATCCGGGAGGAGTTGGAGGCACGCAGGCAGACCAAGGCAGCGATGAAGGAAACCATTACTTCCTTGGAGTTCAGGTTCTTGGAAGCCCTTGAGAAGATCGAGGCGCTGAAGAACAAGGTAGAAACTCTCGAGGAAAGTAGGGAGGTTGGTGGATCAACATCACTTGACCGGGAAAGGGAGGCCAGAGTCGAGGCTCCCAAGCCATCTGTCTTTAAAGGCGTCCGTGACGCGCAAGAGGTGGATAATTTCCTATGGCACTTGGAAAATTATTTCAAGTGTATGCGGGTCCGTAGTGATGCGAACAAGATCAACACTGCTGTGTTGTATCTTTCGGAGTTGGCCATACTATGGTGGAAGCGTAAAGAGTATGATATCGCAAGGGGGACATGCACGTTGAACACATGGGAGCAGTTCCGTGTGGAGTTCAAGAAGGCGTTCTTCCCTAGCAACGTTGTCTATGAGGCAAAATGCAAGTTGAGGGAGTTGAGACAAAAGGAAAGCATACGCGCGTACGTGCGGGAGTTCACCACCCTTACATTTTAGATTCCCAACCTCACGAACGATGATGCGTTGTTCTACTTCATGGATGGGCTGCAAAATAGGGCCAGAACGGAGTTGGAGTGGCGACAAGTCAGGACTATGGACGACGCGATTGCGCAGGCCGAAGCCTTGACAGACTTCAGGCAGGAGAAGTCTCTAAGTGCCGAGGAGGACGACGAGGTAGGCAGTCATGATGATAGTAGGGAAGACAGTGGCGAAGGCGAGGAGCAAAGGCCACAACCCAAGAGGCGAGGCGAGGAGCCACGGCCTAACAAACATGACACCTACAGGTCCAGCGGCAAGAAGCCCGGAGATCGTGGCAACACGGTAAGGGATTCCAAGGATGGTTGCTTCATATGTAAAGGGCCGCATGGTTACAAAAGATGCCCTGAACTGAAAAGTCTTGGTGCTATCCTCCGTGAGCGGAAGGAATAAAAGCCCAAGAGGAAGAAGTCGGGGAGAATAAGCAGTTGGGCGTGGTGAACCTATGCGGTGCTGTCATCGAGAAACCATCGACGAGGCCAAGGCAAGATAAGCCAAGGCAAGCGGAGCCGAAGCATGCTGATCGCGGACTTGCGAAGTCTATGGCGTGGGCTCAATACGTCGACATCACAATCAATGGGCAGAGTGCTCGTGCATTGGTCGACACCGGTGCGGAGGTCAATATTATGACCAAGACGGCAGCAAAGAGGTTGGGGTTGCCTTATAGTTCATGCAATGCTCAAATCAGGACTGTCAATGCACCACCAATTCCTATAGTTGGAGTTGCGCACGGGGTGAACATCACGGTAGGTGATTGGCAAGGGAGAACCGAATTCGTTGTCGCTCCCTTAGATCTTTTTGATATTATTCTTGGGCAGAAGTTCTTCCAGCAGTACCATGCAGTGATCGATCCTTATCTCCAACAATTGAAGATCATGGAAAGGAGGAACAATTACTGTTCCCATGGTTAAAACACAAGCAACGGAGGAACAAATTTGTCTAACAGCCATGAAGATCGAAAGGGTCGATGTGAGGAAGAGGTTAACATCGGCAGAAACCATTGCAAGTTCAAGAGAATACAATGGTGCTGGAAAGACCTTGCCACCGCGCAGGAAGAGGGTTCCGAGTAGGAACGCTGACGTGATGAAGAAGCCGCCGGAGCACTTGCCTCCGTTGAAGGAGGAAGTTCGGAAGTTCGGAAGATCGGGTCGAGAAAGGTTGGGACATCGATGAAGAGGCTGCTCGAAGGGATTGATCGAGTACGCGAGTTGATGGTCGCCCGGCAAAACTCAACGCCGATACAGTCGCAATGCGAAGCGCTCGTCGCATAATCGGGTGGGGGAGATTGTGACGTCCCGCCATCCGTCCAGGCAAAACGCCACCCATCTAGGCAGCTAGCAGCGTGCGAAAGAGGACAAGCCGCCCAAAACGGTCAGCAGACAAAGGGGCAGGCGTCCAAGCAGGCAACAAACGAGGGGGCAGGTGTTTCAGCCGTTACATGCAGTTTCAGCAGTTACAGCCGTTTCATCAGTTACGACCGTTTCAGCAGTTACAGCATGTGGAGAGGCGGCAGGTTCCAGCCTTGGAGAGGGTTGTGCAGGCCTCTGGAACGTGGGGCAGACTAGGGAGCAGCTAGGAGTCCCTTTTTGGAAGACTTAGATACATTCTAGGAATGTAGTCATGCCTTGAGTGCATGAACTTAGGGGCTTGTATAGTGTAGCATTTATTTACTCTTAGTGTTTAGAGTAGTATAAATAGATAGTCATTGTATTTGTAATACATCCATCACCTTATCAATACAAGTCTTTCTTCCAAAATCTGTCTTTTGTCTTTCTTCTTATTTTCTTAGCGATCCAAAACAGTGAGAGGCTTACTTGAGTCTACAAGATCGTTCAAGAATCGTAGTAGACCGTCAAGTGCCGCACGGAGTCTTGTCCAAATCGAAAAGGCCGTGACAAATGGACTGGGTTTGTTAAAAAGAGAAACTAACTGGGGCAAACAATTCAACAAAATATAATAATGAAGAAATAAGAATAGCAGTGGTCAAAAACAAAAAAAATCAGCCGATATTCACAAACAATAACTAAAAAAAAATCGTAACAAACAATAAAAAGGAAGTTACATGTCTCGGGGTTTGATCTTGTACTATCTAATCGTGAGACAGACGTGCGAGCAGCCATGATGGGGTCGTCGTTTTGATGTTGTTTGAATGCTAGAGCTACTGGTCTGGTGTTTCTCTCTTCTACGCCTGAGATGTCGAGAGTGATGAATAGAGGTCGGAGATAATTTGAATGACAATACGTTATCTGCAATTGGCACGACAAGAAAAGAAAATTGTATTGGGAAAATAGGATGGGACTTGCAGTGAGGAGAAGGAAAATGGAGGATCATTTATGGTGGGTTTTTGGTCGGATTCTGATGGTGGGAGTTGTTACGGTTGACTGGTGAAAGAGACAAAAGAAAAACTAATGAGGTTTTGGGTCTGTTGGCGGTGGGGTCGAAGATTTGTTTGGGTGGTGGAGGAACGATGGTTGAAGGTCATTTTTGGTTGTTTCTCTGGTGGTTTCAGGTTAGTTTTTGCCGGAAAAGGCTAAGGAACTGAGGTTAAGAGATGGTTTGTTTGGATCCTTAGCAGTGTTCTTCGCCTTCTTACTTTCAGTAGCCTTCTTCCTTACACCAAGCTCGGTATCAGCTTTAGCCTTTGATTTAGTCATTTTCATGATGAAACCTCTTGAGAGAGTTGGAAACAGAGAGATATAATTTGTTTGTGTGGATTTGATGCGTTTCTCTGTATGTGTTGAGTTGTTTCTGGTAGTGGAAAGGTGGGTTGGGTGGCTGCTAGTGATAGCAAGGAGGGAGAGGAGATGAAGAAAAAAAAAGGGGGGGGGAGGTTTGGGTTTCGCCGGAAAATATTTTCGGTGAGGGTGGTGGCCGAAAAATAATTGAATAGTGTAACCCTTTGTCAATCAAAAATGAAAACTCCTCTCTTGATTTTTATTTCCCCCCCCCCCCCCCACCTATTTTGACCTAATCTAATCTTAATAGAAAAAAAATGTAATGGACCCAAATATGTGGGATTAGAATTGCGATTCAAAATAATCGGTGCAAATTTTATGTGTAATATTAAAAAAAGAAGTTAATGAACGTGACTTACAACATGTAAAGACGCAATTTTAAAATTAAATAATAAGAAATTCTAAATTCTAATAAATAATGATACTTATCGATAAACTTATTCAAAAATTATAAAAAAAAATATTTTTGAACTGTTAAATAAATAAACTTAAAAATTACGAATATTTTTAAAATGTTAGGCCAAAATTGGGTGTCAACATGGCCCATCCCTACTAATCTTAAGCAATTGAGTGGATTTTTGGAGTTTGGTTGGGTATTATAAAAGGTTTATAAAGGATTTGGTTCTATCAGTAAACCTCTAGATGAATTATTGAAAAAGGATGCATTTTTATGGAAGGAAAATGAAACTTTGGCTTTTGAACAGATGAAACAAACATTGATCTCTGCACTTGTTTTGGCTATGCCTGACTACTGTAAGCCCTTCTTGGTGGAGACTGATGCTAGTGGAAAAGGAACTGGAGTTGTATTGATGCAACAGGGACATCCAATTGCCTACATTAGCAAATCATTAGCCTCAAAACATTAAGCTATGCTCGTTTATGATAAAGAAGTGTTAGCTCTCATTTTTGCGGTGACTAAATGGTCTTACTACCTTTTAGGTAGACCATTTATCCTCAAAATTGATCAGAAGGCACTGAAGTATCGATAGAGCAGAATATTCATACTGATTTTCAAGTAGCTGAGATCTCTAAGCTCATGACATTTGACTTCTCTATTGAATACTCAAAAAGGGGTTGAGAATAAGGTTGCTGATGGTTTATCAAGAAAACCTGATGCTAAATTACTAGCCATTTCTTGGTAACTCCTAATGACTCGATGTATGAAGAGATTAAGGGAACTTCATCCGCAGATGCTAATCTGCAAGAGTTGATTGCTAAGTTGCAAGAACGTTCTTATAAGCCTATTACTTAGACTAATGATCAGTTTAGATGGAAAAAGAGATTAGTATTGGGTAATGATTCTTTGTTGAGAAAGAACATCATCAAGTTATGGCATGATTCTACACAGGAGGTCATTCTGGAATGGATGTTACAATCAAGAGGATGCAATCATTATTTTAATGGAAATCCCTCATTTTAAGTATGAGGGATTACATTAGTAGGTGTGACATTTGTCAAAGGCATAAGTATGACATTTCTGCTTATCCCGACTTATTACAACCATTACCAGTTCCTAAAGGAATATGAACTGACATCTGCTTAGATTTTATTGAAGGGCTCCCTAAGTCTCAAGGCAAATATGTGATTCTAGTATTGGTCGATAGGTTGAGCAAGTTTGGACATTTCTTGAGTTTATATCATCCATATATCGCACAATCAGTTGCTAAATGCTTCCTAGATAATGTCTTTAAGCTTCATAGGATGCCGACCACTATTACCAGTGATAGAGATCCTATTTTTCTCAGTGATTTCTGGCAAGAGTTATTTACAATTCAAGGGGTTCAGCTGCAGAGGTCCATTGCTTACCATCCTCAAATAGATGGTCAAACAGAGGTCTTGTATAGAACCTTGGAAACATACTTGAGGTTTTTTTGTTCTGACAGCCTACATAATGGTTTTCCTATTTACCGTTAGAAGAATGGTGGTACAATACCACCTACCACACTTCTATCAAATGTACTCCTACGAGGTGTTGTATGGTCAGAAACCTCCTGTTCATTTTCCTTATATAGTGGGTGAGACTGCTAATGAAATGGTAGACAGGTACTTGGCTGCTAAGGAAACTATTCTATAGTTGCTCAAATTTCACATTGGTAGAGCTCAACAAAGGATAAAGGACATGACTGATAGACATAGGTCTAGAAGGAGTTTCCAAGTTGGTGAGTGGGTATACTTTAAACTTCAGCCTTAAAGGCAGGTATCTGTGAGTTTCAGACCTTTCAACAGATCAGCTATGAGGTACTTTGGGCCCTATCATGTGGAAGCTAAGGTTTGTGCAGTGGCCTACAAGTTGCTTATGCCTGCTAATGTTACGATACACCATACATTATATGTTTCTTAGTTGAAGAGGTGTGTTGAGGTCCCTACAATTCTCAATCATTCTTATGTGCTTCACCTTTCAATTTCGTATTGTCTTTTCCCGGAGCTTATTCTTGAAAGGAGGTTGGTGAAAAGAGGAAACAAAGTTGTACTCTGCTAGGTTCTTGTGAAGTGGACTGATATTGATGCCTCTCAAGCTACTTGGGAGTATCTTACTGAGCTTCAACATCGGTTTCCTTCTTTCCACACTTGAGGTCAAGTATGATCTTCAATGAGGGGTATTGATATAAGACTAATGAACAGATTGCTGATCTGACAGGTTGGTTAAAACTATCATTCAGTTAGTTAGTTATATTGTTAAACCAGTTAGTTACACAACTTTCGCCTAATGGAAGAGTACCATTCACTGATTGACATAATAAGAATTTTCTTCCATTTTCTACTATTTCTCTCTCAAAGCTAAACACTCGGAACTTCCTTGTTTTAGCCATCCTCTTCTTCGAACAATTGTTCCTAGATTAACAATACCTATTCGATTATCGAATGCCGTTGTTTTTGCATCAGTAGGGGTGTATGCCAAATCCTCTACCACCTAGGGAGCTCATATCGTGGGTGATAGAGTTGAAAAATAATAAAATAAAATAAAATTTCAATTATAAACGGATAAGGGCCTAAAATACCCTTTAAATATTGAAAATGGTAAAAAATTACCCTTCATCCACCTATTGGTTCCAAAATACCCTTGTCATCCACCTATTGACTCCAAAATGCCCTTGTCATCCACCTTTGGGTTCAAAATTGACCACTTATTTAATTTTCTTAAAATTAAACTCTTTAAAAAAATTTAAAATACTTGGCATTCAACTATTGGTTATAATTTAATTTATTAATATAATTTGTAAACCAACCCACTACCCACTCATTATTAACTAAACCCCACCCAATTAATAATCCAATTATAATATCAAAATCGCCATAAAACTACTAAAACACGATGAAATTATAGATTCCTGAAAATAACATTCAAAATTATTCGAGTCCGGATCGAACCCCCAATTAAATTTAGGCCTAGCCGCTTATTTAGGATGAGACTTTCAATAACATTCTTTTTCAAGATTGAATTAGAAATTTATGATTAAAGGTAAAGAAGTAATACATCCCGAATTAATTCATGCATTTTTTTAAAATATAATTTTATAAATATGTATGATTTGTTTTAAAACCTTTAATATATTATTTTGAATAAAAATTACCTATGAAGTAACATCACAAAAGACTTAAGAATAATTAAGATGAATATAGTCAGACTTTTAAGTTTATCGGTAATTTTTATTTAGACACTTGAATGTATGATAATTTACTACTATAGATATTTTTTTTCTCAATTTTTTAAAAACACTCAATTGACAGTAGTTTTTCTGTTGTTGCATTAATAATGTGACGAGTTTATTAATTTGGAGGGGTTTAATTAGTAATGAGTGAGTAGTGTATTGATTTATAAATTATACTAATAAGTTAAATTATAACAAATAATTGAATGTCACGTATTTAAAAAAATATTTAATAGTTTAAATATAAAACCGTTAAATAAGTGGTCAATTTTAAACCAAAAAGTGGATGAAAAGAGTATTTTGGACCCAATAGGTGGGTGGATAGGATATTTTGGAGCCAATAAGTGAGTAGAGGGTAATTTTGTACCATTTTATATACTTTGAGGGTATTTTAGGCCATTTTCCGTTATATGATTGAGGGGATATCAAATTAAATTTTCCAATGCCATATATATATATATATATATATATATATATATATATATATATATATATATATATATATATATTATTTGTCATATAAATATAAAATTATATTTACTCCAATGTCTTTGACTAATATTTGTTATTTTTTGTCATATAAATATAAAATTATATTTAGTCCAATGTCTTTGACTAAGAAAATTGATTCCTTCGTGGCACCTTGAGCACTCCTTTTGGTAACAAAGTAGGAACCACTTGAACACTCCTTTTTGGTAACAAAGTAGGAGCCAGTCATAGTGCACACTTAGTCACATCTACTATTACATCTCACGTTACTTCTTTAGTTAATCGATTTATGGTGTCTTCAGTCTGATTTTTGATTCCTCCGTTTGTTTGAGGCGTTGAATCACTGTAAGTAAGGTATTAATCTGTTTTTTTTTATTTCGCATGTTATATTTGCATTCATTAAATTAATTATTTTATATGAATCTTTTTGTCAATTTTTAACATCGGTATCGTGTAGGAGGAAGGGTTGTATATATCTTTAATTTTTGAATTTAGAATAGAGATAAGTGGTTGAAACACACCTGAACTATACCTTTTTTTGAGTTTCATATCCAAACTATCGAAAGTGTGAGAAACACACCTAAACTATTACACTTTAGTTTGAAAAACACACCTCTATGCTGACTGGACCAAACGTGTGTGTACACACTTTTTTACGCGCGTGTAGCCTTTTTTTTCGTCCACATGGCTTCTTTTTTTTTAAAAAAAATAAAATATCAAAAACACATCTAAACTATATAATTGTTTGACGTTCCTACCTAAATTATTAGGAGGGTGAGAAACACACCTAAACTATCTTTCATAAATTTGAGAAACACACCTTAAATATGTTACATTAGTTGCTTAAGCTTGCTCAAAAGTGACTAATATTTGTATATCAATAATGTCATACAAGGAATCTACGATACCATACAAGGATTTTAAGTTGCTTAAGCTTGCTCAAGTGACTATTTAAACAACTATGAGTTGCTAAGAACAGAAGTGAACAAAGCATTTTTAGTAGCTCAAAGTAGTAAATTGATTGGCTCTAATTTGTGTAGTATAGAAGCACTAAAATCAAGTAATTCTTTAATTTGCAGAGCAACCTATACAACGATATTAAACTACTTTGGGCTGCAAATAAGTAACCGTGTTTAGTAACATTAAAATACACAACCAAAATTTGATATCATCCTATTCACAACCAAAATTCAATACCATCCTATTCACAACCAAAATGCAGGACCTAAGAACATTTCGAACCACATGAAAAGTCAGTTACCATGTTTAGTAGCTTACAATAACTACTTGGGTTGCAAATCAGTCACCGTGTTTAGTTACATCAAAATTCAAAACTAATAGTTGATATCGTCCTATTCACAACCAAAATAGGCGACTTAAAAATAGTTCGAGCCACATGAAAAATCAGCCACATCATCCCTAAACACCTTCAGTTCATGCTGCACCTTGTGATGAAGTTTGTGACTTGATGTTCTTCTGTCTAAGTAAAACACTTTTATGTTGAAGTTGACTTCCTGTGATAGCACTTTTCCCCTTCCATTTAAGACCTTTACTTGGTGCATACCCAAGGTCACCGGTGACAACAACTGAACTTATCAGTTTCTCTTGTGCTCCACTCTTGATTACCCTGCTAATAGATCTTCCTTGCTGTAAAGTAGTAAAGAATCGTTCAATTATTTTTATGAAGTGTAATCAAGAATAAAAGCTTATTAACTCTCGTTTTTACCTCGGCACAAATAAAACCATCTTTGCTCACAAATACTCCATGACCCACTACTCTTGGCCTCTTAAATGCATCATTTGCACCTTTTATATTACCATTGACACTTTGCACTATTGCTTGAACTGGTTCAGAAGACTCAGATTGTTGCATTGCTTGAGTGGGATGAGATTTCTGCTTGCCACTTCTTTTACTACTGACGGATGTTTGTGATGTAGCAATACCCTATGCAAAGAATAATTTTGAAATTGTTAAAGGTATTAATACACTATAAATAAATATTAATATAAATCAAATGTACCTCTGAAGTGGCTGGAGCTTTGTTTGGACATGTTCTTATATTGTGACCTTTTGACTTACAAGCGGAGCAAGTCATGGTTTTTCCTCTCTTTGGAAGCTTTCCAGAACTTGGTACCTCTCCAAGTTCTTTTTTTTTTTTTTACCAGGCCTTCCTGGCATTTTCCTAACAGGAGGTGGCTCAACTTTTGAATTCGATGTTTCGGGCCACATCTTCATGTTTGTTACTGGTTGTAAAAAATGTTTATAAGCTTTCAGATAGGTTTCCTTTTTGTACCACTTACAAACCGAGTCAAGGAGATTAGCTTCATTGTGATGTATAGCTGCTATTGCATGTGCACAAGGAATTCCTTTCAATCCCCAACTTCTACAAGTGCAAGTTCCTTGAATTAGGTTAACCACATGTATATATGGACTATCGTTGACTTCATACCCAATATCACCATTCCAACTAATTTCCACCCTCATTGACTTCTTCACATTTGTATTTAGCACCAACATTGCCATTGGAGATATGTCATGACTCCAACTATTTACAAATGTTATCACTTTAGTGAATCTATTCATTACTTTTTTCCTTATTTCTTCAAGCATACTGATGATAGTCTTGTGCCTAGCACCCAACACCCAAGCATTGAAACTTTCAGCCATATTATTATCCACACTGTCACATTTTGAGGATGTCCTAAACTGTGCTTTGGACCATCTATTAGGATTGAAGTTTACCAAGTCATTAGAAATATCTTCACCTAATTGTGATAATTTATCCAAGTTCTTCCTAAGTTCAGCTTCAAATGTTGATCTAGCACAAGCCCAAAATCTCTTTCGTTTCTCAACACCTTTCCAGTTTTTTGACCAGTTTGCAAGTATATGCCTTGCACACATTCTTTGTTCACATTCTGGAAGCAACTCCTGAACAGCTAAATATAATCCCTGAAAAACTTATGTGGTTAAAATCATTCAAAACAATAAATAAAATATATGGTGAAGAATCTGCACAACTAAGACTAAAATCACTTAACAACTAAAGCTAAAAGGGATGAAATAATAGCTAAAAAGAACAGTAGCTAAACAAGTTAAATAACAAAGTACCAATAGAGTATCTAATTTTGTGGACAAGATAGAATGTTGTTATGAAATATCAAAAGGTCCTTTACAAAATGCTGAAATTAGTAGCTAAAAACTACTTATAACACATCAGCTGAAAATCATGAAATAAATAGTTAAAACTGAATGATAAGAGACAAAAATAGAGGTTTAGAAAGAGCTTAAATTAGTAGCTACAATTAATTAAACACATTAACTAGAACTTGTTAAATCAGTAGCTAAAGAAGCTGAAAATATCAGCTAATATTGCCTAAAAAACACTGAAATCAGAGGCTAAAAATCGTACCTTTTGCATATCACTTATAATAGTCAATCCTTCTCCTTCATCATTAATGTCCAAATCAGATTTCAAAATTCTCAAAAACCAAGTCCAAGTTTCTCTACTTTCAGTTCCAACAACAGCCCATGATATTGGGAACATTTGATTATTCCCATCCTTCGCAATAGCAACTAGTAGCTGGCCTTTAGATATTCCCTTCAAAAAGCAACCATCTAACCCAATACACTTTCTACAACCCTCAATGAATCCTTTTTTCAAAGCTGAAAAACAAATATAAAAGGAATGAAAGAGTTTTTTTCCATCGTCACAATTTGTCACTTTCACCACACAAGTGCTTCCTGGATTTGATTCAAGAAGCATATCTCTGTAGTCATAGATTCTACTAAACTCAGCAACATGATCACCCATTATCTTTTTCAACACCATTTTTCTGGCCTTCAAACACACGAACTTACCAACATACAATCCCATGTCTGTTCTGGCCAAATCTTGTATTTCCCATCCCTTTATGCAAGGTTGAGAAACAATTCTAGTTTTATAGTACTTAGCCAAAAATTTAGAGTTGCACATTGTGTTGGTATTGGTTCTATAACACTTATGTCTAGGATTGTAGGTTTTTATGATGAAATCAGAAGATTTGAAATCTTTGCTTGCATAAAGTATCCAAGGACAACTATTAGCTTTGCATTTTACTCTAACCCTTCTTTGATCATTGTGGATCTTCTCCAGTTGACAACCTCTCTCAATTGCATACTTGCTCAAAGCTTCTCTAAACTTTTTCACATTTTCGAATACCATGTTAAGTTGCCACACAACCTTTGACCATGTTGGATCATATGAGACCCTCTTGTCCTTCTTTCTTACCCTTAAAATGTCAGATTTTTCAACATCTATTTCCCCCTCACTGTCACTATCAAAGCTGTCAGCATCAGAACTGTCGTAAAAAGGCTCATCACCTACTATCTTACCAGTAATTTTTTTTTTGGGTTTATCAATGTCTTCAAAACCAGGATCTATGCCAACTTCTCCTAGAAAACACTCAGCAATATTTTTTTTTCTTTTTGGCTCTTTATTTTTCTTCAAAAATGATTTCAAATCCTTCTTAACTATACTCAGCTCTCCATGAATATCACTCCCATAACCATCCTCGTCGCTAGAATAGTCATCATTCTCATCACTTTCAGCATCACTATGCACAATAGTTTCTGCTTCATCTTCCTCTGAATCTTCATCTTCACTAGAAAATTGAAATTCATCTTCAGCTTCGTTTGTGTTTCTACTGTCATTTTCTATCAGATTTGATTGTTGGACCCCGACAATTTGATCTCTACCATCAATAAGTGATATTTTTTTTACCTAAAGGTGCATTGAGACCTTCACCAACTTTGTTGATAGATTCTTTATTAGGTCTATCTACTTCATTGCATGTGGTCTCAAAAGACTCATTGGTATGTGTCATTCTGATCAAAACTTCCCCTTTGTGGAAAATATAAATGTCCATAGTACCCCCAACAACCAACATATTGGCCAAGACCAACAAATCCCTATCTTTGACCAATTCTACCAAATTGTCAACTTGAGAAACTCCAATATATATTTTTTCTATATTGGTAACCCCAAAATCCCTGCAATAGTCAATTATTTCCGGAATAGACAAATGGTCTATATCAACATTGAAGGCATATTCTTTTTTCCCCCAATATAAGCAGGTCCTACCTCACTCACAAGTATACCACCGATATGAAACCTCAAATTTACGTACTTAGTGTCCATTACCTTAGAAAAATTGAAATATGCAAAGTTTAATAAGCCAACTATTGTTCATGAAATCAGTAGTTATAAATCGCCATCAAAATTAAGTTCAGGAGTAAAGAAAGTGTACCTTATGTAGTCAATTTCTTCTCCTTTCAACTCTTTTCAAATGGTATGAATCAAAACCTACAAAAATATACAAAATCGTTAATATTTTGAGACAAAAATAAGAACCCTAACATTTTTTGACAAATGAGTTACTAACCTTCAAACCATGATGAATTTGTGAATTAGTAGTGAAAGCCCTAATTTTGCTCAAACTATTCACACACAAAGATCAGCTGAGAAATAGAGAGGATGCTTCTATATATTGAATGTTAAACTTTAAACTTTTGCCATGGTGGAATTTGTTTCCACGTGGCAATCTATGTGGCATTTAAAATAAATAAATTGAGAGAGTGTAATACACACACTATCACATTTTACTTGAGGTGTGTTTCTCAAACTAAAGTGTAATAGTTTAGGTGTGTTTCTCACACTTTCGATAGTTTGGGTATGAAACTCAAAAAAAAGGTATAGTTCAGGTGTGTTCTAACCACTTATCTCTTTAGAATACCCTCAAAGTTTGAGGGTTTTTTTATTCATGTTCCCAAGCTTTTTATTTTTATTTTTTTTAGTTTATGAGATTAATTTAAATTTAAAAAGATGATGTCTTTTTGATGTGTATATAATTTTTTGTTCAGAATACAGCAATCGACAAAAGTAGGAAAATGTTGATTTTGTGATGAATCAACAATCTATATACCTAAGATTTTTTTTTGTAGACTTTTGACTCTTTGTTGTAATTATAGATCCTACAAAGTTATATTGTGCCTTATCCCATTAAATTATTTTGTTTATTTGAGCTTATCTTGTATCAATAATAATGACATTACATGCTGAAAGTTGTCTGTATATTTTTGAGGTGTCAATGGTAATGGAAATAGAGTGATTTAGTAGATTCAAAACGACTAGTTCTTTGATTGAATGAGTTATTTAGATGATATAATTGTTATAATATAAGATCTGCATGATAAATTGTCAAAAAAGAAGGAAAAACGATTGGCCTAATTGTAATCAAGCTCAAGAGCTTGTAGCCTAGGTATCATTCCAATCTTTTGTATTTTTTAAAATCTGTTTATATTAATTTCAATTTTGATAATTTGTTTGTCCCTTTGGTAGCAGTTCTTTCAAAGATAATCCACATCCCGACGAAAATACATTAATAAATAAAACCACTGCTATCAAAGGGACAAATATAAATGATAAAAATTGAAACTAATACAACTAAATTTTAAAAAATATAAAATATTGAATAGATACTTACGCTTCAAATTCTTGAACTTGGTAAGCATTGTGTTTTCTTCTTATCATGCCGAGGATCTAGTTCATATCCAATTTTTAATTTTTTCACTAATAAACTTGCTCTCATTTTAAACATTATTCAAACATTTTATCACCCATGTCTTTGTAATTCTTCTTTGACAGTTAATTCTCAGGGTTAATTAATCGAGTTTTTTCCTACTCTTTTAATTTTTATACTACATCATTTTTAGCCTATTGTGAGGAACTATAACCGTTTCTAAGACTCAAACCCTCCTTATACCCTCAAGTCTTCTCCAAGTTTCTCTCTCTCAAGGGAAATCAAAGAATCCTCAAGCTTCAAGTGTAACACCACAGAAATTTCTAAGCTAATGCCCAAACAATTATTTATTTGCGTGTAAGGTCGTATTAGGTGATTCTTAAATTGTTAATGTCAATTCTTTAGTGTTGGAATTGATCTGAATATGAATTACGGTTACAAGAATGCCCTAAACCAATCGGATTTTGAAATAAAATTCTGCTTAAATCAACTACAGTGGCTCTTGACCTACCAAATTGAAGTTTTTTGAGTCCTCGGTCAATTGGGAAAGAAGTATATGTTGAACAAAATAAAATTGAGCAAGTAGCTAAGAGACTCTGCTGGAAAAAAGTTTGTTGAGAAGAATGATATCGCAATATGGCAGAAGCCGTTCAATCAATTTTGAAAGAGAAACAAAAACCCACCAATGTGTCAGATTCTGATCCTTTTGATTTATCGTCACATATGGTATTATCCTATAATCCGAATTCTCTTAGGACTGATTACTTCATGTCGATTTGATATTTGCAGGCATACAAAGATTGAGACTTGCTTAACTCCCTTGCCAGAAGTTGCAGGTGAAGAAGAGGTAGCCGGTGGACAGTTGGAAAAGTGGCCTAAAAGATTAGTCACAATACCACCGAGAATAAGCAGGGGAACTGTAGATGGAGTCACAGAAGAAGTTTTCCAGAACTATGGAAAAGAAGAGTTTCTTATTACAAGTCAGGGAATAACCAGCTTGACCAGCCTGGGCGATACAGAAACATCTTAGATATGAATGCATTCCTAGGTGGCTTTGCAGTAAATTTTGTCAATGATCCTGTTTGGGTGATAAATATAGTTCCCGTTGAGGCTAAGGTCAATACACTTGGTGCCATTTATGAACGAGGACTAATCAGTGTTATTCTTACAATAACTTGTATTTATAAAGTTAATGAACAAAAACAGAAACAAGATGAAGCAGAAAAAAATTTAAAATACAAGAATTAATCCGAGTCCACAGAAACTACTGTGTGTCCTTAAGAAATTTAATCCCCTCACTGTACCCAAGGTTATGGATTAATTTCTCCCAAGATAAAACGGATTAAACCTGTTAAAGAAATAGCGGTACCTCAAACTTCTTTAACTTCAACGAACTGAAGAACAACAACAAGTCACACAGACTCAGTCGATCGACACTTTGATTTTATTTGAGAGAAAAAATAAATGCAGAGAAAGAAAAATTTTCTATGTTTGAAAAATCAAAAAATGACTTCTTTTTATAGCCATTTTCAGCAAGGAACATGTCTGTTCAGTGAAATCTGTTCAAACCCATTTTATCCAGAAAGTTGTGTCTTTTGGAAAAAATAACAACTTTTCGAAAAATTGTGTCTGTTAAGAAAATAACTACTTTTTGGAAAGTAACGACTTTTCGGAAAAGTAACGACTTTTCGAAATGTTACCGTTACCCGCAAATTTATAAGAGATAATATTAACAGGATTTATTTGATTTAACAAAAATTGATTAAATAAATTTTGTCCAAAAAATTTATCAATCACATCATTTGCCAAATCCAAATCCAAATCCAAAGAAATGACTTTTCATTTGCAATTTGCAAATGACTTTTCATTTTTCCTCCAAAGTAGTTCCCTCACTTTTGATATTCTCTTTTTTCTTTTCCCATTCATACTTGCTAAAACCCAACAATCCCCCACATGAATGGGGAAGGCTATTGTTAAAACATATGCATGAAAAAACTTGTGTGTCTTGTAGGTAAAGGTTAATCGCATCTGGATAAGTAGGTTTGCCTTTAAACTTTCCGTAGTGAACATATATCGGATATACTCGGTCAATCGGTAGATTTGATATCTTTGAACCGTCGAGCTTTGATGTATACCTAGACAATATATGTCACACAATCAACCCTTGAACTGTTCTTAGTTCTCATTGTTTTGTTCGTTTCAGCCATGAACACATCTTGGATAGTAAGTGCTTAAAGAACTGGCCTTACCGGATTCTCCTTGAAGCGGCTTACACTTCACACTTACATAGGTGATTTCTAAATGTGTTATCCCATAGATACACCATTTGATATTCCCTGTATCAAACTTAGAAATCATTAAAAAGTCCTTATGTCTTTATCCTGGTTACTAAACATTGTCTCATCATGAGAATGGACCATAATAATATATATATATATATATATTTTGACAATGTTGAACCGTCATCAATGACTTTGTTTTATCTCCTTGAACCTAGATCTTGGGATCTCCAGTCTTCTAGGTAGAGTTACCGCCACGATGACTTGTTCTCGGCCATAGTCCCATTCCCGTCGATGATTTCTCAACTCCCTCTCTATTTAGGCCTTTTGTAAGTGGATCCGACACATTATCTTTTGACTTCACATAGTCAATTGTGATAATTCCACTAGAGAGTAGTTGTCTCACAGAGTTATGTCTTCGTCTTATGTGACGAGACTTGCCGTTATACATAATGCTTCCAGCCCTTCCTATTGCAGCTTGACTATCACAATGTATGCATATAGGGGCCATTGGTTTGGGCCAAAATGGAATATCTCCTAAGAAATTCCGGAGCCATTCAGCTTCTTCACCTGCCTTGTCTAAAGCAATGAATTCAGACTCCATTGTAGAGCGAGCTATACATGTTTGTTTGGATGATTTCCAAGATATTGCTCCTCCACCAATAGTAAAAACGTATCCACTTGTGGATTTTGTTTCAGTTGACCCAGTAATCCAATTTGCATCACTATATCCTTCAAGAACGGCTGGATATCTGTTGTAATGTAAAGCATAGTTTTGAGTGTCATCTAAGTATCCCAAAACTCTCTTCATTGCCAACCAATGATTATGATTAGGATTACTTGTGTATCGACTCAGTTTACTGATAGCGCAAGATATGTCTGGTCGTGTACAATTCATGACATACATTAAGCTTCCCAATACGCTAGCATAGTCCAATTGAGACTGACTTTCACCTTTATTCTTTGCAAGATGAAGATTTACATCAATTGGAGTCTTTGTCCTTTTAAAATTCAAAAATTTGAATTTTTCAAGTATCTTTTGAATATAATGAGTTTGAGACAATGCTAGACCGTTAGGAGTTTTAAGAATTTTAATTCCTAATATCACATCAGCAACTTCTAAATCTTTCATATCAAACTTACTATCAAGCATACGCTTTGTAGCTTTTATATTAGCAATGTCTTTGCTCATTATAAGCATATCATCTACATATAAGCATAAAATAACTTCCTGATTTGGAGTATCTTTAATGTAAACACATTTATCACATTCATTGATCTTAAATCCATTTGACAACATGGTTTGATCAAACTTTGCATGCCATTGTTTTGGTGCTTGTTTTAGCCCATAAAGTGACTTAATAAGTTTGCACACTTTCTTTTCTTTACCAGGAACTACAAAACCCTCAGGTTGTTCTATGTAAATTTCCTCTTCAAGCTCTCCATTTAAGAAGGCTGTTTTCACATCCATTTGATGAATTTCAAGACCGTATACTGCAGCTAGTGCAATTAACATCCGAATTGATGTAATCCTAGTCACTGGCGAGTATGTGTCAAAATAATCAAGACCTTTTTTTTGTCTAAAACCTTTGACAACAAGTCTTGCTTTATATTTGTCAATAGTTCCATCGTCTTTCATCTTCCTTTTAAAGATCCATTTTGAACCCAAGGGTTTGTTCCCTGGAGGAAGATCAACCAACTCCCAAGTATTATTGCTTAAGATTGATTCAATTTCACTATTAACTGCCTCCTTCCAAGAGGTTGAGTCGCTAGACAACATTGCTTCCTTGAATGTTTGAGGCTCATTTTCAAGAAGAAATGTTACAAAATCTGATCCAAATGAAGTAGATGTCTTTTGACGTTTACTGCGTCTTGGACTTTCTTCATTTTGTTCATTCTCTTTTGGTTCTTCTCTGGGTTGTTTAGATCCCCCACTAGATGACTCAATTCTAGTTTTATACGGATAGATATGTTCAAAAAATTCAGCACTATCTGATTCCATTACCGTATTATCATGAATATCCGGATGTTTGGACTTATGAACCAAAAATCGACATGCCTTACTGTTTGTGGCATATCCAATGAATACACAATCCACAGTCTTAGGTCCTATTTTTACCCTCTTAGGTATAGGAACTTGGACTTTGGCTAGACACCCCCACACTTTGAAATATTTCAAATTGGGTTTTCTACCTTTCCATTTCTCATATGGAATTACATTTGTCTTTGAGTGAGGCACTCTGTTAAGTATCTGATTTGCTGTAAGGATAGCTTCCCCCCACAAGTTCTGTGGTAAACCTGAACTTATAAGTAATGCATTAATCATTTCTTTTAAAGTTCGATTTTTCCTTTCTGCAATCCCATTAGACCGAGGAGTGTATGGAGCAATAGTTTGATGGATTATTCCATTTTCTAAACATATTTCTGCAAATGGAGATTCATATTCTCCGCCTCTATCACTTATGATCATTTTGATCTTTTTATCTAACTAATTTTCAACTTCAGTTTTATATTGCCTAAATGCATCTATTGCTTCATCCTTACCATTTAGCAAATAGACATAACAATATCTAGTGCAATCGTCAATAAAAGTTATGAAATACTTTTTCCCACCACGTGATGGTGTTGACTTCATGTCACAAATATCAGTGTGAATCAATTCTAAAGGATTTGAATTCCTTTCAACAGATTTATAAGAATGCTTAGCATACTTAGATTCAACACAAATTTGACATTTTGATTTATTGCACTCAAATTTTGGCAAAATATTTAAGTTAATCAGTTTTCGCAAGGTTTTATTATTAACGTGTCCCAAACGTTCATGCCATAAACATTTAGACTCAAGCAAATAAGAAGAAGCAAAATCTTTATTCATATCAACTGCAATTACATTGAGTTTGAAAAGGCCATCACTAAGGTAGCCTTTTCCTACATACATATCATTTTTGCTTACTACTACTTTATCAGAAACAAATACACATTTAAATCCATTCTTGGTCAGAAATGGAATTGAAACTAAATTCTTTCTCAATTGTGGAACATATGAGACCCTATTCAAAGTCACCACCTTGCCTGATGTCATCTTTAATAGGACTTTGCCAGTTCCTTCCACCTTTGCAACAACGGAGTTTGCCATAAACAATTTTTCATCTGTAAGTGCTGGAGTATATGATGAAAATAATTCTTTGTTGGCACAAACATGGCATTAGGCACCAGAATCTATCCACCATTCTCTTGGATTTCCAACCAAGTTACATTCTTAAAGCATTGCACAGAGATCATCCATTTCTCCTTTGGATTCATCCAAATTTGCTTGATCATTCTTTTTCTTGTCCTTCTTAGGACCCCGGCATTCATTAGCCCTATGACCATGTTTACCACAATTAAAGCAGTTTCCATTGAATTTCTTCTTAGGAGGATTGCTTTTTGGACCAGATGCTTTCTTTCTTTTCTTTAATTTTGTGGAATCTTCTTCAACAAAATTTACTCCAGATATTGTTGAATTACCACGTGACCTCTTTTCTGCAGCCTTATTATCCTCTTCGATTCTCAACCTTACTATGAGATCTTCAACAGTCATCTCCTTGCGTTTGTGTTTCAAGTAGTTTTTAAAGTCCTTCCACAATGGAGGTAACTTTTCAATAATTGCAGCCACTTGAAAAGCATCATTCACAATCAATCCTTCTGCAAGGAGATCATGGATTATGACCTGCAATTCTTGAACTTGGGTGACGACAGTCTTACTGTCTATCATCTTATAGTCCAGAAATTTTGCCACAATGAATTTCTTCATTCCGGCATCTTCTGTTTTGTACTTCTTTTCTAAAGCATCCCAGAGTTCTTTTGAGGTTTTGGCATTGCTGTACACATTGTACAGATCATCTTGCAGACCACTCAAAATATAATTTTTACACAAAAAATCTGAGTGTGTCCAGCTTCTGTTACAAGAATCGTTCATCAGCCGGAGTTTCATCTGACATAAAAGAACATTCTCATTGATGAACTTCTGCAGACTCAACGTAGTGAGATAGAATCATCTTTTGCTGTCATCTCTTAAAGTCGACTCCAGAAAACTTTGCAGGTTTCTCAGCCGGTGCTAAGGCAGCATTTGAACGATTATGTGCAACCGTTGTTGTTGCAGCACTTACTGTTCTAGCATTTGTTTGACTTGAATTAGTCTCTTTTTTTTCTGTCACAAATGGCAGATAAATTAAGTATTTAAAATACTAACAGTAAAGAACAAATCTTTACACAAACTGTTTCTGATTTAACGATAAAGTTTTTTATGTTCTTTTAATCGTTAATCGAATGAATTTTAAAAATTCAAGCAGAGTAGAAAACCATAAAGGTTTTAATCTCCAGAAACCTCAAATACAAGAAACTGGTAAATTTCTTAAGATTGTTATTCTTACAATAACTTGTATTTATAAAGTTAATGAACAGAAACAGAAACAGATGAAGCAGAAAAAAATTAAAATACAAGAATTAATCCGAGTCCACAGAAACTACGTGTGTCCTTAAGAAATTTAATCCCCTCACTGTACCCAAGGTTATGGATTAATTTCTCCCAAGATAAAAACGGATTAAACCTGTTAAAGAAATAGCGGTACCTCAAACTTCTTTAACTTCAACGAACTGAAGAACAACAACAAGTCACACAGACTCAGTCGATCGACACTTTGATTTTATTTGAGAGAAAAAATAAATGCAGAGAAAGAAAATTTTCTATGTTTGAAAAATCAAAAAATGACTTCTTTTATAGCCATTTTCAGCAAGGAACATGTCGTTCAGTGAAATCTGTTCAAAACCCATTTTATCCAGAAAGTTGTGTCTTTGGAAAAAATAACAACTTTTCGAAAAATTGTGTCTGTTAGAAAAATACTTTTTGGAAAGTAACGACTTTTCGAAATGTTACCGTTACCCGCAAATTTATAAGAGATAATATTAACAGGATTTATTTGATTTAACAAAAATTGATTAAATAAATTTTGTCCAAAAAATTTATCAATACATCATTTGCCAAATCAAATCCAAATCCAAAGAAATGACTTTTCATTTGCAATTTGCAAATGACTTTTCATTTTTCCTCCAAAGTAGTTCCCTCACTTTTGATATTCTCTTTTTTCTTTTTTCCCATTCATACTTGCTAAAACCCAACAATCAGAACATACCGGAGCTGGTAATTACTCCCCCAGTAGATGGCAGCATTATTATTTTAGGTCGACTATATCTATGTGCGCCAAAAACTAGAACTATTGACAGACTTAGATGTACATTTCAGCATATATGCTCTGTATTCAGAACTCATATGGTCTAAATTCTGGATATACCTACCTACCCCTAGTAGTTTTGCTTTTGTGATGAATATTAATTTTTTTTCAAGGTGCGAGGCTATGATCTCCAAGATGATGTTCTTTTACCTTCTTGGATATGGAAGTCTCAAAAATACTTTTGTTGATTGTTTAACAGATGTGAAATGGAAGATATTATGATAGCATATTAAGGCCAGAGGGAAGTGTAATAATCCGAGACGACGTAGATATATTGATCAGATAGCAGATGGATTGATCATGAAGATGGTCCATTGGGGAGGGAGAAGCTTCTCTTTGCAGTAATGACATACTCGACAGCTCCAGCTACTCAACCATCTAAAACTATTTAAACCATCGTTGTTATAATCTTTTTTTTTTTTGTTCATTCTCGCTTTCTTGTATTCTTTCACTTGTTAAATTGTAGTAGTAGTAATATTACTTGCAAATTGTAAACTCTAGGGTTTTAGTGATTCTTCTGCAATTCCAATGAAGTCATGAGTTCTGTGCTAACTTTATCTAATCCCAACAGATGCATGTTTCCTATTTTTAACTTCAAATTAAAATATCAAGTAACGTCTAACTGAGAAACACGTGTGTACCATTTTCATGATTTTGTACTAGTTAAGTTAATTCTTTTTACTTTTTGTATTATTTAGGTCAAAATTTATGGAAAATGTGTTCCTTGCATAATAACCATATTAGACCAATTGATACTATGTCATGGTCTAACTAAACATTGCAGGCCAAATTAAAAGACAATAAAGCTGAGCTGCACAAAACATTGAATTAGGTCCTTCATGCAGATGAGTTGATCTTCGTATGCTTCACATTTTTTCTTACCTTAGTACTATATATACAGAATCCTAATTAACAAGAACAAACAACTCAGCTGCATAAACTGAAAACAATCATATTATGGCAGATCTGAAATCCGTTCTTTCCCAAGTGCTTTTGAGTGTCCTTATAACTATATTGCTTCAAAGGCAAGTAATTGAATCTCAGGGTCAGCCGCAGACATGCTTGGCATCACTTGGGAACCTGAACGTCTGCTCTCCATTTGAATTACCAGGAACATCTAATACGACTCCTACCACAGAGTGTTGTGCTGCCCTCCAATCACTGGATCATGAGTGCATCTGCAATACTGTTCGTGTTGCTGCCCGCCTTCCTTCTCACTGCAACCTTCCTCCCGTCTCTTGTACTCGTCATCACTAGTCATTTTAGCAAATTGAATATGTTCCAAAGAAGTGTTTGTTCCTTTTTGTTCAAGTAGTGGAGTTTTAGTTTCAACTTACAAGAAATAATCATATGTTAGGAAAATTAGAATTTTTTGGTGGTGTGATTTTTCTGTTAGTATACTCAAATTCCTGGCAACACATCGATGTTTTTGTTGATTTTTTCTGCTATTTCTCTCAGGACTGAGAGGTACTTGATACGTGAGTTCAGAAAAAAAAAAGAACAGGAAGCCGCGAAACATTATATATTATATATTCTAATAAATTAAGATGAAATAAATCTAACTGCCTAGTAGTACGTAGTAGAAAGAAAAAAAAAGTGCTAAAACGAATAATGAACTAGTGAGTGCTTTACATGCCAAACTGGGAAGTTCCATCACATTTCCATAGAAAGGTTGGAACACAGCTGAGGTAGTGACACCAATGACAGTGATCATATACGTTCACTCCTCGAAATACCATCACCTATCCTATTGTAAGCCTGCAGTTTCATGTACAAACAAGATTATTTGGTGAGGTACATCATCATCCTATCGGAAATACCAAATTTGTTTGACACCAATATATAGTAAATAGTACTTAGGCTGACCCTTTAACCAGTAGAATCAGAGAAAGCAGTCCAAACACCTTTAAGTAGGTCTAATATTTGGAGTAGACATGATCAACAACTGGAAGATTCTGATCATTTTCTGCCCGCCCTACATGAGGAGGCACAAGCAGAATAAATCCGAGGAGAAGTCCAGTCATGAATCCACCGATATGAGCTAAATTACCAACGTGAGGCAGCATTCCAGCTGCCAGATTTATGACAACTATCAGCAACAGAGTGAACAGTGCACCAACCTTATTGGTATCATGACTTGTCCAATTTGCAATGATCTCTGAAAACTTGGCTCCAAAAAGGCCAAAGAGAGCCCCAGAAGCACCAACAGAGACACTCCTCTTTATTAAATAACGAAGTAAGTATGCTTCCCCCAATAGGTATATGATACCAATGCGGACTGTCAAAGCAAGACAAGTTAATCAAATCAATATCAACATAAAGCAAAAGAGGGTCAAAATTCACATATGAGAAGGCTCTAACATACCAAAGCCATATTGTTGCTCAAGGTGTTTGGCAACAACCATAAACCCATTGTACTTGCGAATCATATATTATTATAAGTGGGAAGCTCCTAACCTCAAAGTTGAATTACCATTTTACCCTTCACTTAAATATTTTTTCTATTATTTAAAATGTAAAAGTATTTTTGATAAATAATTAGATAATAAACTTTAAAGTAATAAAGTTATAATGAGAGATAAATAGTCATTCAAACAAATGAAGTTCAAACATTTCAAAACATCTCTTATTTAATTTTAAGTTAAAGAATTTGAAGAGTTCCATTGATAAAATTATATATCTGATTTTTCTAACAAAATACATTATTTTGATGTCTTCTCATGACAATAGAATGTGAATTGATTTATCTCACAAAATTCTTCTCCAAATTTTTCATGTTTCTTTTGATCAATAAATTTTAGACATATATGTATATAGATAGAACTAATATTACATGTTTTGTTTCAATCTTTTCATCAAAAATTTATGTTTTTAACGCAACAGGTGATAAATAATTATAGAGCGTTTTTCATTTGGACAAAAAATCTGCTCAACATTCATGAGGTAGAACAAACCTACTTGTGTGAGAAAGAATATGTATGTTGTTTCGTTAATTTGCTTGAAGAATATAGTATCTGAATTAGAATTTAATCATTTCAGTGCATTCGAGGCATTCTTCAAGAAGGTTAAAGGCGTCATGGGCATCTATTTTTTGTTTGGTACGTATCATTTTTCATTTCAATGTTGCATATTTTTACTTAGTTCATTGTTTGTTACATTCAATTTTTCGGTTGAAGGAAGGTAAATTGACTACTTTTTCTTGAATAATGGCAATGAAAAAGAAAATAAAATTTTTTATTTACATGTCTGATGTACAAATCTTCTTTTAAAGATTATGTTTGTTATAACAAGAGTATTATCATGTAGTGAACACTCAAGGTTATTGGATAAGAGAATTGAATAATTCATGTAATTAATTTTTACTCATAATTAAATCTACAAAAATTAGCATGCATTATATTTAATGTGCTTTTTAAGAATTTATAAATGATTTACTACTTGTATAAAAATTAAATCATGGTGTGATTTCATATTTGTAAATAAATACCCCTAATAACGAAAGACGAGAAAGCGTTGAAGAAGAAAAACGATATTGCTAAATATTTTTATATTCTGCAACTTTATGTTTTTATTGATTAAATTTAGAACTTATTATTTCATTTATTCTATCTAGAAAAAAAAAGTAGTTGGATAAAAAATCTCATAGATTCTTTATACTCATTTTAAGGAGTATATACTCCTTTTAATTTTTAAACATAAAACAATATTATTAATAATCTTTATACTTTTTTAAAAAAAATGTGTATTGATTGATATAGGTAAACGAGCGGAGGGCGAGTCCAGAAATTAATAATATTTTTATTATAAGTGAGAAGATCTTAACTTTAAAACAGGATTATGATTCTACCCTTTTACTAATTAAAATATTATTGAAGAAATAATTAAAAAAATATTACTTAAATAATACTTATATGGTATTAATCCATTATGTTTCTAGGTAGAATTAATTAAAGAAATATTTAACTTATTTTTTATTCTAAAATAGAGTTCGATAGATGAAGTGTTTCGTAACTACAAAAGACAGTAAATTATATTCAAAATATCCTTTAACATTAAAGAACAAAAATGTCCTTTGAATTACCATACATCTTAATATGGCACATATTTAGATTTTAGTAAGAAACTTTACATATTCCCAACTTTAAACAATCTAATTCTCATAGACGTTATGAATATCATCAATTTTAAAATGGCTTTTACAATTCAAACTTGTAACTATAAAATACCAAAAAATTATCTTCAAAATCACTTTATATTAATGCATACACTTAGTTATTCCAATGTATAATTGTTGATGAATAATTATTGGTGGATGTAATTACACTGACACATTGTTCAACACAGTTACTTTTTGTTGATGCATACGCTTTGTTATTCTAATGTATAATTATTGATGGATAATTGTTGATGAATGTAATTGTTCATCACATATGCAATAAAAAGAGATAGATTTGTTTATGCTTTTGTTAGTTATTGAGGAAGTTCCTCTATTCTTATAAACTAGAACTATTTCTCTCTTTAATTTTTGTTATTTAAAAGTTTTAGAATTCATTAGCTATTTTATTGTTTTTAGTCTACGCTATTTCATTTTATTTTCAAATTCATTAGCTAATTTGGTGTTACACTCTTTCTCTTTTGATTACTTAATTTTATGAATAACTATTTATACATATTGTAACTGTATTTAAATAATTTACGAATATTATACTAAGTAGCGTACAAGACAAATATATTTTCTATTCTGAAATTTAATTTTTTAAGTATGCATACATTTTGTAGTAATTACAAGGGACAAACGTGCAACACACGTTTTCAAAATCTAGTAGATGAATAAGACTAGCATGCAACCATATACACGTGATAAGCCTCTATCCTTGATGATGATAGACCACTTTATTCCAATCAAGAGCACCAAGCCTCTCTGACCATCATAAATTACAAAATGCATTCTTTTTAAAGACTCATTTCCTAATTACAATACATATTATGAGAGGTAGAAAGTTTTAAAACTTCAATAAGCTAGAATCGCAAGAGACTCATACATATTTATAGTGAACCAAGACAAGACACAAGAAACTGATATGAGTTACAAAATACGGTTTATGTGGCCTGGCCCTTTTCTAGACTTGTGCATAGGGGGTGTTTAGTGCACAGAGTTGTGATCCATACCATTTGGGGACTAAAATAATTTTTTCGAACATCCTTTACACATTTTGAATCACAGCTATGTTCGACTTGTACTACTTTAAATTTTATTTTAAAATATTTGACATGTTACAAAAATTGGAAGAGGGATATAGAAGTACATTTATTGAAGAAGAAAGGAAAAAAAACAGGAATTGGACACCTGAAATCCTGCTTTTGACAATGAATGAAAAAGTACATGACAAAACCAAGCATAACATATTTGGCTGCAAAAATCAAATTGTAACAAACATTATTCATATTATTATTGTTGTTTCTCACGGCAACTGTTATTTTGCTTTAATAGGGGTCTTTTCAAGGCAAACTGATATAGCAAATCCAACGGAAGAAAGATGGGCAAAGGATAGAAATCCCTAATAAGTTTATAACTACAAAAATTCTTCGTATTCATACAATAATATAAGTGCTGATACATTAATCTGATGCGCGAGATACATTAATTGTGATGTAAGATACATTAAGTTTTGTATATGGTACACTAATATGGTGTTACATTTTATACATGATACACTAACCTGATGTACGATATACATTAATCTAATACGCGAGATACATTAATTTGATACACGAGATACATTAATTTGATACACAAGATACATTAATTTAATGTGCTAATACATTAATCTAATATGTGAAAATGAAAGGAATCGAATTGAGTTAGGAGTCCTATTGCCCACCAACAATTGCTGTTTTTTTTTAAAATAAATAAATAAATAAATAAATATATATATATATATATATATATATATATATATATATTATATATATATATATATATATATATATATATATATATAAATTTTAGCATTGATTGAGTATCTTTTAAGCATTAAAATTTGTTTAACGTGAAAGTTCCTCTTTTAATAGTAGTCAAAATTCAAATATTTATTTATATAAAACAAAAATAGTAGGAAAAAGTTCTAAATTTCCATCCGATCATTTTTTCCTGATAATTTTTTCAAAGATTCATATAGTATACTTGTAATTCTTATTATTAGTCTTTGGAGAGGTGGCAAGCTAGGCTTAAGTCATTGATATTCTTTTAAAATTATTCGCATAATTCACTTCGACACATTAATTAAAGTTAGTAACTATTAAATAATTATTCAAAATTATTTCTGTTAGACATATTTTGATAATCAACAAAAAAAAAAAATATAAATATGAATAGAATATAATACACTTGCATTGAAATATGACAAAATGACTAATTAAAATTTCTCACATGGGATTGGACTTCAAAATTAATATAAAATTATTTGAAACACAATTTATATCTATTTATTAAAATAAAAATGAAAATGTGAAAAAATTCTACCCAGCCTACCCTACCTGACCCCCTCGCAACCCTCTTTCATTTTCATCTTCTTCTCAAGACACATTTTTTTTCAACACCAATTCAATTTTTTTTTAAATAACTCCAAGATTAACTTTTTAAAAAAATACTAAATATATCAATACTATTAAACTTTTGGATATTATTTTGATGAATTTAGTGGGTTCATATTTTAATTTGAATTATAATTTTTGTTCGAAAATGGTGATAGACCTGAAATTAAAAAAAAAATTAAAAAAAGAGAGGAAAGAAGTACAATATTGAAGCTAAAATGGAGAAAGCTTTGAAAATTAAACTAAGACGAGGAAGATTATTGCTGGGGGTATTAATATTATAGTGCCGACTGTTAGTAAAAGAGAAAAAATGTATTTTATTTTAAAAAAATACTATTTAAATTTTTTAACATGCTCTAGAAAAGTGCATAACACGATTTTTGGTGCATTAATATTTTATATTTAATAGATACATGTCTTAAAAAATTTAGATTTTCAATAGATATAATATGTCTAATATAAATTATATAGAAAATTTGAATGGCTGTCAGTGACTTTAAGCCGGCAAGCTAATAATAAGTAATCTTGAAAAAAAATGGACCAAGGAAGTAGCATGTGTTTCAACAATTTGAATAAGCACTTTCTCAACATTGTGAAATACCCAATCCCCCCCAAAAAAATACTAAGGGGCACGTGTAAATTATTCAAGGATAATTTGATATATTTTTGTGTAATGTATTATTTTTAGTATATCAAATCAAATAGTGTATAAAAATCTTTTTAATTAATATAAACATTATTAATATAAATATTCCTAATACACTCTATAAATATTCCTAATACATTCTATTTATAATTATATTTATATGGTCTATAAAATTGGGGAAATGGTTCTACCTCAAAATACTTTACCAAAAAATTGAGAAACAAGACCATATACATAGACAAAGAAATGAAAAAGCTAAGAACCGCAAAAACAAAAACAAAAAAAGGCAAGATACCAGCAAATAATCTGTAAATTATAGTCTTGAAACTTTAATTAATTATCAAACTCAGAAAACTAGCCAGAGATATCGGAAACTTAAAGGCCAAGAAGCAAGAAATAATTTGAAACTTATATCCAAGATAAGATAATTAACTGCTGAAATATTGAAGCAAAAAATGGATATCACTTGCTTATTACACTCTAAATTCCTGTTGTTCAGAGAAAGGTGAAGGACAACAAAGAATACTCCGCAAAACCAGCAACCCAATGCAAATGCAAGAAGAACAAGCATAACTCGGTCTTAACAAAACAGGCACATCAAGGATCGTCGTAGTCAATGGCTGGCATAGTCAGAAATTTCATAAAAGATATCCAAAAATTGTATACGAGTACTTTTTTTCATTTGGATAAATAGTGCATCAGAATTTTTTAAAATAAAACTACGTAATATACACGAAAAGAAAGTATGTAATATACTTGAAAAAATTTGAAAAATAAAATAAAATGAAAAAGTGCACTAGAAATTTTAAAAATTAAACTACATAATATACATGAAAATTTTTTAGAAAAAAAAGTACGTAATATACATGAATTTTTTTGAAAATAAGAGGTAAACGTTTGAAAATATACATGAAAAATTTTTAAAATAAGAGGCTTAAAGCTGTTGCTAGCAAGATCTGAACTCGCAAATACTTAAAGACGCTCTTTCAAGAGATCTTAAAGAACTAGGCTACAACACTTAATTATGTTAAAGGTGTCTAAAATACGTTATTTAACACCCTAAATCATACGTAGTTACGCCCCGCACACCACACTAATATGATGCATGACTTCATGGTCGATGTCTTCACTACTTTAGATTAAAGATCAAACATACTTGTAACTGTCTTTCCTGGAAATAGCCTAATCTGAGTCTTCTCCTAGTTAAAATCATAAAACTATCTTTCATGATTAAATTCTTGCTAAGCTAGTCACAAACCCATTTCATCCCAGTGATCCTTTTTTTTTTTTTTCATTTTGAAGAATTACACATGAAGAGTTAATCTATCATGTGATCTACTTAATTAACTAATGAGGTTAGAGTTTAAATAATAACCTAAAAGAAGGTCACTTGTGCAAATATCCCAATTTTATTTTATTTTTGTAATTATTTGGTCAAGAGATTAGGATGCAATTAATTAATAATGTTTGTTGCGTGCCCACCCAATCTAATCCAAGATAGAGGAAAGTTTACTTGAGGAGGGCCACAAATTTTGACTCATTTTAAAAAGAATTTATTAATTGTTGGATCAACTTTCTAAACTTCACGATTAGTCCTGAAAATTCTATGTGGTATTTATTTGGACATCGCTATATATTTTCTTCATTTTAAAAAAAATTGTCCTATTTTCTTTTTAGTTTATTTAAAAAAAAATGACTCCTTTTATTTTTTGACAATACTTTAATTTTAATTTTCCACGTGACATGTTTAAAAACCACAAGACTAAAAGACATTTTGATACGTTTGACATAACTTTAATTTTCTTTTCTTAAACTCCGTTCCAAGTTAACTAGATCATCCTTTTTAAAACGAAGGGAGTAATTTATATATAGAAAAACGTTATCTATTAAAATAGTGATATTTGAAATTATATTTGGTTAAAGTTCAAGCATTTATATCTAATGTTTAGACCAAAAAAATCAGAATTCAAAACCTAACCACATCAGAATGAATGGTACAAAGTCCTATAAATTTTCATACTTTCGGAGAACTTTCGATCATCACGGAGATGAAAAATTACGTGAAGAAAAAGAAGAAAAGATTGATGATTGCTATTAAAAATTTAATAAAAATTTTCCAATATGAGTTAAAAATCGCTTGTGTAGGTCGGGGTTGAGAATTGGAAGACAGCGTGTGAAGTCAGCTATATTACGAGATTTAATTTCAGAAACAAATAGCTGAACTATATACCTAAATTTCAACCATATGACACTACAAAAAAAATTCAAATTGCCAACAGATTTTAGTAATAACTTAAGTTGGTTAGTAATCTTTTAACAAATTACCAACATATTTCTAACCGATTAATATTTAAAACTTAACAACAAAATAGTAGTTTGTAATTACGGGAAAAAATGACGCCAAATTTAGCAACCTTCTATCAATGGATTACAAACAGAAATATTACTAATGCGCACCTTTTGTTGGTAAATATGACAAAAGATTGTTTATATAATTTATTAACATATTACCAATGGATTACTAACCAAACATTTACCAACGACAATATTGTATTGCTAAATTTACCAACCAAATATAATGTATTGGTAAATTAGTAACGAAATGTAATTTGTTGATAAACTTTCCAACTAATGTCAAATTAGTTGGAAATTTTACCGATGAATATAGATTGTAGTTAGTAAATTACTAACATCATTAAAATAGTTGGTGATATATCAACCGATCACTAATCCATTGGGTAAAATTACCAACATATTAATTATTAGTTAGTAATAATATGTTTATTTGTATAGTAACTATTACCAACTCTGATAAATTTTATTGATAAATTATTAATTACTAACTTATATTTTAATAGTTGGTAAATTTACCAATTGAATTTAAATTTTTCGGTAAATCAGCGTCTAATGTTGAGGCTTTCATATTTAGTTTGTGACATTAGGCGTTTCAACTTTTAAATTTTAACCAAAATTTGACTTTGCTCAATATTTTTGGTAAACGTGCACAGATTAGAACTCCATTAGTTTCATTAGCTTCGAAAGGTCATTTTTTATCTAACGGGAAGGTTGCTTCATGTTTTGAGGCTTTAATTTTTTGCTTGTGTCATTAGGTGTTTTAAATTTTATGTTTACGCCAAAATTTGACTTTGATCAATTTTTTTGTGAACGTGCTCAGATGAGAATTTCGTTAGCGCAATGAACTCCAAAGGTCATTTTTTATTTAGTAGAATTAATGGTTGGTTTGAGTTTTGAGGTTTTCATTTGTACTGTGTGTCGTTAGGTGTTTTAACATATAAATTTTAGAAAAAATTTAACTTTGGTCAATATATTTGATAATGTGTCCAGATAAGAACTTTGTCAGTGCAGTTAGATGCGAAAAGTCATTTTTGATGTAATAAGATAGAGGGTCCGGGTATTAAGGCTTCTGTTTTTAGTTTAGCTTTTAAGTTTTGGCCAAAATTTCACTTTAGTCAATATTTTTGGTAATCGTGCTCGAACTGAAATTTTGTCAGTGCAATTTGCCATATAAGTTCAGTTTTGATCTCATTGGATGGTTGGTTTCGGGATTTGAGACTTTTATTTTCAGTTTGTGTCTTTAAGCGTTTCAATTTTTAACTTTTGGCTAAAATTTGAATTAGGTCAATTTTTTTTGAAAACATGCTCAAATTTGAATTTCGTCAGTGCTGTTATTTATGGAAGGTCATTTTTCGCTTTATAGGATGGCTGGTTTGGATTTTGAGGTTTTCATATTCAGTTTGTACTGTTAGACGATTTTACTTTTGGAAAAAATTTAATTTTGCTTAGTATTTTTTGTAAACGCGCTCTGATGAAAATTTTGTCAGCTCGATTAGCTTCGAAAGATCATTTTTATATCTAACAAGATGAATGTTTCAGGTTTGAGGCTTTCATTTTCAGTTTGTGTTGTCAGGCGTTTTAACTTTTCACTTTTGGCCAAATTTTAGATTTGGTTAATTTTTATGGTAAACGTGGTCAAATTAATTTTTTAATATAATGATATGTTTCATATTGAGATTAATTTAAACTATTATCATAGATTTTACATTGTTTCGTTCAAATATGATTTATAAAATTGATTAATGTTTTTGAGTTATATTCGTGTTTTTATATTTTTAAATGCAATAAATTAATAAATATTTTACCATTGAATAATCATTCAGTCAATAATATTTTGAACATATTGTCTGTCAATTACTAACCTAATATTGAACTTGAATGATATATTACTAATAAACTAACAACCAATTAGTAAATTTATTAGAAAAACAAATAATCATACTACCGTATTTAAAATTTATTACAAACAAGGGTTGTGGTGTAATGATAAGTACTCCTGCTTTATTAATCAATAGGTCTCAGGTTTGATTTCTGTTGGGTACATAATCATCTTTGTTAAGGAGTGCTTCACCACCCAATGTGGGACTTTCCGGCGTGCATTCAGATTTAGTCGTGCTCCAATATGGATACCGAACACTGGATGAAAAATAAATAAAAATTTAAAAAGTATTTAAATTTATTGGCAAATTACCAACTCACATTTTTTGTTACTAAAATTACCAACCAATTATCAATGTATGAATCTAAAAATGAAGAAAAAAATTTAGTAACTCCTTTTCAATTCGTTAGTAAAGGTACTAATGATATATCAACCAAAAATTAATTGGTAAATTTGCCAACGAAAATTTCAGGGTCATATTTCAAAATTTTGTAACAACATCTTTGGGTGTTTACCAACTGATTATTGGTTGGTAAGTTTACCAACAAATCAAAATTAGTTGGTAATATTTACCAACAAGCTTTTTAGCAACAGATTAATATAAGTTGACATTTGATTGGTGACTCAATTTGTCAACCGATTTGATTAATTTACCAACGAATTTTTTTGTTGGTAATTGAGATCCCTTTCGTAGTGTAAATTTTCAAGTACTATATTTAAAATTGTTTTAATGTAAATATATTTAAAAAATTTATGCATTATGAATATGATTTAAGTAGTGATGATCCCAAAATCGAAGATCTTTGGACTTTGGATCCGATTAATCTTATCACTCATCAACATCATTCCAAACAAGTTTTTTTATGAATTGTTTCTATTTTGGAATGGTCTTCAATTTTTATCATTAAATATAAAAAATTAGAGGAATGAGCATGTGGGAGTGGCCCCATTCCAAACGTTTGTTAACAAAATGACATAGGCATATATATATATATATATATATATTGTATTATTTGGTCATTTGATAAATGAAAGGCCAAAGAGATGATTGAAAGACAAAGTAGGATTTGTATTTTAATTATATTAGTGTTAGTGCATGTAATCTGCCTCCTTAAACTATATTATATATGTGGATAACTAAATTACCAATCATGCATGCTTGATTTTTGGCAAGTATTCAATATTTTGATTTTCGTATTAAAGTTCGATAAAATTAAAAAACATTTAATGTTGAAAGATATATATATATATATATATATATGCTTCTAATTTGTATTATTTGGTTATTTGATAAATGAAAGGCCAAAGAGATGATTGAAAGACAGAGTAGGATTTGTATTTTAATTATATTAGTGTTAGTGCATGTAATCTGCCTCCTTAACCTATATTATATATGTGGATAACTAAATTACCCAATCATGCATGCTTGATTTTTGTTAAGTATTCAATTTTTTGATATTTATATTAAAGTTCGATAAAATTCAAAAACATTTAATATTGGAAGAATCATGTTTAATTTATACTTGATAATATTAAGTGCTTGTACATTAGGGCAGGATGGTTGTTAAAGCTAATTAAAGTATATTAATCATTTCTATCTTTTTTGATCACTTGGAAGAGATAAAAAAAAAGATCTTATTGTTATTTCAATAATTTCTGATTCCTACTGGACCTTTCAATATGATTCGAACCCAGATGAAGTTCTAACCATTCATCAGAGAAAAAAAAATGAACGCTTCTTATAATTCCAAAGAAATTTTTCCGTTTTTTCAAGAAACAAGTAATTAATCATCTGCTTCTAACGTTCCGTGAAACCATGATATTGAAAAATATCCAGAAAGGCATTTTGAGAATTGATAAAGTAAAATGATTTTTTAAGACAAAAAGAAAAATGACTTTACTGTTAATTACAAAAACTAACTAATAGAAACATCTATTTTTATACCATACATATGATAATTGAGATATGCCAAAAAATAATTCCTGTAAATTTTAATGCGTGATAGGAACTTCTTTTTCATCCTCTAATTTGATTTTGTTCCTCATCAAAATGACTTAAGTCACAAGAAACAAAATGAAATGGAAACATCCAGCATGTCAGCCTGTATTTATTGACCAAAATAAAAATTTAATCGGAATAAGATTCAAGACCTAATTTGATATGATAGTAGAGTTAAATTTTTTCGAGTGGAGCCTCCAGAACATGCAAAGGTTATGAATATACTCTATTCTTTAATGCTATGTTTTGGATCGGAGAGTATAATCCCAATAAAAAATGTTTTGATTTAGATGTGAGGGGAATGTTGATGAGAATAATCCCGCTTTGGACCGAGATGAGAACCTTGACTTCCTCACCAGATTTGGACATATATTTTTTTTTGGAACTGACTTTTAAGAAGTAAATTAGACCCAAAATCTAATTTAACACAAGTCGGTTTCAATTGAGGAGGTTAACAAATGGAATCACGAAAGTTACTTTTGTTTGTCGTATAGATTTTTAAAAATTTATTTTTATAAATATTTTGTAAATTCAATTGATATTAAATTACTATAGAAATTATGATCCATTGCTCTTGAGCTCTGGCGTAGTTAGAAAGTTTATGAAGGGTGTCCAAAAATTTCATAGCTCGTAATAATAATTTAAAAAATGGGTGTACTTGATTAACTTTTTAAATTAAAATGTGCCAAATTTTTTTAAAATCAAACTACATAATATTTAGCTTTATAGTTCACATTTATCTGATAGGAAGTGAACAAACAAAGAAAAAGAGAGATATTTCAGTTTAGAGTGAAATCACTTTTATATTTCAACATTTCACAAATCTCTAATTATTCACAACGAGAAATGAAAAATAAATCATAGAATCAAATGAGTTATATTAAAAGAGAATTTATATAAAGTATTTTCACTTTTAGTAGCTTAATGGAATAAATAAATAGGATGTTCTTATTAACTTTAAATTAAATAATTCTTTTAAATTTTAGTTAAATTTTTAATGAAAAGAAAAAATCAAAGTCAAATAACGGGAATCGAACCCGCGCACTGCAAGTTTCAAAGAACTTAGTAAGAGTTAAACGACTGAAATCACTAAGCTAGAATTTTTTTTTCCAAGGGTGTCCAAAATGTGTTATATAACTATTTAAATTATTAATTTTACTTAGGGAAAATGCATAAGTACCCCCTCAACCTATGCCTGAAATATACTCCCATGAACTTATTTTATAAGTTATTTTCTACCCATTTTCGATCTACGTGACACTAATATTAAAAAAAAAGTCAACCAGCGTTGGGCCCACAAGATAGTGCCACCTAGGCCGAAAAGGGTAGGAAATTATTAATAAAATAAGTTAAGTGGTAATACGACCTTAGTCTAGTATAAGTGTGTTTCTGAGATTTCGAGCATAGGTTGAGGGGTACTTGTGCATTATCCCATTTTCTTATAAATACCATGTAATTTTCTATAGAAGGGTGTCCAATCCAAAGGGTAGCTACGCCCCTGGCCATAGTACAAACCACGACTCAAGCATTATAGTAAGATGGATCAAATCAGAAGATAATAAATGGAAACTCCAACACGAATGATAGTTTTATTTCTCTATTGGAAAATTAGGGATCGAAACAGTTGTTAGGACTAGAAATGGATAAGTGGTCATGGCCTTTGCATCATCAATTCATGTACACACTAACAACTACTTAGAAACCTCACATGATATAATATCCTATGGTGTTGTAATCAACATGCATTGTCATAACTTTACTTTGGAACTTGGCTCCCTACTATTGTTAATATGATTCTTAGTGTTTATAAGATTCCATGAAGCTACATGAGATTATTAATAAAATTGATAAGAAGGTGGAGCTCCATGACATCACGGTACAACATTGCTGTAAATAAGGTAATACGTCTGCAGACTCCCTTGCGAAGTATGTTACCAATGTCACCAACAATGAACACTGTTCCTCTGGTAAGTTGATCTTCCTGAAGAAACTACAGGTGAACTCTGAATAGACCGACAAGAATGTGAGAAATACTTAGGCATGATATGACCACATAAGTAAAATTTGAATTCATAGAACATACAAATTGCTTTAGTTCATCAATAGTTGGCATAGTTTGAAGGATTTGGTTATGATCAGCAGTATCCCATTCTAGGAATACAAATGAATACCTCTTCATTAACAAACTTCTCTTCTCCGACAAAAATATTCTTGAAGTCATTACAAGCTAAATTTGCAATATTTTCATCACGGTGTATCCATCAATTATCTTGTTCATCACTAATTTTATGTATTCTTCTCTTACGTCTCATTAGAAAATGGAACTACTTGGAGTTTGTATCACCTTTCTTGTGTAGAGAATAGCAGAGGAACAGTATAATCGATAAACCTTCTGCTAGCCCAAGATCGTTAACTAAGATCGGAAGATTCAATTAAAGAAAAGGAAGCTAGAAAGGAGAAAGAGTATTTTGAATAAGAAAACTTTGATATAGAAGAGGACTATCTGATTTGTTTTTTTTTGGATTACTTACAAGTGTACAAGACCATCCATATTTATACTTGTTCAAAAATTGTTCTAAAAAATCTTCTAGAGACTTCTACAATATCTTCTAGATATCTACATATTTTTTTTATCCTAGATATTAACACTATTCTAGAAATATTACTAGACCAATCTATTATATTCCAAAAAAAGCAACTTTAACTTTTTTCACGCCTTGAACCATTGAAGTTGTTATTTTCGCTTGAGTAATGACTTTTCTGACTTCAAATACTTGATATATTCAACATTGATGTAATGAAGCTTAGATCTATTCCCTCCAGAGTTGTCATTTATTACCGCATCGTTTACTATTTTCACTTTTTCTTCATACTCTTTAACATTAGCATAGATATCCGCATTTAGACCACATGATAATATTAGAGGCTATTCTTTTCATTTTCATATGAAAAAAACCACATAGCCATAGAATTTCCATGAATATCTCTGTTCCAACAACCCCTCACAAAATCCAAGGACCAAGAAAGTCATATTTTCAACCTAGCGATGCAAAAACTTGAAGTATATACAATATTGAATTTCATTAGTAGGGGACAATGGTCTGAACCCGATGAAAGATGAGTACTGGAAGTGTGGGGCATAGATTATAGTCACTTTCTTCCTTTATCCCTAATTACTTGTCCATACTTTCGAATTGACACATCGTGAGTTTATATTTTACCTTTTTCAAAGTAATTAATTGAGGATAACATCTATCCAATCTCTTTCATAATCTAGCATTTAAAGCTCTGTAACGAGTTGGGGGAGCAATTAGTGAAGTCTCACAATTTTTTGCACATATTTTGGACATTTAGGAGCTATTTTTACAGAAAAATAATACGATTTTCTCAAATTTTCATGTGCGTTGGTCCATATATATATACATATATATATATGGATGATATGACTTCCGAACAATTTTTTTTTTTGGTAAAACCATTAAGCAACCCTCCGTAGAGAGTTGGAGAACAGTACGTGAAGCCTCACAATATTTTGCACATATTCTGGGTATTTAGGGGCTATTTTACAATTTAGGCAATTTTCTCTGTTTTTAGCAAATATTTTTGTGATATGACTTTTGGACGATTTTTTTGCAAAAACTTTATGGAACGCTCTGTAGGGAGTTTGGGAAACAATATATGAAGGCTCACCATTTTTTTGCACATATTTTGGACATTGAGGAACCATTATTTTTAGGAATTTAGCAATTATTTCTCAGTTTTTGTGTGATAGACCTTTATGATTTTGGTGATATACTTTTGAATGATTTTCTAGTAAAACCTTTACGGAACCTTCATTAGGGAATTAGAAGATAACTAAGTGAATCCTCACCTTTTTTGCACATATTTTAGGTATTTAGTTGTCATTTTAAAGAAATTAGGCAATTTTCTTAGTATTTAATGTGAGCTAGCCAATGAATATTTTGGTGATATGTCTTTCAAATGATTTTTTGTATTTATGGAACCCTTCGTAAGGAATTGGGAGAATAGTATGTGAAGCTTCACCATTTTTACACATATTTTGGACATCTAGTAGTCATTTTACATGAAATATGCAATTTCTCAGTTTGTTGTATGTGTTTTGCTCATGAATATTTTGGTGATATACTTCTAGAAGATTTTTGCCAAAACCTTTACAAAATCCTCGGTAGGGAGTTGGGGATGCATTACGTGAAGTTTAACTGTCTTTTGCACATATTTTGAATACTTAGGAGCCATTTTACATGAATTAGGCGATTTTTTCACTTTTCATGTGTTAGCCTATGAATATTTTGGTGATAAGACCTCGACAATTTATTTACAAAACTTATATGAACACTCCGTAGGGTGTTGAGGAGCATTACCTAAAGCCTCACCAATTTATTCACATATTTTGGTAATTTAGGGTCATTCTACAAAATTAGGCGATTTTCTCAATTTTTCGTTTGCGTTTGCCAATGAATGTTTCGGTGAAATGACTTCCGGATGATTTTTCTTGCAACACTTTTTTGGAACCCTCCATAGGGAGTTGGAGATGCATTATCTGAAGCCTCACAATCTTTTTGTAAAAAAAATTGGCATTGAAGAGCCATTTATAAAAATTAGGCAATTTTCTATGTTTTTCGTGTGTGTTAACCCATAAATATTTGGAAAAATTATGCGGTTAAAAAAGCTTATACTATTTAATTACTCATCAAAGCTATATTTTTCTATAATTACCACTCACTACTAACATTATGCATTAATTATGTGAACTGACATCGAGTTTGTATAATTAGTCACATTTGTTTATGTAAAATTCGCCAGAATATACAAATACATATGTATAATATACAATTATTTAACCTATATACATATATAATTCACCTCTCTCCCACTCTCTGCCCTCTCCTCGCCTCTCTCCTCCCTCTCACAATCTCGCTTTCCATATATACTATCTCTACCAGTCTCGCTCGCCTCTCCTCACTCTCTCCTAATCTCGCTTTCCATATATACAAATACATATGTATAATTACAGTTATCTAATTGATATACATATACAATTCACCTTTCTCCAATTCATTTCCCCCTCTCTCTTGCATCTCTCCTCTCTCTCCCAGTCTTGCTCGCCTATCTCCTCCATATAACATGTTGCTACGAATTGTAATTATCAAACTATAGCTATGGAGAGTAATTAGGCTAGTTCTGAGTGTCTATATGTGAAAATTTTCCTAAATTTTTGGTGATATGACTTGCAGATGATTTTTTACAAGATTTGGGGAGCAGTATGTGAAGCCTCATTATTTATTGCACATATTTTGGGCATATAGGAGCCATTTAATAGGATTTAGGTGATTTTCTTACTTTATCGTGTGTGGTTGTGGTTAACCCATGAGTATTTTGAAAATGTGGTTTATGAATGATTTTTTTGCAAAAACTTTATGGAACCCTCCGTAAGATGTTGGGAGAGGATTACATGAAGACACACCTTTTTTGCACATATTTTGGGCATTTAGAAGCCGTTTAGAAATTAAGAAATTTTCTAGTCTTTCATGTGTGTTTTTCCATGAATATTTTGGCAATATGACTTTTAGATGATTTTGTTTGCTAAAACCTTTATGAAACTCTTTGTGGGGAGCATGAAGTAAAGCTACATATTTGCATATTTTTTTGGGTGTTTAGATTCAATTTACAAGAATGAGGTGATTGTTTTAGTTTTTGTGTGCTAGCCATGAATATTTTGGTGATATGGTTTCCAAAGGATTTTCTTGCAAAATCATTAAGCCACACTCCATTGGGAAATGAGCGAGCATAACATCAAGCTTTAACATTTTTTGCACATATTTTGAGCATGTAGGAGTCATTATACAAGAATTAGATGATTATTTGAGTTTTCGTGTGTGTCTATCAATATTTTGGCAATGTGACTTCTAGATGATTTTTTATAAAATTTTTGGAGCCCTCCATAGGTACAAGAATTGGGGAAGCACTACGTGAAGCCTCACAAGTTTTTCACATACGTTGGGCATTTAGGAGCCATTTTACAGGATGGTTGTTTTCTTAATTTTGTGTATGTAATCCCATTAATATTTTAATGATATTTCTTCCCATCGATTTTAATAAAAAAATTCCTTTCTGAAACTCTCCATAGGGAGTTTGAGGAGTAGTAAATAACACTTCACCATTTTTACACATATTTTCCGCATTTAGGAAACATTTTTTCAAAAATTATACATTTGTTTCTAAGTTTTTCATGTCTATTAGCCAATGAATATTTTGATGATATGAATTTTGAATTATTTTTTTGTAAAATAATTATGGAACTATTTGTAGTGAGTTGGGGGAGTAGCACGTGAAAGCACACCATTTGTTCCACATATTTCGGCCATTTAGGAGGCATTTTACAAGAATTAGGTGATTTTTCAAGTTTTTGTATGTGTTAGACCATTAATATTTTGGTGATACAACTTCCGGATGATCTTCTTTCAAAAGCTTTTAGTAAAATTCCATAAGGAGTTGGGCGGGAGCAGTACGTGAAGTCTCGCCATTTTTTCCACATATTATGAGCATTTATGATTAATTTTACGGAATTAGATGATTTTCTATATTTTCGTATGTTAAGACCATGAATATTTTAGTGATATGAATTTTGATTTTTTTTGAAAAACTTTTACGAAACCCTCTGTATGGAGTTGGGGCAGCAGTACTTGAATCATCACCTTCTTTGCACATATTTTGGATATTTAGGAGTCATTTTACATGAATTAGGTTATTTTCTTAGTTTTTCGTGTCTGTTAATCCATTAATTTTTGTATATGACCTTTGGAAGACTTTTTTTTTGCAAAACCCCATGCATGGAATTTGGGGAGTAACATATGAAGTCTCACAGTTTTTTGCACATATTTTGGGCACTTAAGGGTTACACGAATTAGGTGATTTTTTTGAGTTGTTTGGGTGTGAATATTATGGTGATATGACTTCTGGACAAAAATTTTTTGCAAACCCTTTACAAAAACACTTTGTAGGGACTTGGGTCAGCAACACATAAAGCCTCACCATTTTGTACACATAGTTTGGGCATTTATGAGCCACTTTATAGAAATTAGGGAAAATGCACAAGTACCCCCTCAACCTATGCTCAAAATCCCAGAGACACACTTATACTATTTTAAGGTCCTATTATCCCTCTGAACTTATTTTATAAATAATTTTCTACCCCTTTTCGGCCTACATGGAACTAGCTTGAAATAAAAGTCAACCAGCATTGGGCCCACAAGATAGTACCATGTAGGCCGAAATGAGGTAGAAAATTATTAATAAAATAAGTTCAGGGGGGTAATAGGACCTTAGTATAGTATAAGTATTTCTCTGAGATTTCGGGCATAGGTTGAGGGGTACTTGTGCATTTTCTCTAGAAATTAGATGATTTTCTTAGTTTTTGTATGTGTTGGCCCATGAGTGATACAACATTCGGATGATTTTCTTGCAAATGCTTTTAGGAACACTCCTTACAGAGTTGCGGGAGAAGTACGTGAAGCCTACCATTTTGTGCATATATTTCTGGAATTTAGAAGTAATTTTATAGGAATCAACTGATTTTCTACGTAGAGAGTTAACCAATAAATATTTTGGTGATATGACTTTTAGACAATTTTCTTGCAAAACCCTTATGGAATCCTCTGTGAAGAATTATTATTTTTTGCACATATTTGTCACTCCCCGAGCCTATACCCTGGACGTGACCGACACCCAATGACCATTGTTGGTCTTAAGAGAACCCTTGGTTTGGATTAATCAACTGAGCGGAAGACATAACTCAATGATAAAGCAAGAACATTCTCATAAAAGACTTAAATTAATGTCTTGGTCAAAATGACACTAAGTCTCAAAATATAATATCTGAAATAAAAGAGACTCAACTGAACTAACTGAGTATCCGTCTATGGAGCCTCTGAAAATACTATGATTAATGTTGCGAAAAATCCCACAACATTTTCTAAATGAAAGATCAAAAAACAATAACAAGGATCCTCCGGAATTTAAGGAGGCTCACCACTGACTCTGAGTGCTCAAACTTGGTCAACAAGGCGCTGGATGCCGATCCTGGTTACCTGCATCTCCATCATACGACAATGCAGGCCAACTGACATTAGTAAATTGGATGTACGAGTATGTGAGTTGGAATGATAAACAAACACCTTAAGCTTGATTAGAATAAGATGAAATTACATTGGCTCTGCTCCACTCATGAATACTCAACTCAATGTATATATATAAATCAATTTAAAACACATATAATATTTATCTAAAGCTTTGTAAAAAGTAAGACAACTTAGTTCATTAAAAAAATGCAATGAAAAACTAATATTTACTTATATATGAAAGTAATATAGTTCTGTGGGAGATTCTCTAACCGAGAACCACCAAGATGATCCTAAGTGGTAATACAACATCTTGCCCATGCTTCCAAAACGATTCTATACTTTGTCGTCGCATAGATTTTATTGATTTTTGTGTGCGATGGTCCATGAATTTTTCGTAATCTAGAATTCTTGAAATAAAATGACCCAAATATTTTATGGACGTCAGTTAAGACCTTAGAAATGGACCTAGTTTGTCCTGCATGGTAAACGAGTGCATTATAAAGTTTTAACGAGTTCCAAAGCAGGTAAACACAAATTTTGCCAATTTCCGTGTTATAATCTATGGATTTTTTGTACTTTGGAATTTCCAAAACAAAATGGTTGAAATTTTTCATTGATTTTTGTTAAGACTTTAGAAATAGACACAGTTTGTTCCGCAGGGAAAACAGATGCATTTTGATGCTCAAACGTCCCCAATGAAGGTTAATATAGATTTTGCGATTTTCGCGTGCTACACTCTATGGATTTTTTGTTATCTAGGAATCTCAAAACAAAATGGCCAAAATTTTTCATGGACTTTCGTTAAGACATTAACAATGGATCTAGTTTTTCCTGTGGGTGAAACACGCGTATTTTCAAGTTCAAACAAGTCTCAAAGCAAGTAAACATATATTTTTCAGATTTTTGTGTCATATAGTCATGAATATTTTGTAATTTGGAATTTCCAAAGGAATATGGCTGAAATTTTTCATTGACTTCATTTAAAACCTTTGCAATAGAACTAGTTTGTACGGTAGGAAATACAGATGCATTTTCAAGTTCAAACGAGCTTAAAAGCAACTAAACATACTTTTTGCCAATTTTGGTGTGATATATTCCATGAATTTTTTGTGATATGGAATTCCTAAAATAAAATGGCCGACATTTTTCAAGAACGTCTGTTATACCTAAGCAATGGACCAGGTTCGTCCCGCAGGGAAAATAAGCGCATTTTTAATTTCAAATGAGCCCAAAAGCAGGTAAACACATATTTTACCAATTTTCATGTTCTATAGTCCATGTATTTTTTGTGATTTGGAATTCTCAAAATAAAACTACCAATAATTTTTATGGACGTCCGTTAAAATCTTAGCAATAGACCTAGTTCGTCATGCGGGGAAAATGAGCGCATTTCCAAGTTCAAACGAGCCCAAAAGCAGGTAACACAACTTTTGCTGATATTCTGTATAGTCCATGGATGTTTTGTAATCTAGAATTTTCAAAATAAAATGACCGAAATTTTTTATGGACGTCTATCAATATCTTAGAAGTTGGACCCAGTTCGTCCTGTAGGGAAAACTAATGCATTTTCAAGTTCAAACGAGCCCTAAATTAGGTCAATGCAGATTTTGTCAATTTTCATGTGCTATAATTAATGGATATTTTGTGATCTAGAATTCCCAAAATAAAATGACCAAAATATTTCATGGACGTCTGTTAAAACCTTAGAAATTAAACCAATTCGTCCCATGGGTAAAACATGTACATTTTCAAGTTCAAACGAGCCCTAAAGCAGTAGAAATTTTTTTTACCGATTTTTATCTGCTATGGTCCCAGGATTTTTTGTAATGTGGATTTCTGAAAAAATGACTGACAAATTTTCTTGGACGTCCGTTAAGACCTGAGCAATAGAACCAGTTCGTCCCACGTGGAAAACGAGTGTATTTTCAAGTTCAAACAATCCCAAAGCAGGTAACGCAAGTTTTTTCGATTTTCTTGTGCTATAGTCCATCAATTTTTTGTGATCTGTCATTCCCAAAACAAAAAGGCCAAAAAATTTCATGGACATCGGTTAAGACCTTAACAAAGGGATCAATTCATCCCGCAGAGAAAAAAGACATATTTTCAAGTTTAAACGAGCCCCAAAGCAGGTAAACACAGATTTTGCGGATTTTCATGTGCTAGTCCCTGGATTTTTTGTTTTTTCGATTTCCAAAAATAAATGACCAATTTTTTTGGATGTCCATTAAGATTTTAGAAATGGACCAGTTAGTCCTGAGTTGAAAACAAATGCATTTCCACGTGCATACTAGCCCCAAAGCAGGTAAATTCAAATTTTACTGATTTTTGTGTATTATAGTCTATGTATTTTTTGTGATATGGAATTCTCCAAACAAAATGATCGAATTTTTTTCATGGACGTCCGTTAAGACCTTAATAATGGATCTGTTTCATCTCACGAGGAAAACATGATCATTTTCAAGTTCAAATGAACTCCCAAGCTCGTAAACACAATCTTTCGCAATTTTTACGTGTTATAATCCATGAATTTTTTGTGATTTTGAATCCTCGATACGAAATGGTCAAAATAAATTATGGACATCCGTTAAGACCTTAACAATTGACCCAATTCATCCCACAGAGAAAGCGGGTGCATTTTAAAGTTCAAACAAGCCCAAGGAAGGTAAATACAAATTTTGCTGATTTTCGTGTTGTATAGTCCATAGATTTTTCGTGATCTAGAATTTCTTAAATAAAATGACCGAACTTTTTTTGTGGACGTCTATTAAGACCTTGGAGAAATGTACATAATTTGTCCCGCGGGGATACAAATGCATTTTCAAGTTCAAACGAGTCATAAAACAGGTAAACACAGATTTTATCAATTTTCGAGTGCTACAGTCCATAATTTTTTTGTGATCAGGATTACAAAAACAAAATGGTTGGAGTTTTTCATGATTGTTCGTTAAGACCTTTACAATGGTCCTAGTTTGTCCGCAAAAAAAACGAACACATTTTCAAGTTCTTACGAGCCCTAAAGAAGGTAAACACATATTTTATTAATTTTTGTGCTATGGTCCATGGATTTTTTGTGATGTGGAATTCCAAAAAAAATGGCCAAAAGTTTCCATGGGCATCATTTAAGACCTTAGCAATGTACGTAGTGCATCTCGCTGGGAACATGAGTGCATGTTCAAGTTCAAACGAGTCCAAAGTAGGTAAACACAGGTTCTACTGATTTTCATATGATATAGTCCATTGATTTTTTTGATTTGGAATTCCTAAAATAAAATGACTAAAATTTTTTGTGTACATCCGTTAAGACCTTATCAATGAATTCAGTTACGTCCCATAGGGAAACAAGACACATTTTAAAATTTAAATGAGCTCCAAAGAGTTTTATCCGAAAAGGGAAAATATATGTTTTTGTAAGTTTCCGATTTTATAGAATCGCCACTTAATTTTGAGAAAATTAAGTAAACCTTTATTTTCAAAAGACTTAACAGATAAATCATGAAAACATAAAAGGGGTTCGGGAATTTCTATTTATATTTTAGAAAGGTTTTTACGGCACCTAATTCGCTAACACAATTTTCCGGCAACTAACTTAGTTTGACTTTAAATTTTTAACTAAAATTTTGAAATGAAAAATACTTGATATTGTTTAAAAGGTGAAACATTTTTTATTGTCTTATCTTTTTGACTTGCGAAATTTAATTATTATTTTAAACTCACTTAGTCGCGATAGATTTAATTAAGTTGTTTAATAAAAAATAGCGTCTTGCGGAGGTTTGGATTCTTTAATCCTAACACTAGCGACAAATAACAAAGTAATTATGTAAATAAAGAGAGAGAGCAAGAGCGAGAGATTGGGTGCAAACCCGGGTTCTGTTCGCCTGGACCGGTGTTTGGACCTATTAGTTTTGGGTTTTTGACCCATTTGTTTCTGTATCTGTCCTACACGAATCATACATAATCAGTAAATAATAAAGGACGACAAGGGATTAAGCCCCAAAATAACAAAATATGACTTAAGCTAAAATAAGTGGGCCTTTGGACCCAATCTCGAACTTTGGCCCTACTATATATCTACAACATCCAAGATCTGTACGTCTATTTATATTGGCTGAGTCGGGAAGAAATCAGATGGTCTTGGGCCTTAAGGACCTCTCGATATGCGATGAGGATGAGTTCATAGTGAACCCCCGGGAGATTTGCATGCCAAACATAATCAAAATCACATTAGCAATGGATTAGAAAGACTAATATATTTTTATAAAAAAAAAGAAATGAACAATATTATGATGATCAATAACTTAATATGATAAATTATAGTAAAGCAATAAAGATCAATTTAGCAAAATAGGTGGCTTAAACAGACTACTCTAACTACCATGAGAGGAACAAACGAAGATTATTTTTTTGATCCATAATCATGACTTTTATTTGATAACGCAATGCTGTAGGCAAGTATGATGTATAAGCCATGAAAAAAATCCCATTTTTAGCCTCTGAAATTTAATGTGAAAGGGAAAGCAGGGGTAGAGAACATTTCAATACAAATTTCACACAATTAATACAAACACTTAGAGCATGCAAGGCAATGCATATTTGAATATAAACCCATTATCAAGAGCTTTTATCATAATCTTATTAATAAAACCACGTTCCCTCCTTAAATAATTATACTTCTATGCCACAAAGGGGGCTGCCAAATAACTCTAGAGAGGTTGGTCAATGAAAGCAAAAATAAAACGAAACTTTAGAGTCCAGGTGGTCGGCCTTGATCTTCTTAAAATGAGACTAGATCAACAGGAACTACTAGGGAAGTGAAATAAAGAGGAAAAGTAAGATTAACCAACTAAAAATAATCATACAAAAAACGGAAAATATGTGCCAAGAGAAGACTTAAAACGCACCCGAAACCGAAAAAAACAATAAAATAAAAAAATTGACCAATCTATCTTGACAAGCTTCACATCTGTTTGAGTAATTTTTTTTTGAAAAAGAGTGAAATTTCAAGTTGGAATCATAACTTCGAATGGATAAATAAGCATGTCCAGACCTCCGACTACTGATTCCAAATGGCAAACAAAAAGTAGTAATTGAACCCATAAATATTGACTTCTTGATTCGTCTATCTCAATTTGGGGTGAGAGAACGAAAAGTATAACATCGAACGTTAAGCAATATCACAGATTCGCAACGACAAAACAAAAGACTAACATAAGTACAACAACAAGGAAATAGCAACTAGAAATACCCCAGGTAAAAATAAGAGGATAACAAGAAATTGTGATTAAAGATCGATCTAAAAAAGTACTTTCATTATCCATACTTATATGCTAATTCATAATAAAATAAACAAAAGGCCACAACTTCCACCATAAGAAAATCCCTATTCTTAAAGAACTATCAGAACAATATAGTTAACTAAAGCAAGCAAATTAAAAATTTCAGATTAGGGAGAGGAATGTAAAAGAGTAGAATTGTATACCTTTTCCGAAGCAGCATTTCGAGACTACGACGAGCGAGGAATATGCTAAAACTATGCACTAAGAAAGCTCAGAATCCTTCAAACTCAAAGACAATAGAGAACCAAAAATGCTCGAATCAACTCAAGAATTTTATGTGCTAAAGAATTTTTAACTTAGAAGAGTAGTTCCTTTCGGTATGATAAATTTCAATCTCAAACGAAAACCCTTTGATCTAGACAAATTTCAAGAGAGACTAAATTTTTTTTCGCCCCGTCTTACTGAACCTTGAATAGATGTTTTATAGAGGTAAAATTGGGTCCGAGAAAATGAAAACGGGTGAGGAAATTCCGGTTTTAACCAGACCCAACTTCATCTTCTTATTCAAAATTTAAAAGTTTTTCACCAAACAGGCTAGACATCTTTTTGTGGGAACTAAAATCATTCCGAAAAGGGAAACAATAGGGAAGACGACTGGGATCGATTCAAATGTCTTTGGGGTGAGACATGGCTCGACCTCATGACCCCAAGGACGATTTCCGCGTGCCATGCCTTGGTGCTGCAAGAACAGACGAGAAATGGACGTCTTGGGGAAAACGACAAATGGGAATGGGTCATCATCCCTTGCCTTTTGTTCAGTCGCGCTTCTGAGAACGCGGATTGCTCACGCGCAGTTGAATTCGTGGGTGGAAATCGTAGCTCTTGCTACATCGTGTAAAAGAATGAGTGAAAAGAAAAAAAAAGGGGATGGGATTGTCGTGCGTCACTATTGTGTTAACGTTGAAGACAATTTGATTGAATTTTGTCACTTTTGGTCTTTTCTCACGCGTGAGGGGGAAAGAAGATATGGGTATAGGAGTCGGGGTGGGTTAAAGGGATTTGGTATTATTTGGGTATTAAATATGGGCTGGATTAGAGAAAAATGAAAGTGAGGATGGGCCACTGGTTTGGGTAAAGGAATCAAAGAGAATTTGGCTGAAAATTGGGGTATTGGGTCAAATTTTGTATCAATAATTGGCCCAAACTTTATCCAAATGGATTAAGGTTATTTGGTAACTAGATAAGATAAATTAATACAAATTAATTAAATGAGCTTTCTTAATTTCAAAGAAAATAAAATAATCGGCTTAATTAATTCGGACACGTAGACTATTAAGGCTAGATTTAAAAGTGGAGTTTGTTTAAAAAAAATATAAAAAAATAAAAATCTTTTGAGGAAATTTTCTAATATTTATAAAATGACCCAATTATATATAATAGATTATAAAACATATATGTATTACCTAAACTATAGCAAGATAAATTAATAAACTTAATTTCAAACTAAGGGTCTCAACCACAAGTTACTAAAGATAATTTAATAAAGTATTAATTAAAACAAAAATCTTTTGAGACGATTTTTGAATATCTTATAAAATAAGCTAATTATACAAAAACATATAAGAATACATCATTTTAAAACTATATAAAGAAAAAAAAATCGACTAAAGTTACCTTGAAATGACTTTAAAAAATATTTGAATCTTATAAAGTCGACTATTTCAAATCGTTTAGAATTTAAAAAAAGCTCGTGAATTAATTCCTAGCGAGGAGGGTCAAAATTAGGTGTCAACAATTGTCCTTCATTTTTCTTGGATTGATACAAGAAATTCGAGGAAAATGAAATTGACCAAGCCAATTTTGACCGACCACAAATTTGCCTTAAAGGGAGGGATTTGGTACGGAATTTTGGGAATTATGGCCGAACCCTGGAATCGGGTTTCCTACATATCTCGGGTTAGATGAGGATTCAGGCCGCTTGTAGTTCGACTCGATCGGTTGAAGGAAATCTATTATGCTAGATAACCTTTGGTTCTTGACGAGTGACAAATTAAGTCGAGTATGAAAAAAAAACTTGTAACCTCTTATCTATAAATGTGGCGCGCTTCACACCCATAATCAAGAACATACACGTACATAATTTCCAAAAATTTTGGTGCATTGTTACTCAGATTTGAAACTTGCCTCCGCCAGACACGAAAATTTCCAGACGCAAAATCGAAACTTACAAAAGCCAAAGAAAAACCACATGCCTTCTGATAGCGGTGTGGTTTGATTGTGGTGGAAGTCTCTCCTCACCTTGTGTCCTAAGAGTTTGACCCTCCTCTTTGGACTATGTCCCAGTTTGCTGCTAAGAAAAAGTTCCATGTTGTGATGCATCCCTTTTGATGTCGTCTGCACCTGTGGATTTTTTTTTTGGAGATTTCATCCTTTCGGATGTTCTCGACAAAGACTGAGATAAAACTCAAAGCTTAAAATGCAATTCAAATGGGAGATAGTGTCTTTTACCGCGTTGACACTTAGTTGCTCTCCTTCAACATTTGACGTCAACTCGATCGGTTTGATGTAAAGAAAATAAAGCTTATGTATTATGATTGCAATATAATCTTCAATATACTTTTTATTTGATGTCTAAATAAATAAAAGCTGATGCATCGTTGATATTACTCTTGATGTCGTGTTCAATGATTCTTTTGGCGTCTAATCTTGCCAAATAAAGATGCAGTTGGTGTGGATAAATATTTCTCTTGAGATGCACGATTTCCTTCTTTGGCAGTGCATGATTTCTTGCGGGCATGAATATCCTCCCACGATGCATAACTTTCTGTGAGGCATGAATATTTGCTCGTGATGCATAACTTTCTGCGAGGCATGAATATCTTCCCGCGATGCATAAATTTTTGCGAGGCATGAAAATTTTCTCGCGATGCATGAATAATAACTCGTGATGCATGGTCTTCCGCGATGCATGAATATTGAATCGCGATGCATGATCTTTCGCGATGCATGAATATTGACTCGTGATGCATAATCTTCCGTGATGCATGAATATTGACTCGTGATGCATGATCTTTCGCAATGCATGGATATTAACTTGCGATGCATGGTCTTCCGCAATGCATGAATATTGACTCTTGATTGTCATCCTTGGTACCAAATGAAGATAGTGTTTCAAGCGAGCAACATAGTGATCTTCTAGGCTCCTGGTGGATAATCATATCGTCTCGATTGACAATAACGGTAAAATGAATCTCCAGATAGTGCATCGTCCTGATCGATAATAAAATAAAATGACCCCTTTGGGTAGTGTTTTGCCTTGATCGACAATAAATAAATGACCCCTCCGGGTGGTGTATCGTCTTGATCGTTAATAAAATAAATAACCCCTCCGGGTAGTGTATTGTCTGAATTGACTATAAAATAAACTGATAAAATGATGCAGATGACGTCCTTTACGAAAATCGTAAACTCCTTTTTGACATTTTGGCTTGATTCACCTTCGGTATGGACAATGAAAAATAATTCCCGCGCCCACAGAGAAATCGTTAATTTGGGAGAGATTTTCCCCTTGACTCCTCCATATTGTCGATCTGAGAAATTTAGTGATTTTCAGATAAACTATAACCTGCGTCCATAGAAAAATTGTTAGTTTTAAAATGAACTGATCTGTGCCGATTCTTAAGTTGTCTGCTCCATGCCTTGCTATCTCCTGTTGATTTACTAATCTCCCGACTCTTTATAGATAAGACAAAATATTTTACGCCAAAACAAATGAAACATAAAAGGAAAATCTTTAAGAAAAAATAAATTTTCAAAAAGTAGTATTTTGGAAAGGGTTACAGTCAAGTGTCACGTCACGTCAGGCTTAGCAAACTTCTTTGAGTCTGATGCTTGGGGGTCTATCTGATTATGCGATGGGGAGTATTCCAAGTCACTCTATATAGTTGATGAACCCAAGTTGAAATTTTGAGGCCATCCTCAAATCTTCTGTCTCAGTTACAAGTTCGGTTTATTTTCAACCGTTGGTAAGTAAATCATGGGATTTTTGAGATCTTCTCAAAAATTCTGTCCCACTCGCAAATTTTAAAGTATCTTCAGTCTTGACTTGCTGAGGACAAATCTTCTTTTCAAGAATTTTTGAGTCCCCCTCAAAAATTCTGTCACAGTTTCTATTGTAAAGAAAAATAGAAATCTTACGGGAGATATGACCGAACCCTCATGGCGCTACGTATCCCATTGAGGCAAGAATCAGGTCAAACGTAGTTCCCCATCAAAGTTTAACAAAGATAAGAAATTTATAAAAAAAAACGACCGAGGCCGACATAGGCTGCCTACGTATCGCATTCTTGAGAATTCAGGTCGAACATAGTTCAAATACAAATAAATATTTAAAGGGATAAATGGGGTGACCGAAGCCGACATAGGCCGCCTACGTATCCCATTTTTGAGAATTCAAGTAAGACGTAATTCATTACAAGAGGGATAAAATTTTGAGCAAGGTAGATATAAGCAAATAAAACTATTACATGGAAATGAAATGCAAACCAAAGCTTCACACATAGTATCTTTTAATAGAATCTGAATTGATCGGTTTCGGCCATGCGGTGCCATCCATCTCTGACAGGACCAAAACACCTCCAGATAATACCTTACAAACCATGTAAGGTCATTTCCAGTTTGGTGTGAATTTTACTTTGTACTCATCTTGATGAGGAAAAATGCGCTTAAATACTAACTGACTGATTTTAAAAATTCTAGCTCTTACTCTCTTGTGGAAAGCGCGAATCATTCTCGGTCGATATAGTTGACCGTGACAAACGGAAATCATTCTCTTCTCATCGATCAAATTTAATTGATCAATTCTCTTGCTCACCCATTCAGCATTACTCAACTCAACCTTTTGGATGATTATCAACGACGGTATTTTAACTTCAACAGGTATGACTTCTTCTTTTCCATATACTAGCAAGTATAGAGTAGCTCCAATCGACATTCTGACAGTCGTTCCATAACCCAATAAATCATATGGAAACATCTCATACCAACCTTGGTGATTGTCAATTATTATCCTCAGAATCTTCTTGATGTTCTTATTGGCGACCTCTACCGCTCCGATCATTTGGGGGCGATAAGCAGTTGAGTTGCGGTGAGTAATCTTTAATTGCTCACATATATCCTCATCAAGTGTTTGTTAAGATTCGCACCATTATCAGTAATGATGGATTTTGGTACTCCAAACCTGCATATCAGATTGTTGCGAACAAAATCAGCCACAACTTTCTTGGTTACCGATTTGTAAGAAGATGCTTCCACCCAGTTGGTGAAATAATAAATGGAAACCAAAATAAATCTGTGTCCTTTAGAAGCGGCTGGCTCTATCGTACCGATGACATCCATACCCCAAGCTACAAATGGCCAAGGTGAACTCATAGCATTAAGTTCGTGAGGTGGCACTCAGATCAAATCACCGTGCACTTGACATTTATGGCATTTTTGCACAAACTTGCAACAATCATTCTCCATAGTCATCCAGAAATACCCGGCTCAAAGGATCTTTCTTGCCAAAGTGAGCCCATTCATATGCATGCCACAAACTCCAGCATGCATTTGTTCAATAATTTTCGCAGCTTCAACAACATCGACACATCAGAGAAGATCCAAATATGGAGTCTCCTATAAAAAAATTATCCGCTTAGAAAGAAATTGAGAGCCATACGGCGTATCAACTTTTTTTGGTTCGATGTAGAATCTTCAGAATAATTCCCGGACTCCAAATACTTCTTTATATCAAAAGACCATGGCAAACCATCCAGTTCTGCTTCAACATGTGAACAATTAACTGGATGTTCCTTGAGCTCTATATCAAGAGTATCAATATAATTGGTATCTGGATGTTTAATCATTGAAGTGATGGTGGCAAGAGCATCGACCAACTCATTATGTATTCTGGGAGTATGTCTGACTCGATCTTACGAAATCTTTTGCACAACTTCTGTACATACTGCACATAAGGTATAATCTACGGGTTCTTCATGACCCACTCTCCTTGAACCTGGTGATTCAACAAATCTAAATATCCAATAACAACCAACTCGTGGACATTCACGTCGATGACCATTTTCAAACCAAGAATACAAGCTTCATATTCAACCACGTTGGTCGTGCAATTAACCCGGAGCTTAGCCGCCATGGGATAGTGTTGACCAGATTTTGACACTAAGACCGCTTCGATACCTTTTCCTTGATGATTTGCCGCATCATCAAAGAATAATCTCCAGCCAGGATACATTTCAGAAATATCTTCACACACAAATAATAAGTCTTGAGAGGTTCATACACTCTATCAACAGGATTTTTTGCAAGATGATCAACCAAGACCTGCGCCTTTATTGGATTTTGAGTCACATTCACGATATCAAATTCACTCAACAATATTTTCCACTTAGCTAACTTTCCAGTTGGCATCGCCTTATGGAAAATATACTTCAATGGATCCATTCTGGAAATGAGGTATGTAGTATAAGAAAACAAATAATGTCTCAACTTCTGGGCAAGCCAAGTCAAAGCACAACACTTTCTCTCCAATAGAGTGTAACGAGACTCGTACGGAGTAAAATTCTTGCTTATATAATAGATAGCTCTTTCCTTCTTTCCCGTCTTGTCATGTTGACCAAGTACGCATCCGAATGCACTATCTGAGACGGACAAATACAGCAACAAAGGACTCTCTTCTCAAGGAGGAACCAATACTGGTGGATTGGACAAATAGTTCTTAATAGCATCAAAAGCAGTCTGACACTCTTCAATCCATTTTTTCAGAGCATCTTTTTTCAACAGCTTGAAGATAGGCTCACATATCACGATTTATTGAGCTATGAATCGACTGATGTAGTTCAATCTCCCTAACAAACTCATCACCTACTTCTTAGTTTTCGGAGGAGGTAACTCTTGAGTTGCCTTAATCTTGGACGGATTGAGATCAATATCTCTTCTGCTGACTATAAATCCCAATAACTTGTCGACCGACACACCAAAAGCACATTTAGCGGGATTCAACTTCAAGTTGTAACGCCGCAAATTACCAAAGAACTTCTTCAAGTGTGTTAAGTGGTTCGAACTCTTAGGGGACTTGATTATGATGTCATCCACATACACCTCGATCTCCTTATGAATTATATCATGAAATATTGTAATCATAGCCCTCATATAGGTAGCACCAACGTTTTTAGGCCAAATGGTATCACCCTGTAGTGATATACACCCCTAGGTGTAATGAAAGCTGTATTTTCTCCATCTTCCTCATCCATCAAAATCTGATGATAACCTGCGTAACAGTCCAAAAATGATTGAATTTCTGGTCTTCTTGTTTTTTTGGCAAGCGAAACAACATTGGCCAACCAAGTTGGGTATTGCATTACTTCCACCAATTTGGACTTGATCTGCTTGGTGACTCAACTCAGGCTTGAATTTCCGAGCCTTCTGTTTCATCGGACTGAACCCTGGATTGATTGGCAACTTGTGAGACTCTACATTGGTACTCATCCTTAACATGTCGCTAACTTTCCAGATGAACACATCAATGTATTCGGTGAGTAAATGAATCAGTCCCTTTCTTTGACCCTCATTCAAGTGAACGCTGATCTTGACCTCTTTTACACACTCTTGGTCTCCCATATTTACAGTTTCAGTTTCCTCTAAATTTGGCTTATGCTAATTTTCAAACTGCAAAAACTCTTTAGCAACATATTTGGTGCCTCATTTTCCTTTTTGTATTCATCGACCTCGTCATCACCTGCCTCATTTTGTTCATTCAGCTCATGATATGACATGACATTGATAGATTTTAAACTTATATTACAAGTAGTTTGGGGAATCAGGATCGGTGTGGAGGTTTAATTCTGCAGCATCTCCTCGGGCTCAACAACTTTGATTCAAGCTAGATCGACCTCTTCCTCAATAACATCATCGATATCTTTGAAAAGGCCATAAATTCTTTCTCAAAAGTGGTCATGATCGGCATACTCCTGAACTTGGAATGATTGATACAGATGTGGGATCAACTTAGCCAATGATTGATCATTGCTCTTCTTATCCTTCATATCATCATCTGTGGGGATATACCTCAAACCATATCTGGCTTCTTTGATGAGGACCGTAATAGGATCAATAATTTCTTAGGAATTTCTTCCCAGTCCAAAACTGGGTTCAAACCCATTATACAACATCACAGTGGCGATCATCTTATACACGACGGGTATAGGAAGTTGTGGGGCCAAATCATCACCGGTGGCATTTATTAGCTCCACTGTGTAGAAATTGATACCTCGCGAAACTTCATCAATAATAGGTACCTATCTGTCGGAGTGACTCCCTTCGCCATGAATAACCAGCTCTTCGTTCTTCCAAACAAGTTTCATCATCTGATGTAGAGTAGAAAGCACAACTTTATCCATATAAATGAAAGGCCTTCCCAAAAGAAGGTTATAGCTGATATCGATGTCCAAGACTTGAAACTGTGCACTGAATAATGACAGATCCATTTGGATGATCAAATTCACCGCTCACAACGTATCTCTCTGAACCCCATCAAAAGATCTTACATTGACTTGGTTTTGTTCCAGCTTTCCAAGGTCAAACCTTAACTGCCTCAGTGTCGACAACGGGCAAATATTCAGACCAGATACATCATCCACCAGAACGTGACTCACGACCTTCTCGCAGCATACGACAGTGATGTGCAATTCCTTGTTGTGTGACCTCCCTTCAAAAGGCAACTCATCGTCGCAGAAACTAATCCGATGCCCTCGGATAACTTTGTTAATCATAGTGGCCACATTATCACTGCTTGTGTCAACGAGCACATACGTATCATCAAGAGCCTTCATCAACGCCTGTCTATGCAATTGAGAGCTCATCAGCAGGGCCCATATGGAAATCTGGACTGGAGTCTTCTCCAAATGCTTTACAATAAAATAATCTTTTGGCTGCATCTTTCTCCAGAATTCCTCCGCTTCGCATTTGCTTATCAACCTTTTACCCTGATCCTTCTTCTGTCCTCCAACAGACAATTCTTCGGGAGTATAACATCTCTTAAATTTAGTCATACCCTGAGCGACAGCAGTTTCAATCACAAATTTTGTTCTGACAAGAGTCTCTGGTGGCACCACGGCAATAGCCTTTGCGGGTGTCAGTGTCACAAACTCTTTTTTCTCATTGATGCTTAATGAGGCCACGACCTTTTCTAGATCGGCATGCACGACTAGAGTTATCACCTTAGTTATACACCAATCATCATATATCTCTATCATATTGATATTGACACCTTCATGATTAGGTAAATGGTTTTTGACATTAGGCTCGACTACTTGAAGAGAGACCACCTCTTGGTCGATCAAATCTTGAATCTTATGCTTGAGGTTGATGCAGTCTTCAGTATCATGTATAACACTATTGGAGTGATACACACACCTTTCATCGGGCATGTAGAACATTGAAGTAGTATCCACTAGCTTGGGCCCCACCGGGTGGATATATCCGGCTGCAGCCAGTTGCTCGTATAACTTTGTTTGGCTTTCGGCGAGCGCGGTGAAGTTATTCGGAGGCTTCTTGTCAAATCTAGGTCGCTCTAGGTCATAACTGCCTTTTGGAGGGGGCATTTATTGATAACTTCTGGTTTTCGGGAGGGGAGCTTGATTTCTCGGGTAGGGATTTGTTTGGTAGTTTGGCAATGGAGCTTGGTAATTTGGAGGAGAATGGATTTGTTTGGTAGTTTGGCAATGGAGCTTGGTAATTTGGAGGAGAATTTTGGTATAGTGGAGCTTGGACTTGATAAACAGGAGGGGGTTCTCTGTAGCTCGACTGGACGTTAGCACAATTGGGAGCAACACCTTGGTAGTGAGGAGATGGAATTTGATACAGTGGAGGATGATTTTGTAAGTGGGAGATGGATTTTGGTAATTGGAGGTGTATTTTGGTAAGTGGTAGATGGATTTTGGTAAATTGGAGGTTGATTATTTTTATGACTACCTGGTAAGAGTTTTGAGAAGGTCGAGAACGACCTTTGGAGTAGGAGTATGAAGATCTTCTTGAGTTTTTCTTGCCCTCATATGAAACAACAACCACATCTTATGTCTTCTTTTTCAACAACCCTGAAGATCTAGGAGATGCGGCTACACGGTCTATCTTCCTTGATTTTAAACCGTCCTCGATAGTCTCACCAATCTTGACTATCTCAGCAAATTTTGCTCTAATGAGCAACATAATTCTATCATAATATTCGGGCTCTTGCACCTGCATGAACACTTCAATGATTTCTTTTTCAGACATGGGCGGTCTCACCCTCCCCGCTTCTTTTCTCCACCTATAGGCAAACTTCCTATAGCTCTCGGTTTATTCTTGTTTCATAACTCCAAAGAGTATCGATCTGAAACATTTTCTACATTGTAAGTGAATCGATCGATAAAATCTTTGGCCAATGCATTCTAGCTGGGACATTGCCTTATTTCATGCGAGGTGAACCATTCAAGAGCTTCTACGCACAGGCTTCGGCTGAAGAGCCGCATCAATAGAGATTTATCCCTACCAACTCCAACGAGCTGGTCGCAGTAGGCCCTTAAATGAACCATAGGGTTCCCTACTCCTCCAAAATTATTAAATTTTGGGATTTTGAATCCTTCTGGAAGGTCCAAATTTGAACGGACACATAAATATTCATAGCTAAGCCCGGTGACATCAGGGATGCATTAGAGATCTTTCATGGCTTTCTTGATCTCTTCTTTTATGTCCACATTTGCCTCTTCCTTGGCCCTCCAATCCCTTTTTTATTCCTAATAATTGTTCAGCTCAGAACCGTGTACATCGTGCTCGGCAGGGATGGGAATCGGGAAAGTGTCCTTTTTAGGTATGGGTGGATCTACGGAGGGACTCTGGGCATTTTGAGCGATTTTGTAGTTTTGTGGCTAAGTCTGAGGATCGATATTCTTATTCGAGGGTGATGGGGTGTTTGGGGATGGAAACTATTTTGATTTGGATTTTGGTTTTGATTTTGCGGTGGTGGAGCGGTTTGATGGTGGGTATTTTAAGGATGGGGTGGCATTAGTGGGTGGTTGTTTTGAGGAGGAGGTGGAGTTTGGTAGGATGCAAAAGCATATTGGGGATTTTGGGTAGTCAGATCTATAACCTACGGATCCTGAGCAGGTGTAGATGGATGGTTCTGAGCTGGATCTATATTTGAGGAAAGGAAGTAGACTAGAGGTCTCCTATCAGTAGCATTAGGAGCAAACCCTGGCGGAGGAAGATCCTGTCTCCTTTGCTTTTCAACTCTCATTTCTGCAATATACTGCATCAATTGTAGAATCAATTCATTCTGGTCTGCTATGGTGGGTTGAGACACCACAACGTCGGTGAGACTTACTTCTTCGTTACTGTCTCCCATGACTGTCTTTATTTTGTTTGAGCTTTGTCTAGGGAAGGAATCTGCGGGACCTTTTGATCAGGTGAAATAGGGATGATCTGCCAACTTTTTATTGAGACAGAAAAGTTTCAAAGTACATGAGAAGGAAAATAACTCAAAAGCAAATTTGTCAGTGTAGATTCAGAATACAAAATGCATAATAATACACAGAGAGCAGATAAACACACAATTGCTTTGTTTAAGGATATCTTCAACTCACGAGTAAAAAAGGAAACACATTTTTTAACAAGCAGGAGTTTGCTTGCTTTAGTTTTGACACTGTATCAGAAAGGCTAAATCACATTAAGCTAAGGTCTTCTTACAGCTGTTCTTTGACGTCCATTGAACCGAACTTCATATCTTCTCGTAACATGAAAGAGGAGAATGAAAATTTTTAAAGATAGGGGCCGGGCATAGAAAGTCTGCCTACGTATCTCACAAGGAGAATTCAGGCCCAACGAAGTTCGAGTACAAAAGAAAATATTTTCATCATTCATTCATTGCGATTACAAGGAAATTGAAAGAAAACAAAGATTTAAAGATAATAATAATGGCTACATCTCAGTCATTCTTCTTCTCATTGCACCATCAGTCACGAGGAATAAACTCGACTAGAATCTTTCCCATGTTGACAAGGTTCGAGTTCGTTGCGAAACTCAAGACACTTTTCAATGTTGTGGTCTGCAGCATTGTGATAGGGACAACACTTCCAAACTTCGTACTGTAGAAACGGGTGAAGACTCCATTCTGAACTAATTCTGAGTAAATTTCCCTCATCGTTTTCTTGAATGGCATGAATGAGCAATGGTAGAATATGATCCTCTCTGTGACTTGTATATCAAGTCGCGGTTCATCACATGCTAGGAGGACGCCATCACCCCAAGTGTTCGGAGTATTGTCCATGTTGAACAAACAACGGACTGCGTTCTTAAACTCTATTCACTCTTCTATCATATTCCCTTTCTGGTTGGGATGACACTCACAAGTCTTGTGGCGGTCCCTTGATTCCACTTGGGAAGATCCTCTTTCGACGGGCCTCAACATACGTCTAGGTCGATAACGCTCAAAAATGAGGACGCACGAAATGGCCTCTATCCTTTTTCGATATTCCTGCTGATATGCTTCGAGAAAAAATTTCTTGTCTCCTTTTGCCAGACGTCTTTTGAAAAACGGTTTGCGGGCAAGTGCCTTCTCATAACTCTTTTCGTTTATTTCCTCCTCAGGGCTCCTAGGGGGATACAGTAAGTCATAGATGCGCTTTTCGAGCTGCTTTTGTGTTTCAATTTTCTCTCTTCACTTGGCCCAGTCTCGATACTCTTTCCCTTGTCCATAGCAATCATTCGCTTTTTCTTGAGACAGTAGCGTAATGTTTTAGGATTTGGGGTATGAGAGATATTTTTGAGTAAGAAACATAACACTCAGAATATTTTGGTCGGACAGTTTGTGATAGTAACTTGTACATTTCTGGGAATTTTTGGCAGGGAGTGGGTTAACGATATCCTCATTGAAAGAAACATATCAAATAAACAGTTAAAACACATATATCGCATCGTAACTATGCATGTGACCCTTTGTACCAAGGGTAGGTCTGGCGATCTGAAGGATGTATTGCATTATTTGAAACATATTGTTGCACCCCCCAAAATATACTTTGCTTAAAATCACAACGTCCGTTACATGGTTTCAATAAAATCGGGGTACATTTTCAGGAAGGGGAATACAATGCGAATACAGATAGAAAATAATCCCACACAGGGGAATTAGAAGGTCGATGACTCTGCTTCTCCTCTGGCTTTCTCTACTTCTTTGCGGATGATGCACTTGCTTGTTAGCAGGTACGACTCAACGAACACAACTTTGGAGAATGTCGGCACGACTTGTAGAGTGTTCATCTGCTCATCTAGGGGCGCATCCAAACACATCATACAAGCCGTTGCATCGGCTAGATCTTGTGATGTCACAACTAAAAACCTCTGACTTTCTAACTCTCTGGACTAGTACTTTTGCTCCCTTCGCTGAAATTCTTGCTCTCTTCGATCCCATTCTTGCTGAAAATGGTCTGCATGGATTTGAAGCCTTGTCTGTACGTCTTCAACTTCTCGACCTATGCGTGGTGTTGGATTCACCACACCACACAGATAATTCTGCAACCATGTCTTGTATTCGTCGACATACCCAGCTTCGTATCTGTTTTTGGCCATACCCTATTTCATGTTGACATGTTCGACCTATTCTTGGAGGATGATCTTGGAGAAAGGTATTTTCCCTCTCCCGCTGTAATCAATGACAAAAGAGCTAGCATCCTCTTGGACGGGTGTGATTTGTGTTCTACCAAATTGCCGCATCACCCTAGCTGGGTTGTAGGGTCGCAATCCTCTGATACCGGGAAGGATTAAAATTGGAAGTTTGGACCCCTGTGCTTCTATCCTCTCGGACTTAACGTCTGATGACATCCACTGTATATCTTCTTCTATCAGATCATAAAATACCCTCGCCCACGCATCCCTGGGAGTATGAATTGGGAACCTGTGGATGCTTAGATAGAATTCGTAATTATCAAAGGGACTTGTCTGGCTTGGCTTGCCAACTCTTGTGGTTAAAAAACCGTCCCTTTTGCAGAGATGCTCGGTCATCCACCATTGAAGTAGAATGTTGCAACCTAGTAAAAACGGGAGCCCGTTCTCACACAAACTCAAATATCGATAAATGTTGGCCAAAATGACCGGGGCCAAACTACAATATTTCTTTTCTTCTTGTTTCTTATCAATTCCTTTGAAGATGGAATCCACTACCATTACTACCCAGGTTTCAATCTCTTTACCTTCATCTTGAGGGAACACCATCGTTTTAAAAGGCATACGGAGAACGCAATGACTTGAGTCTGTCTCCAAGTACTGTGATCATCAAATTCGTTTGGAAATTGCGCAAAATAGCTATCGTGCCCCCAACTTTCAAAGAATCTCGTTAGTGGTTTTTTTTGGGCATCCAACCAGTTAGACCTTACTAGCAACAACATGTCTCTCAATTATTCGGTAGTCGGCCTATCTAGTAGAAGAATGTGATGACAGGGAAATCTTTTTATCTTGCCGCATATTTTGATAGAGTCCAAACATTCTTTATTTTCTTCTAATGTCGGTGTTATTTCGACATAGCCAAATTGAAACACAATCATTTCATCATCCCAAAACCGTGTTATTACCTCGACAAACGTGGGTCAAACCTTGAAGTCCATTGTCGAAGGTAAGTGGCCCAGTGAATAATATTTCTCTCTTTTGGAAAGTTTTGAGATTTTTCCACCATATGCGGAGAATGTATGGTGTTTTGGTGACCATGTTGAAACTGAGGAATTGAATCAACATCTACAAAAACATACAACAAATAGTTAAAAACACAATACGTCATTTATATTTAACACACAGATATGATCGTCCTATCTAGCCGTGGGCTCTTTGGACTCAAGGTTGTCTTTCTAATGGACCCAATACTCCTTGAGTGTTGGGTAGTCTTAGGCCATTGCACTATTTTTTGAGATTGGGTTTCGATCTATCTTAGTTTAACTAGGAGTGGGTTGTATTTAGATTAGAAAGGGTAACCCAAGCGGACTACTTAGGCTGGGATAGTTAACGATCGTTGACTATCAAGTAGCCAACTACACTCGTAAGGGTGCCCAAAAAAAAGTTTGGTTAACAAACGACTGCAAAACCTGCATAATTGACCTTTAAGTGGAAATGAAAACAATCGTTGTTTGACGGATTTATGATATGCCATGAATGCAACAGTTGATATAAATCTATAAATAAAAAGATAAACAATCAATATTCACATAGCCAAACATGCTAGTTTTAAGGTTAGAATTCTCCAATTCCCCAGCAGAGTCGCCATTTCTATTTTATCTGAAAAGGAAAATTATAAGTTTTTGTAAGTTTTCGATTTTATAGAATCGCCACTTAATTTTGAGAAAATTAAGAAAACCTTTATTTTCGAAAGACTTAAAAGAAAAATCAATTGAAAACTGAAAAGGGGTTCGAAAATTCCTATTTATAATTTAGGTTGGTATTTACGGCACCTAAAATATTCGCTAATGCGATTTTTCCGGCAACTAACTTAGTTTGGCTACAAATTTGTAATTAAAATTTTGAAATTAAAAATACTTGATATTGTTTAAAAGGTGAAATATTATTTACTGTCTTATCTTTTGACTTGCGAAATTTAATTATTACTTTAAACTCACTTAGTCGCGATAGATTTAATTAAGTTGTTTATTAAAAAAATAGCATCTTGCGGGGGTTTGGATTCTTTAATCCTAAGACTAGTGACAAATAAACAACAAGTAATTAGGCAAATAAAAAGAGAGAGAGAGAGAGAGAGAGAGATTGAGTCGAAACGCGGGTTTTGTTAGCCTGGACCGGTGTTTGGACCCATTGGTTTTGGGGTTTGACCCATTTTTTTTTGTACATGTCCTAAACTAATCATAAAATAATCAATAAATAATAAAAGACAACAAGGGATTAATCCCCAAAATAGCAAAATATAACTTAAGCTAAAATAAGTGGGCCTTTGGACACAATCTTGAATTCCCGCCCTACTATGTATCTACAACATCCAAGATCTGTACGTCTATTTATATGTGATGAGGATGAGTTCATAGTGAACCCCCGGGAGATTTGCATGCCAAACATAAACAAAATCACATTAGGAATAGATTAGAAAGACTAATATATTTTTATAAAATAAAGAAATGAACAATATTATGATCATCAATAACTTAATATGATAAATTATAATAAAGCAATAAAGATCAATTTAGCAAAATAGGTGGCTTAAACATACTACTCTAACTACCATGAGAAGAACAAATGAAGATTATTTTTTTTTGATCCATAATCATGACTTTTATTTGATAACTCAATACTATAGGCACGTATGATGTATAACCCACGAATAAATCCCATTTTTAGCCTCTGAAATTTAATGTGAAAGGGAAAACAGGGGTAGGAACATTTCAATACAAATTTCACACAATTAATACAAACACTTAGAGCATGCAAGGCAATGCATATTTGAATATAAACCCATCATCAAGAGCTTTTATCAGAATCTGATTTAATAAAACCACGTTCCCTCCTATAATAATTATACTTCTATGCCACAAATGGGCTGCCAAATAACTTTAGAGAGGTTGGTTAATGAAAGCAAAAATAAAACGAAACTTTAGAGTTCACATGGTCGTCCTTGATCTTCCTAAAATGAGACTATATCAACAGGAACTACTATGAAAGTTAAATAAAGTGGACAATTAAGATTAACCAACTAAAAATAATCATACAAAAAACAGAAAATATGCGCCAAGAGAAGACTCAAAACGCATCCAAAATAAAAAAAAAACAATAAAATAAAAAAATCGACCAATCTATCTTGAACAAGCTTCACATCCGTTTAAGTAAAAGCTATGGAAAAAGAGCAAAATTTCAAATTGGAATCATAACTTCGAATGGATAAATATGCATGTCCAGACCTCATACTACAGATTCCAAATGGCAAACGAAAAGTAGTGATTGAACCCATAAATATTGACGTCTTGATTAGTCTATCTCAACTTGGGATGAGAGAACGAAAAGTACAACGTCGAACGTTAAGCAATATCACAGATTCGCAACGACAAAACAAAAGACTAACATAAGTACAACAACAAGGCAATAGCAACTAGAAATACCCCAAGTAAAAATAAGAGGATAATAAGAAATTGTGATTAAAGATTGATCTAAAAAAGTACTTTCATTATCCATACTGATATGCTAATTCATAATAAAATAAACAAAAGACCACAACTTCCACCACAAGGAAATCCCTATTCTTAAAGAAGTATCAGAACAATACAGTCAACTAACGCAAGCAAATTAAAAATTTCAGATTAGGGAGAGGAATGTAAAAGAGAAGAATTGTATGCCTTTTCCAAAGCATCGTCCCAAGACTATGACGAGCGAGGAATAAGCTTAAACTATGCACTAAGAGAAAGACTTAGAATCCTTCAAACTCAGAGACAATAGAGAACCAAAAATGCTCGAATCAGCTCAATAATTTTATGTGCTAAAGAATTTTGAACTCAGAAGAGTAGTTCCTTTCAGTATGATAAATTTCAATCTCAAAAGAGAAACCCTTTGCTCTAGACAAATTCCAAAAGAAAGAAAAATTTTTTTGCCCCATCTTACTAAACCATGAAGAGATTATATATAGAGGGAAAATTGGGTCACACAAAATGCAAAAGGGTGAGGGAATTCCGATTTTAACCAGACCCAACTTCATCTTCTTATTCAAAATTTAAAAGTTTTTCACCAAACAGTCTAGACATCTTTTTTATGGAAACTGAAATCATTCCGGAAAGGGAAACAATAGGGAAGACGGCTGAGATCGATTCAAATGTCCTTGGGGTGAGACGTGGATCGACCTCACGATTCCAAGGATGATTTCGCGTGCCATGCCTTGCTGCTGTAAGAACAGACGAGAAAGGGACGTCTTGGGGAAGACGACAAAGGGGAACGGGTCGTTCCCTGCCTTTTGTACAGTCGCGCTTCTACGAGCGCGGATTGCTCACGCGCAGTTGAATTCGTGGGTGGGAATTGCAGCTCTTGCTGCATCGTATAGAGAATGAGTGAAAAGAAAAAAAAGAGATGGGATTGTCGCGCGTCACTGTTGTGTTAACGTTGAAGACACTTTGATTGAATTTTTTCACTTCTGGTCTTTTATCATGCGTGAGGGGGAAAGAAGATATAGGTATAGGAGTCAGGGCGAGTTAAAGGTATTTGGTATTATTAGGGTATTAAATATGGGTTGGATTGGAGAAAAACGAAAGTGAGGATGGGCCACTGGTTTGGGTAAAGAAATCGAAGGAAATTCGATTGAAAATTGGGTTATTGGGTCAAATTGGGTGTCAAGACAAAGCAAGTAAATGCAAATTTTGTTGATTTTCGTGTGCTATACAATAAATTTTTTTTGTGATATGAAATTTTTGAAAACAAATGGCCAAATTTTTTCATGGACGTCCTTTAAGACATTAGCAATGAACCTAGTTCGTCCTGCGAGGGTACATATATATTTTGAAGTTCCTAACGCGTTCTGAAGTAGGTAAACGCAACATTTGTCAATTTTCATGTGCTATATAGTCCATGGATATTTTGTGATATGGAATTTCCAAAACAAAAAGACTGAAATATTTCAAACACATTCATTAAGAACTAAGTGATGGACCTGGTTTGTCCGCAAAGAAAACGGGCACATTTTAAGTTCAAACGAGCCCTAAAGCAGGTAAACACATATTTTGCCAATTTTTGTGTGCTATGGTCCATGAATTTTTTGTGATAAAAAATTCTAAAAATTATCGAAACTTTTCATAAATGTCCATTAAGACCTTAGCAATGGACCTAGTCATCTCGCTGGTAAAATGGGTACATGTTAAAATTCTCAAAATTCAACGATCCAAAATAGTTTTGACGCTAACCTCACCTACCACCTCTACCGTCAACCCCCGCCGCCGCCTGACTCCTCCCCGCTTCTACCCTCCGCACCCCCACCCCCCTCACCCCCACCCACCCCCCCAAGAGGAGGGGGTGTGGGGGGGGGGGGGTCCCTTCTCACCCCTCCTATACCCTCCATGGCTCCCTCCTTTCCCTCCTCCACGACTTCTGCTCCCTCTTCCCCCGCCTGGGGGGGGGGGCCACCCCTTCCCACTAACGGATACTTTGTTTTCTGGTTTTTATGTTTTGCCTTAAGTAAGTTTAGTGTGGTCCCAAGCCTTTTTTGTTTGATTTTTATGTATTTTCTCTTTATTTTTAGAATCCTGTCCATGATGAACGCGGAAGTTTTTTGAGCAAGACAGGGCAGACAGTTACCCACCTACGGAGCTTGTGACGGTCCCGTCGGGCCTGTGCGGTCCGTAGGTTCATCGTAGTGAAGCTTGTTGAAGGAAGATGGGAAAGTCTGACCAATGTGGGGTTACAAACCGTTCATGACGGACCGGCGTAGCCATGACGGTCCGTCTGCTGGTTTCGTCTGATGAATCAGAGAAGTCTCCGTACGCCCAATTACCATACACAGAAGTTTTAAGTGTTTAATGGAACGGAGACCCCGACTGACCACATCGTGGCTTGGGACGTCCTTCATACCTGTTCTCTAGGTATGAAAAAGCAACATAAGGATTGGTAAAGTAATAGGATGACGGAGGGACATGACGGCCTGTCGTGACCAGACGGCCCTCACAAGGTCCGTCGTCCAGCAGCCGCGTTTTGACAGATTTCAGCAATTAGAGTCCTTCTTTATTCGGTTTGTTCTTTTTTATAACTTAAGTCGAAAAATCTTCTCATTTTTGGGTTTAGACTCTCTTATGTTAGATTTTTTAGTGTGAGACTCTTTGTTATTAGAACTTTTGTGATTGTTATAATTTTTGGCAGAATTTTGGTCCTTCGATTAATTATTTCAGTAATTGGACACTATTTCTGGATTGATTGTTCGTGCGTAGCGTTGTTGATTAAATCAAGTTGAACTTCTGGTATTTTATTCTTCTTCTCATTAAGTAAGTGCGCATAATTCTTTAATTAAATATAATCTTGATATTTGATATGATTATGGTGGCTCAACTCCATACACTAGCGTTATGAGAACTATAGGCATAATGGGAAAACCTCACTAAAATAACATTCTAGAATAGTGTCCTTCATGTATTGATAATTCCTTTTGCTTAGAAGTCCTTTTTAAAAAACGGATGCCAACTTAGAAATAAACTCGCCTCAATGATACTTGTCGGACAGGAGGTGGATATAGGAAAAGGATTTATCAATATAGATTTAGGTAACTATCTATAGGCTACGTAATTGATTTGTACGATGTAAAACTTATTAACATAATCGAATACTATGCTTAATATTGAGGTAAAGTTAAGAGTTAGTATCTACACGTCGACCGGACCAACGTGCGGAGTGAAATTTTCTAGAATGCCGGACCAAGGATTTAGAAATACCTACCTTATCAACTTGTGCCTGCAAGATACTAGAAAGAATTGTTATAATTAAAATTATCAAGTTAGAAACCTGTGGGGAACCTTAACCTACTTACTTTGATAATAATTAACTCCAAGATTTGATATGTTTAGTTGTTACTTTTAAATTAGATAGTTATTTTTATTAATTTAGATATGACCCCCCCCCCCCTTTTATTGTCTTTTTGTTTTCTAAAGGAACAATTTGCCTAAATAATGTAGTAACAGATTGAAGTTATTCTGAACTAGTTCCTATGGAACATCCAACCTCATTAGTGGGTGTCGTCTTTACTTGATAGAACCGCTTTACTTCTTATTAGAAAGTAAGTTGTGAGCGTTATCACCTACCCCCGCGGCCTCCCGCCTAACCTAGCCTAACCCTCTACCCCTACACCCACCCCTCTACCCTCTAACCACCCCTACACCCACTCCCCCCTCTAACCCTCTACCTCTACTTCCCCTTCCCCCTCCTTCTACCTCACCCCCCAACCTCCTCCTTCCCCCTCCCCCTTCCCACCCTCTAGACCAATGAGTCCCCCGGTTCCCAACCCTCTTACCACTTACCCCTATACCCCTAACCCCCCTTCTTCCTACCCTCTACCCACCTTCTAAACCTTTACCCTTCTAACCCCCCTCCTCCCTCTACCTCTAAACCCCCCTTCCCTACCCGCTACCCCTACCCCCTCTCCTACCCTTCCTCCTACCCTCTACCCCCTTCTACCACCCTCTACCTCTAAAAAACCTTCTATACCGAGGAGACCCTTCTACGCCAACCTACCCCGCTTAACCCTTCTATACTTCCTCCTACCCTCTCCCCGTTCTAACCCCCCTCCTACCCCTGTACAATTCTAAACCCCAAGAGCAAAAGAAAAAAAAGAAGAAGAAACCCCCGTCCTACCCTTCATAATCATACCGTTCCTCTACCACCTACCCCATCCCCCTCAATCCCTACCCTCCCCCCTCTACCCTCTACTTCCCGCTCTTCCCCCTCCTTCATTTTTTTTTCCTGGTCCCTGTGCCCCCTACCCTCTTTCCTACCCTATACACCCACCCTCTACCCTGTACCTCGCCCCCCATTACCTACCCTCTAACCCCCCCCCAGCATCCACCCTCCCCCTTCCCCCTGCTCCTTCTAACCCTACCCTACCGCTCTACCCCCCCCAACCAATCCACCCTCCCCCTCCTCTCCGCCCTCTAACCTTACCCCCAACCCCCTATCCTCCTACTCCACACCCCTAAAACCCCCCCCACCCCTTCATCAGGGTGATGGCCCCTCAGGTTTGCGGTCGCTGCTTTAAGTAGCAAGGGGCTGTAAGGAAGGAGGGGGAGGGGGGTGGGGGTTGTGGGGGGGGGAGTTTTTGAAGGGGGACCCGTCTATGCCTCATCTCCCTAGTCACACCTCGCGGGAATGTCTCCTTTACCTTTCCCGTCCGGTCCCGGCTGCTGTCGACGTTGTCTGCTCCGTGGGGGGAGGGGGGGGATCGAGTCCCACCTTGCCCCCCTCGTGTTCCGAAGTCGGGCGTGGGGGGGTGAGTTGCGGGGTACCCTTGCGAAGCTCGCCCGCCCTCCGGTTGGCCCTGCCTTCTGGTCCTCTCCGTTTGCGGACCGGGGGGGTGGGGGTGGGATGAGCTCTCTCTTCCCCCCTTCCCGGGTGTGGAGGGGGGGGGGGGGAGAGGGGGGGGGGGGGGAGGTTGGTGACCCTCCTTCACGTCTTTCTGGGTTCTCTTGGTTTCCTCCCCTTCCCTCCCCCCTCCTAACCTACACTCACCCTCTAACGCCTCTTTCCTTTCCTACCCCTACCACCCTGCCCCTTTCAACCCTCTCCCCCTCTCCCTGAGCCCCTTTCACAACCCCGCCCCCTACCCACTACTTCTAATTCTATACCCTCTTTTCTCCTGCTCTCCCCCTCCTTTTCCTCTTCCTACTTCTAACCCTCCCCTCCCCCTACCCCTAGGACACCCTAACCCCTACCGACGAGGGAGCCGGTGATCGGGGGAGGTGTGGCGCTCTCTAACCGGAAGGGGGAACCCTTACCCCTACCACCTTACCACTTTTCCTACCCTCTACCTCCTCCTACACTCTACACTCTACCCCCTCCCTCTCCTACTTCTACCCCTACCCCCCCCTACCACCCTCTGATTTAACCCCCTACCCTACCCCACCCCCCTTACCCTAGACCCTCTATAACCCTACATCAACCCACCCCTCCACCTCTCCCTTTAATACCCCCTACCTCCCTCCCCCTCCCCCTTCTTCCCCTACCCCATTCCCTCATCTTCGCCCCTCCCCTTCCCTGCCCTACAACACCCCCTAATCCCCTCCCCTATCCTGTGGATTATCCTCCCCTTTCCCCTAGTCCTCCCCTTCCTACTTCTTCCTACTTGTATCCTACCCCTTTTCCCATTCCCTTCTGTCCTACCCAACCTCCTCCATTAACCCTCTTTTACAACTTCTCACCCCCTACCACTCCCCCCATTCCTACCCACCTTCCAAAGCCTTTCCCCCTTCCTACCCCTACCCCTCCTCCAAACCCCCTCATCCCCCCTAAGCCCTTTTCCCTTTCCTACCTCCTACCAACCCTTACCAACCCCCTGTCCCCCTACTCCCCTCTACCCCCTACCCCCTTCCGACCGCCTCTCCCTCCCCTCTAGAACCCCTGACCACTCCCTCCTACCCCTACACCCCCCCCTCTTTCCTCCCCCCCCTTCTTAACTCCATCCTCCCTCCTACCCCCTTTACTAACCCCTCCCCTCCCCTTTCCTTCCCCTCCTTCCAAAACCCTGCCCCCCTCCCCTACCCACCTTGTTCTCCCCCATCCTATCCCTCGACACCCTTTCCTTCCTCCCCCTTCCTAACCTCCTACCACCCCTTTTGCCCCACCCCATCCCCAAACCACTCTTTCCAATCTTTTCCTTCCTACCTCTTCGTTCCTACCTCTTACCCCTACCTTTGTCCTCCTTCCTACAACCCCCTACCCCACCTCTACCACCTCTACCACCACTACCCAACCCCCTAACATAACCCCCCCTAGACCCCTCCTCTAACCCCCACACCTTTCCCCGCTTCTACCCTCTACGACCCCGCTCGCCACCCACCCTTCCCCTACTCTCCTCCTACTGGCTGCTCTACCCTCTAACCGGTTACCCTCTACCCCTACCTTCCGCCCCCCCTCCTACCCCTAACCCCTGACCTATCCCTCCTTACCGCCACCCTTCTTTTCCCTGCCCCTTTCCTGCCCTACCCCACCCCCTCCCTTCCTCCTACCCCCTCCTTCCCCCTTCTTGATACCCCCATCGCCCCTCCCTACACCCCCTTACTAACCCTGCCCCTCCCCTTTCCTAATTTTACCCCTTACCACCCCTCCTTCCACCTTTCCTAACCCCTGCCCACCCCTGCACCACCCTGCCGCCCCCCTTCCCCCCTCGCCCTACCCTTTTCCCCCCACTCCTATCCCTCTACCCACCCACCACCACCCAACCCCTGCCCCCCCCTTCCTCATCTTCTACCCCACCGCCCCGTACCCCCCCCCTTTCCCCCCATTCCCCATAACCACCTCTCCAATCTTTCCTAACCCCTTACTACCCCTACCCTACCTTCCTACCCCCTATCCCACCTCTAACCCTCTACCCCACCCCCCCTCCTACCCCCTCTACCCCCAGAAAAAGCCTACCCCCCAAACGATCTCCCCTCTACCCCCCTTTAACATTAACCCCCCCTTTCTACCCCCTACCAGTTCGACCACCCACTACCAAACCCTATCCCACCATTCTTTCTTCTAACCAGTTCTAATTCCTACCATCTATCCTAATTTCTACCCCCTACCACCGTACACCAATTTCCTACCCTCTACCCCACTCTTTCTACCCTCTACCCCTCTCTTTCCTACCCTCTATCCATCCCCTACCCCCATCCTCTCCTACCCTCCTATCCTCTACACCATGCTTACTACCCCCCCCTCTCTTCCATCAACCACCCTCTCTCCCTCACCTCTAACCCCCCTACCTACCCTGCCCCCCTCCGCACTCCTACCCACGCCCCCTCTTCCTTCCCTCTCCCTCATTCAAAACCGTTGCCCTCTACCCTCCTTACTATTGTATAACCCCTTCTTCACACCCCCACCCCTTCTTCACCCGTCACACCCCCCTCCTATTCTCTAACTACCGTTCCCCCCTTCCTACCCCTACCTCCCTAAACCCCCTACAACCCCTATCCTTCCTCCCCCTTCCCCCTTCCTACCAACCCCACCAGCTACCACACCCCTTTTCCTTCTTTCCCCCACACCCCTACCGACCCCCCTCTCCCCTTCCTTCCCCTACACACACATTCTCTCCCCTACACATTCTTCTTTCTGCCCACCTCTGTCCTCCCCCTTTGTCTATAACCCCGGGTATTCTTCTACTTTTCTATACCCTCCCTTCCCTCCTAATCGAAGAGTATACCCATCCCCGCCCAAGTCCACCTCTAACCCCCACCCCTGCCCCGGACTCCCCCCCTTCTAACTATACTCCTACCACCCCTTATCCCCGCGTCCCTCTACCTCTACATCATCCCCCTTCTACCCTCTCCGTACCCTCATACGTCGCCGTTTTGCCTTGGTTTAGAACACTACTTGAAAACCATGTTAGAAGCCTACCAACTGCCCCATATATTATTTTTTACAAAACGAGTGGATGTCTCCCAAATTAAATTTGGTAATGGCTACTCACTATAAAGTCTTCTTTTTCAACATCCATTTCCTCTTTGTCATACATATGAAGTGAGGGTTCTCCAAACAACAAGAAATAGCAACTAAACAATTCCCACTACACTTTTTCCATCCATATGAAAAAAGAATAAAAATTCTACACTAAAGAGTAGAGATTTAAGAGACATCATATATGTTGTCATACTAGGAAATACTCAAGTCTGTATGACAACTGGATAGGATTGTGTGCACTGTACAATGACACATCAAAATATTTTGTGATGAATGATTTTAGTATGTTAATGAGGTGCAGACCAATGGAGAATGGAATAAGGAGAAATCGACACAGATCCTACCTAAGGATATAGTGGAGCACATCACTAAAACCATACAACTACGAAATACTAAAAAGGAGATTGACAGCGCAAAGTAGTTACTGGAGGACTCAAAGTCCATGGTAGTACATTATACTAAAATTCCAGAAGAGGGAGACCTATTAGAACATGTGGTCTAAAGGACTTCTTGTAAAAATCTTCTTTATGTGATGATTTTGGAAGTACAAATTACCACTAGATGATGCACTAAAGAGGATGAGATATAACATGGTATCTACATGATGATTCTGCTCAAATCATAAGGAGGAAGACATTCCATAATCTAGTCAAAAAACCATATAATAGTAATGATCTAACATGCTTGATGGAAAGGTGCAAACCTAAGCTGGAAATGACTAAAGTATCTGACTAAGACAACTCCAACTACACTTGTTGGATCCATATGAAAAAAAAACAAAAATTCTACACTAACACCTAACTACCCACTAGGCTTGTATAACTTCTAAACCATATTCCTGTATTCTGCACAAAGAAAGAAAAAAAAGAGGCAAAAAGACTCGTTAAAAACAATGGCACTAAATCGATATACTCATAATTTTAATTTACAAAAAAGCTTAAGGATTTACCAAAGAGCAGCAGCTTAAAGTGTTCAGAGGTGAGCATAAGGTTGGCTGTGGTACAACATTACAAGAACAAGATTAGAAAATGGTTAAGATCAAATCGGCATGATTTTTTGTGTAAAAAGGCATGATTTTCGATGGAAGTTTCCTTGGGACGTAAATACATGATGAACTTCCTTGGTTTAAAAAAATTCCAGACATTTTTCAATCTTATTGTTTTGAATTGTTGTATTGGAACCGTTCTCACCACTATGCCAAAGATTTGAAGATGTTTAATACTTTCTTTTACACACTCAGGTGTGTCCAAGTGCATTTCTAAATCATCAACTATGGTATGACGTATGTGAAATTGTCATGATTTGGTAAACTTGTAGTGGCCCCCTCAGATCAGCATGAATAATTCAACATTTAGATGTCGTGTGGAGTTTTGGGTGGAAGAGTAGTCCTGGTCTGTCCTAGCCATAGTGCATAATGTTGCAAATGAAAGATCTGTTAGGGGAAATTTCACAGGGATGATGAGAGGCCCCTTTCATTTTTATAATGGCACAGTACCGCTAGCCTGATTGCCTACAGATTCATTGTCATTTATGATGTGATGACATAGAATCAGAAACACCCCCCCAAAAAAAAATTGTGTGATTACTTGGAATGGTGTTCATTAATTTGCACTCTCTGAAAACACGTACTTCTTATATTGAAAATGACCATAGAATGTTATGTGAAGTCAATTGCAAACCTGCGAAAAACATTGAACAATGAGAGAACTATTTATTCTTTGAGAGAGGGCATTGAAACTGTAATTGCTTGTTGAGGGATGGAAGGAAGATCTTCAGCAGTGTATAACAAAGGAAGGATAATCCACTTGTGCTCTACCAATCTCCAGAGCCTCTTCACCCTCGTCACACTGAAGGTCCCTGCAAGATACACGATGATCAAGAATAGTAGACATTTGAGATTAGAAACTAGAGAACTGATAGAGACTAGATTATATTTGAAGAAAGGAATGAAGAGAACTTTGTACAATGTGATCCTATCAGTAAACCTTACATTTCCAACTTCAATAACTTTAACATTGAATCCATTTGGCAATTTTACTAGGGAAGGGTATGGCAGTGTGGTGATGTTAAGAAGGTGGTTTCTGGTGAAGGTCATATGGTGTGTAGCTCCTGAATCCAGTGTCCATAATCCATTCCTTGTTTTGAGATAACCACATGAAAGTGTATTAAAATCAGTAGATGAATGACAAGCTAGAATACCTGCAAAGTTTGCAACTCCACAGATTATCTTCTTACTAGTGTTTCCATCTCCTGTTTTCCCCAACTGAAAATGTTGCTATAGACTAATAAGTTGGCCATATTTTTCACTAGTGAGATTGGCATATGGAGATTCATCAATTACTCCTACATCATCTGCAAAAACATTAGCTACTACTCCTTTACCCTTAGCAAACTTGCGGTTTTGATTGTAAATTGATTCCCTTTGATTCTGAGTATTGGTGTATCTTTCTGATTGAAAAATTGGCCAGTACCATTGGTGTTCTTGTTAGGTTAGCCATGTAACTTCTAACATTTATGAACGATGTGCCCTAGTCTCCTGCAATGACTACAAAAAAGTCTAGATTATTTTTTATAGATTGATTGTTGGATGAGTAGTTTGTTCTGAATGGTCTTCCAGTCGAAGAACTTGATGAGCTAGCAGTCATAGAAGAGTTCATTGAACTTCCTTCAACAAACATCTAACTTTGAGGCTTGAATTATCATTGTTTCTCTTCTTGAAATAACAAGGCAAAGTCCTAAGCCATAGATGATAAGGGATTCGTCATTAGTATACTACCTCTAATAACTGTGTAGACTTTATTCAGCCCCATTAAGAATTTACTTAACCATCTTATCATTGTTCTGGCCTTATGGCCTAATGGTCCTTTTTTTCCTCTAACTACATACACTCTGCTTGATTCTCTTAATTGTTCAAATTACTTATTCCTCCCAGAGTTTCTTCTTCATTACTGTACATACAACCTAACATCAGTATCCCCTGATTGTAGATCATTGATCTCTTTTTGAATCTGAACAGGTGTTATCCCCATCGTTGATCATAGCGTCCTCCGACTCTTTCCACAACTTTGTCAGCATCAAAACCTATCCTACACTTCCGCCAATATCCTTGCTAAGAAATTAAGACCCATGATGTGACCATATGGTCACGTCTCTCCCATTGACACGTACTAAAAGGGGAATTAGGGAAGGTCGTTTGAGTTCACCGGTAATAAAACCTAAACTATTTTTGTGTCACAGGTAAGGACCTCATTACACTTCGCCTCCATGATCGATAGTCGATTTTCCTTCAAAATTCACAGTACCTAAACCTGATTTGATAATCAAATGCATGGATGTCAAAAGATTACTTACGTCAAATTGTGTTTCCCTACTGCATAGTGGAACTTTTGCCAGTGGAACTCTGACCATGATGATTTTGTTACTTTAAACGATGTGAACGATTAATAATCAGAAAGAAGAGAAGATCAAAACTGCTAAAAAATTGTCCCCTCCCTCAATCACCCCCCCCCAAAACAAAAAATACCCCCCAAAATTAATTTTTTTTTTATAAATAAAAAATATTTTCTTCTTCAAAATTTGATAGTTATGTCGGGTGGTGAGGTTTTTTTCAACACCCTTATGCGTCATCTCCCACCCCCCACCCCCAAAAAAAGTAACTTGTTTTTAATGGTGAGTGTAGTGGATCTTAAGGGTTCCGATATATTAGAATACGAAATTTGATGGGTCAAATATAGAGGAAGATCCTCTCGAGTTTATAGATGAGATGTACAAGGTAAGGAACCTTATAGGAGTACTTTCGGTGATACTTGTCTATTGTTACTTGATGAATAGAATATGGTGAACATTTATGCTATCCTTAGTATTCATGGATTTTAAAAGGGGCCATATGTGGTGGATTGGTATAACCTAACTTAACATGATAGGAGTTATGGTGTGATGGACTTTGAGGAATAATGGTGCTTGAGTGATGCCTAGATATATATTGAGTGAGTAAACTCCTTTAAAAAAGGGTAGAAGTGAAATCCTAAATTGTTTAGAATTATGTTGTGTAAAAAGTGTGAAAATTTAGTTATGGCTTGCTCCGTCCTTAAAAGTTTAAAAGGAATGATGTTGTAAAGAGTTTGTTTAGGCTTAACCAAAGTTAGGGATAATGTGCTTAAATAAGTAAGGTCATGGAGTGTCCTTGCTGTTCACGAATTAGGCTTTCTTGAGATCTCCATTGATGGACTCACTTCGAGTGATGTATATGAAAAGTTGAGTGTTTTCAATATTCATGTTTGGATTTACTTGAAATCCTCACCTTGTGTGGTTTAGTGAGTTTGAGCAACTTAGAACCGGAGTTGTAGACTCATATGAGATCTTGAGTGATACCCTAGTGAAGGTTTGGATAGAGGTACTAGTATGTTGGCGATTTCATGTGAAGGTAGGTTCTACGTTGTATTCCTACATTACCTTATCTAATATGATGAGGCTATGAGTCTTAAAGTTCTCTAAATGGATTAATAGAACCTTTTTCGCACTTTACCCCGGTCAATGGGTTGAGTTTAGTAAAGACGGTTTATGGAAGATATCTCTTTATTGATGATAGGATCCAGATGGTTAGAAGAATATGTTACTCTTGAGTGTTGTATTATTTATAACCTTTTGAGTAGGATGGCAATTGAGTAAAATTTCTTCCTATTTGGAATTGGTACTTACTGAGTCATATGAGGGTGGTACTGCTAGATGTTAAGGACCATATACTTTTGCAAAAATGGCAAAAATGTGAGTTTGGTTGTGCTGTTAGGAGTACTTGAAAGAAGTTTTCTTGAGGGCAATAGTGAGGGCTTCCTCCTAAGGTGGGAATGGTATGCTTAGAAATCATGACTTGTAAAAATCCCGACATCCTCATCTCTTTCTTCCATTCCTATTCTAGCTCAAGAACAAGCTTAGTTGAGCTTATGTTATGTTAGGAGTCATGTGTGATTTATATGATATCAAGATTTCCCAATGATATGCATCTTCTTGAGAATTCATGTTTTTAGAGAAAATGAATTTTCATGTCTCTTGTTCCTCATGTTGATAGGCAACTAGTATAAGTAGCCTATGTGATTCATAAGGTGAATGGTTTAAATGTGCTTTTAAGAATAAATTGTATAGTTGGATTAAGTTGATATGATAGGAATGATTTAAGTTGGAGAAGGAAATTCCTCCAATGAAATGGAATAGGTCTTAACTTGCATGCATATTGAGTTTGTAGAGGTAGCCCCTATTTTCTCATGTTGTATGAGATGTGTTTTCAAATGGAGGTTCTCTCATAAGTGGTGCATTGTGTGTAATACGACATAATTTACTTCATGATGTGAATTAATAAACATGCTTGCATGTGTTCTTATGAAATGGCATGTTAGCTCCTTATGTGGTGTTGAACTTGCCTATAGAGTGAAGGAGTTAGTTCCTCCCATGTTAATTTGAATTAATGAGGGTTGTACATTTCCATAAAAAAAATTTGTGTTTTTGAATAAAGATGAGTTTGTGTGATTTGTTTCCCTCATTTTGTAGTGCATTGGTTATAATTGATCTGTTGTACTTCATGAAAATAAGATATGAGTATGTTTTAGTGAGGAATTGAGAAGTTCCTCCTTAAAAGAGTGTTATTGAACATGGAAACTTGCGTATGAGCTTTATGATGGATCCTGAGTATGTTATGAGTAGGAGAAGGTAGTTCCTCCTTGAACATAACTAAACATGGTAATATCATGCATATAGATTGATATATGTAGTTCCTACTTCTTTATATTTGCGTTGCCTATGTTGAATTGGAGTTTAAGTTCCTCTTTTTTTAAATGATGCTCATTGTGTGTGGTGTACCTTTGAGTTTACATCACTATGACGATTACATGCTTGTTGGTCTACTAGTTTGAGTTTTTGATTCCTTAAGATGTTTTAAGTGTCATTCGGGGATGAATGTTCCCAAAGAGGCGATATTGTAACACCCCGTGCGAAATAGTAAGACCTAACTAAGGCTTGACTAAATCTAGTAAGTTTAAATTGAGCGTCATATTTTAGTTTGTAGTTCGAAGTTGTTTAAATGATGTAAAATGTCTATTGAAGTTAGGTTGGTGATTTTAGAGGTCAAACGTCAAGAAATGACCATGACGTTCGGAAACTAGTCATTTGAACTAGTTAGCTGTAAAGGTCTTGTTGTTGAAAATTGGAGTCTTATATGAGGGTGAAAACTAGTAGAAATAACTCTCATACTTATATGTACATGTTTAGGGGTTAAATGATCGGGTACGACTACTTCAAGGACCATCCAAGGGGTCCTTAAAGAGGACTCCAGCACTGCCCTAAACTTGTCAAAAACAACTTGGTTCACGGAGGGATATCACGCCCCGTAGACCAGTCCACGCCCCATAGGTCATGGGCGTGGGTTAGGACTTAGCTTAGGAAGGCTTGGTCTTCAATTGTAAGCCAGAACCTCAAACCACAGACTCCCAGGATGATCTGTGAGTGGAAGCACGGTCCACGAGTGGTGGGAGTGGGTCAAGGGCTGCAATGGTATCAAGAAGTTGGTCAAGGTAAGTGAGGTTCAACTTCAAATGGTCATATCTCATAGCTCAAAATGAATTAGGATGTCCATTACCTATACAATTAAAGATTTATGAGTCCTTTTTCCAATGCCACCGAGTTCGCCTAATTCCAATTTCAGAGTAAAAGTTATACCCAAAATAGTGAAGCACTTTCAATCCCCAAACATGAGACCAAACCATGGACAATATATCAATCTACGGTCCATGGATGGGGATCCATAGATGCTGCCAGTTTTGGTAAGTTTATCTTAAGTTGGGGTTTGGGAATCAAGTTAGCTAATTAATTAAGGGCTTAGGGGATTGGTTAAGTGGTCAAATAACCTCCTATAAATAGTTAATAGGACCCTCAAATTAATCCATTAATTCACAACAAGTCAAGACCCCAAATCATAACTAACTTTACCACCGAAGTTTCTCCAAAACTCATATCTCAAAAACCTCCATTGAAAACCTAAAAGAAGATCAAGCAAAGCTTGAATATGGAAGCTTTTTAAAAGGATTTTCATGGATATGTATACCTAAGGTATGGGAGCTCTTTATTCTTGGTTAGCTATCACCAAGAAGCCTCTTCAACTATGTTTTCAAATTCCCCAAATTCGAAATTTTCATCCAAAGCATGGGTCACCTTCTAAAAACGTTTCAATTAATAAATTATGATTGCTTATGATTAGATATATTCAATCATGGGTAAATTCATGTCGTATTGATAGTTTTTGAATAAACCCCAAAGACCCATGTTCTTTCCCTTCTTTCTTAATTGTAAGCCCTTGTATTATCAGAAGTAAACCTTAATAAAATTAATTAGCTTGTTCATGATTATATATGAAGGTTTATGGATGAATTTAGGTAATGTCTATGGTTGTTGAAAAAATTCCCCATAAGACCTATGATTTCCTTTCTTTCTCAAATCAAAACGCTAGTATGCTTTGATTAATGAATCAAGGGTCAGAATCTAGTATGTTTCTATGTAATTCAATATTGTATTATGATGTTTCACTATATGATGAATGAATATCATGAAGTTAGGGTTGAATCTTGAAGAAATCCTTAATGATATGAATGAATGTTTTCAATTTGATTATAGTTTAATGTTGACTTGTTTATCCACTTATGGTGGAGGTGCTTGTTCTATACTCTTATATTGAATTGTTGTTCCACTTATAGTGGAGGTGCTTACTTGAATTATGAATTGTCGTGTTGAGTGTTGTTCCTCTTCCCTACAACCCTACTTTGGTCAAGTATGCTATGATATGAACAAGTATGCAATAATATGATATGAACATGAATATTATTCTATTATATGAATGTTATGTCATGATATGAATAAGAATTTTATCATATGATTATGTTAGTGTTAATATGTTGAATGAAAAAGGAAATTCTCCCAAATAGTATATGAATATGATACGAAGGAACATTCCTACATGTTCTTGGTTTCCATTAATGAAAGGATTGTTCTCATCTTGAGCTATACACTATATGAGTAGTTAAGGCCTTAAAGCATTCTTTATGAACTAATGCATAACTAAAGGCTTAATGATAATTTAAAGGAAATTATGCTTAGCATCGAGTGGATATGATTATGATATAGATTCATTCACGCTAGTAGTTGGGTTCACATTACGGTGTCTTATGAGATGGAAACCCGCAAGATAGAAGTATAAGGTTTCTAGAAGTAATATCCATATCCCATAACTATGTACCCCACATAGGTCTTAGCTAGTGGATCCACATTATAGCTAGGTATGTTCTTTTCAACTTAGGCAAGTGAAACACCTCTTTTCGGTGTGGGGTAGAGCACCAGATTCTATGTAGCTTACATGGTCTATGTCGGTTATGGATAATATACCTATGTTACGAATATGAATTTATATTTGAATATGACTTCTGAATACGAATATGAAAACTAACTTGGTCTTCTTGAAGGGCACTACTTAGTGTAGGCAAGGGTATGGGACTTTACCTATACATTGCACAAGTGGGTTCTATGAGTAATTCTTGTGTGATTCACTTATGTATATTGACTTAAGTATGATGTTAAGGCGGGTTTCAATTATTACGATATTGATTATGTATATGACTACACTTATGTCTTCTTAATGGCTTTACTTAGTATATATGGGGGCATGAGACTTTATATGTACATTTCACAAGTCAATTTGAATGGGGGTCATGGGTGGTGTCTTTATGATATGATGTTAATTGAACTCATGATTCTATTCCAATATGATGATTTATGAATTGTTGTATGCTCTCTTGAGTTATTACTATGATTGACTTTCCTTATAATTCAAGTAACATATATATGATTGTATCCTTTTCGGTGACTATTGATTATATTGAGGTCTAAAGGTGAAGTGCATGGCTAAGGTAGTTTCAAACGGGTGCTTAGTATGGTTGGTATTATGGGATGCCAACCACACATTTCACATATATTCCCTTGGGGTTACTAAGGTAACAACTTTACTATTATATGATTATGAATGTGATAATTGCTTATGTTGCACATTATAAATGCATAATATTTACCATATATTGAGTGTCTCTTAAGGGTTATTGATCTAATGACTATTTAATAATGAGATAATCTTGGTATTTTTCTTGTATTTTTATGTGATATTGGAGGTTATGTATTGTTGAGATTGAGGTGTGTGTTATCTTGATTGTTGGAGACTATGCTTGTTATAATTTTATAATTAAATGTATGTGAGTTGCCTTATTGGTTGCATTGTCCAACTATTCCCAAAATGGTGTTCAAAATAGCATATTTCATGATAGCCAATGAAATGTCCATTTTAAAGCATGTTTTTATGCATGGCTTCCATACTTAGTATGTTTTCGTGCTAACCCCTTCTTTTCTACATTTTTTTTACAAAGCGTAGGGTTTGGAGAGGTGATGTTCTGTACTTGGTATACAGGTTTCCAAAGAGCTTGGAGATGAAGACTATGGAGTTCTCATAGTTTTGAGGACGAACCCACCTTATTGTCCCTTATGTTTGTACTTTATGTTTTTAGACTTTGTAAGGTCTGTGTCCCTAAGTTTGGTATTCAAGAGTTTTATTTAAGTAATGAGATGGTTTGAGACATAGTGTCATGGATACTCTTTCATTTTTATAAGAGACTTCGATTATAAAGAAAAGTTTTAATTTTCCACATTTTTCTACGTCTTATGCCATGATGAATATCATAAGGGATTGTATGAGACCCTTCGGGGTCAAGTACGTTGTGTTACGGATAGGGCGTGCTCTTGGGTTGAGACAATTTTTGCATTTATTGACTTTTTTTTAGGAATCACACAATTTTTTTAATTTTTCGTTTGTATTGGTCCATGAATCTAGGACCCAGAGCACCTTAAATTTTTTTCTCAAAAAACTATATGAGGACCTCTTTATTGAATTAGGAAACCAGCACATGTACTCTAATCATTTTTTTCATGCCCATTTTTGTATCTAAAGGCCCTTTTGTAGAAATCGTGCAAATCCCTCAATTGTATTTGTGTGTATTAGACCATAGATCTAGCGCCAGGGCACCCAAATATTTTTACTCAAAAACATTATGAGGACCTTCGTATTGATTTAGGGAACCATCACGTGCACTCACACTATTTTTTTCTCCCCCGTTCCGCATCTACAAGCCTTTTTTTAAGAATCACACAACTTCCTCATTCGTGGGTATAAGCCTATGGATCTTACGTCCGCAGCACCCAAAAAAAATTATAAGAAAATTTATAAGGACCTCCATATTTAGTTTGGAAACCATCACGTATTCACACCATTTATTTTACGCCCATTTCCGCATCTACATGCCCCTTTTTAGGTCTCAAACTATAGAATTTCCAGAATGGAAGTGGCAGTTGATTAATATGGACTTTATCACAGGCTTGCAAAGATCTCGTAGGAAACATGATTCTATTTGGGGGGTTGTCGATAAAATGACAAAGTCAAACTATTTCTTACCAGTAAAGACTACTTATTCAGCCGAGGATTATGCTAAGTTGTACCTTCAAGAGGTGGTGAGACTTCATGGAGTTCTAGTCACCATTATTTCAGATAGAGGCGCACAATTTAGTGCACAATTCTTGAAATCTTTCCAGAGTGTACTATCTAGACCTTAGAAGATATGTTGAGAGATTGTGTGATCGACTTCAAAGGGAATTGGAAATATCACATACCTCTCATTGAGTTTTCTTACAACAACAGTTACCATTCAAGTATCTAAATTTCTTCATATGAAGCTCTTTATGGAAGAAGATACAGATATTATATTGGGTGGTTCGAGGTTGGTGAAGCAGGGTTAATAGGACCAGATCTATTCCACCAAGCCATGGAGAAGGTGAAGATGATTCAAGAGATATTAAAAATGGCACAAAGTCGCCAAAAGTCCTACATAGATGTTAGGAGGAGGCCGATAGAGTTTGAGGTGGATGATTGGGTGTGTATGAAGGTTTCACCCATAAAGGGTGTTATGAGGTTTAGTAAGAAGGAGAAACTTAGTCCCCGATATATTGATCCTTACAGAATCTCCAAGAGAGTAGGAAATGTAGCTTATGAGTTGGATCTACCCTAAGATTTAGCGACAGTTCATTCGATATTCCATATTTCTATGTTTAAGAAGTGCTTGGGCAATCCTTCAGTGATTGTACCAACTAAGGATGTTGGGACTAAGGATTGTTTATGCTATGAAAAGATCTCGGTCAAGATTTTAGATCGCCAAGTTCTCAAGTTAAGAACAAAGGAAGTGACATCAGTCAAGGTCCTTTGAAGGAACCAATTCGTTGAAGAAGCGACTTGGGAAGATGAGGAGGATATGAACAAGAGATATCCAAATCTCTTTGAATTCGGAGAGAATGAAGATCAAGGTACTAAATTCTCTTCTTAGCACTTTACAAGACTATGTGTAAGCATGTCATTACTTGCTTTTGTTGTTGAGTGCTAAAATGATATTACTACCCTTAGCTTAGTGAAAGAGTTCTCATTCGAGGACGAATGTTCCGAAGAGGGATATATTTTAACATCTCGTAATTCAAAATAGTTGGAAATAATCCAAGAAACCAAAAATAATCACTTTTGGAAATAAAGGGGAAAATCTGAAAATTTCCTAAGTTTAAAAAGTGAGTTTCAGTCATTTTCAAATGGTCATAACTTTTAACTCAAGAAGAGTTAGTGGCAGTTCTTTATATAGATAGAAATCCCTTGGGAAGATCTTTCAAACGGCTCCATGTTTGCTAATATTTATGTCATAATGATGGAGATATGCCTTTCGAAAGTTCGGCTATTGGACTGAGGGAAGTCCAATCTATATTTTAGTAAGGGCAAAGTAGTGTTTTCACCATACTATTTACTAATTCGATCTGTATTGAGTTGGGGCATCATCACGTATACTTACACTATATATCATTCCCATTTCAACATCAACAGGACCATATTTAGTAATCATAAAAATCCTTAATTTTTCATGTGTATAAGCCCAAGGATATGGCATTGTAGGACCAAAAACCCTTTTTTCAAAAAACTCAATGAGGACCTTTGTATAACTTTAGAAACTGTCACGTAAACTCACACCATTTTTTCGCGCTCGTTTTCGTGTATGCAACACCTTTTTAGAAATAGCGCAAATTTCTCAATTTTTGTATTAGCTCATTGATCTAATATTTAGAGCACCCAATTTTTTTCTAAGGACCTCTCTACTTAGTTGAAACAATCTCGTATCCTCACAATATTCTTTTCCTGCCCATTTTCACATCTACAAACCTATTTTAGATTCACACAAATTCCTCAATTTTTCTTGTGCATTAGCTTATGGATCTGACACCCGGAGAACCCATAAAGGTCTTCTGAAAAAACATTGTGATTAGTTTTGGGAACCATCACATATGGTCACACCATTTTTTCGCAACCATTTCCATATTTACATGCCCTTTTTTAAGAATCACATAAATTTATTTATTTTTTGTATGTATAAGCCTATGGATTTTGTGCCCAGAAAACCTAATTTTTTTTTGACAAACTCTGTATTATGTTGGGGAAGCATAGCCTATAATTACACCAACTTTCGGGTCGATTTCTACATCTAAATACCTTTTTTTAGAAAATGCATAAATTTCTCAATTTTTCGTGTGTATTAGCCCATTGATATGATGTAAGAGGCACCCAAAAAAACTACTCCAAAAAAATTTAGGAGGACCTTTTTATTTATTTGGGGAACCGTCACGTATACTCACACCATTTTTATGCACCGAGTTCCGCATCTATCCACCCTTTTTGAATTTTGCAATTTCTTGTGTGTATTAGCAAAAAAAATATTCTAAAAAAATTTATGACCTTTGTATTGAGTTGGGCAACCATCATGTATATTCACACCATTTTATTCACTCTCATATTCGTATCTACAACCTCTTTTGTAGAAATAACACAAATTGTGTAATTTTTGGTGTGTATTAGCCTATAAATCTGGAGCTAGGAGCATCTAAAAAATTTTTTTCTCAAAAAACATTATGAGGACATCTATATTAATTTGGGAACTATCACATATACAAACACATTTTTCCGCGCCCATTTCCGCATCTACTAGTTCTTTTAGGAACCGCACAAATTCATCAATTTTTTCGTATGCCATGGATTTGGCAGCCGGAGCATCAAAACTTTATTACTCAAAAAACTTTATGAGTACCTTTGTATTGAGTTGGGGAATCATCATGTATACTCACACTATTTGTTTTCTCGCCCATTATTGCATCTACATGTCTCTTTTTTGGGGAATCGCGCTAATTCTTCAATAGCTCACGTATTAGTCCATGGATCTAGCTCCTGAAGCACCCAAAATGTTTTTCTCATAAAAATTTATGGTGACTTCCATATTGAGGTGGGAAACAATCACGTATACTCACACCATTTTTTTGCACCCATTTCTGCATCTACATGCAATTTTTTACAATTCTCTCAAATTCCTCAATTTTTCGTGTGTATTAGCCTATAAATCTGGCGTCCCGGAGCACCCATAATTATTTTCTCAAAAATATTATGAGGACCTTTATATTGAGATGTGCAACCATCGCCTATACTCACACCTTTACGCGTTCATTTTCGCATCTACGTGCCCTTTTTTAGGAATCACTCAAATTCATCTAATTATTATTTATTATTCCATAGATCTGACACCTGAAGCACCCAAAACATATTCAAAAACTTTATGAGAACCTCCGTATTGATTTTGAGAACCAACACATGTACTCACAATTTTTTTTTGTGCCCATTTCTGAATCTACAGGCTTTTTTTACGAATCACATAAATTCCTCAATTTTGTGCATATTTTCCCATGAATCTGGCACGGGAGAACCCAAAAAACTTTATGATGACCTCCGTATTGAGTTGAAGAATCATAACCTATACTCACGCCTTTTTTGCGCTCATTCCTTCATCTATAGGGCCTTTTTAAGAATCACACAAATTTCTAAATTTTCGTGTACACTAGCCCATGAATCAAGTGCCTAGAGCACCCAAAAACGTTTTCTCAAAACAGTGTATGAGGAACTTCGTATTCAGTTAGAGAATCATCATGTGTACTACCATTTTTTCGCACTTATTTCCGCATCTACATGCCTTTTTTAGGAATCTCTCGAACTCCTCAATTTTTCGTGTGTATTGATCCATGGATTTTGTGCCTTGAGAACCCAAATCTGTTTTCTCCAAAACATTTATAAGAACCTATTATGGGTGTGAAACTAATCACCTAGATCACACCATTTATTTTTCGGCATATTTCGCTCTCCATGTTCCATTTTAGAAATCTCACAAATTTCTCAATGTTTTGTGTGTATTAGTCCATGGATCTGATGTTAGGAGCACTCAAAAAAATTCAAAATACTTTATGCGGACCTTTATATTTATTTGGGGAACTATTACGTATACACATACCATTTTTTGCACCTATTTTCGCGTCTACAAGCCCTTTTGTAGGAATCGCGCAAATTTCTTAATTTTCGTGTGTATTAGCTCATGGAGCAGGCGCCTGTAAAACCCAATTTTTTCACTAAATAAACTTTATGTGGACCTCTGAATTAATTTGGAAACCATCATGTATCCTCACATCATTTTTTCGCGGACAAATCTGCATCTATAGGCCCTCTTTAATAATCGCAAAAATGAAATTTGTATGTATTAGCCAACGGATCTTGTGCCTGGAGCACCCAAAAAGAATTCTCAAAAACCTCCATAAAGAACCTCTGTATTGAGTTTGGGAACCATCACGTATACTCACACCATATTTCATGCCCATTTGTGCATCTACAGGCCCATATTTAGTAATCGCAAGAATCCTTAATTTTTCGTGTGTATAAGCACAGGGAAGATATGGAGCGTCGTTAGACCCTACAAGTTGTTTTTTAATCAAAGAAAAAATAATGAGGGGACCTTTGTAAACTTACGCAACTATACGTCTACTCACCCATTTTTTTGCGCCCACGATTTTCAGTGTATGCATGCCTTTTTTTATACAATCGCAAAAAGTCCTCAATTTTTGTATTAGCTCATGATCTAGCATCTAGAGGCAAATAATTGTTTTCTCAAATTAAACTTATGAGGACCTCTACTAGTTGGAAAAACCATAATTATACTACACCATTCTTTTCGTGTTTATTTTCGCATCCACAAACCCTTTTTTAGATTCTCACAAATTTCTCTATTTTTCTTGTGCTAAATTAGATTATGGATCAATAGCCCGGAGAACCAATAAATGTTTTTTGAAAAAAACATTATGATTGAGTTTGGTAACCATCACATATGGTCACACCATTTTTTCGCACCCAATTTCGCATTTTTGGGCCCTTTTTTAAGAGTCGCGCAAATTCCTTGATTTTTCGTATGTATAGCCTATGAATTTTGTGCACAAAGAACCCAATATTTTTCTCAAAAAAATTTATGACGACCTCCGTATTAAGTTAGGGAACCATCATGTATAAATTACACCAATTTTTTAGCACATTTTTGCATTTACATGCCTCTGTTTTAGAAATCGTGTAAATTCCTCAATTTTCGTATGTATTAGCCAATGGATATGATGTCAGGAGCACCCAAATATTTTTCTCAAAAAACATTAGGAGGACCTTTTTATTTATTTGGGAACCGTAGCGCATGCTCACACCCTTATTACGTGCCCATTTCCGCATCTATTGGTCCGTTTTTAGAAATCGCACAAATTTCTCAATTTTTCACGTTTATCAACACAAAAAAATTCTCAAAAAATTTATGAATTTTGTATTGGGTAGGACAACCATCATGCATACATACACCATTTTATTCGCTCCCATTTTCACATATACAGTCCCTTTTGTAGGAATATCGCGTATTCTATAATTTTTCGTGTGTTATAGCCCATAGATCTGGCGCTTGGAGCACCCAAAAAATTCTCAAAAAACATTATGAGGACCTCTGTATTTTTTTGGGGAACTATCACGTATACACAATCAGTTTTTCGAGCCTAAATCTGCATCTAAAGGCTCTTTTTATGAATCACACAAATTCATCAATTTTTGGCATGCCATGAATGTAGCGTCAGGAGCACCAAAATTTTATTTCTCAAAAAACTTTATGAGGACCTTCATATTTAGTTGGGAAATCATTACTTATACTCACACCATTTGTTATATCGCCTATTTTTACATCTACATGCTCTTTTTTGGGAATCACTCTAATTCCTCAATATCTCGTTTGTATTATCTCATGGATCTAGCTCCCGAAGCACCCAAAATGTTTTTCTCAAAATTTTGTATTGAGTTGAGAAACCATCACCTATACTTACTCATTTTTTCCCATTTACACATCTATGGACCATGTTTTAGAATTCACGCAAATTCCTCAATTTTTCGTGTTAGTATACATAATGGTTCCCCAACTAACTGAGGAGGTCATCATAAAGTTTTTTAGGTTCTTCGGATGCCAAATCCATGGATAATGTACACATGAAACAAAGAATTTGTGCGATTCATAAAAAGTTTATGTAGATGGGGAAATAGGCATGAAAAAAATTGTTTGAGTATATGTGATGGTTTCCAAAATTAATAAACATGTCCTCATAAATTTTTTGAAATTATTTTTTGGGTTATTTATCTCAATGGAATAATACACAAAACATAGAGAAATTTGCGATTCCTACAAAAGGACATGTATATGCAGAAATGGGTACAAAAAAGGTGTGGGTATACGTGATGGTTGCACAACTCAATACAGATTTATTCATAAATTTTTTGAGGAATTTGTGCAATTCCTAAAAAAAGGCCTGTAGATGCGGGAATTGGCGCAAAATATAGTGTGGTGTCACATGGCACGCGAATAGGGTTCCACTGTCACATAAACTAAAAGGAAAAGGGTAAAAAATAACCTTAAACTATCTGAAATAGCTCATGTTTAACCTTAAACTATATTTCAACTCAAAAATATTTGGTCAAACTATTGGGTCAAAAATGTCTTTCTTATTAACGAAAGCTGTTAAATCTCACATGAATGTCACATTGCAAGGCAATAGGATTCCACTGCCACATTGATAAATCCCTAAATCTTAATTACTCTTTTTCCCCCTCATTTCATTGTTTTCCAGAAACTATTTCACCCCTTCACCCTCATTTCGCGGCTAGGGTTTCACAGTTTTCTTCGTTGTTGGGTTTGAAAAGGATATTCGAGGTTGTTAATAAGTAAATCCTTTCTTCTTATTTTCTTATGTCTACAACCACAAATATCCACTTTGAACCCGGCACCAAAGAAAGAAACCCTAACCGTGAAATGAGAAAAAAATTGTAAAATCCTAACTATCATGATTTGAAATCATAAACATAAAAAAATAAGAAAAAATATTTACTAACCACAACCACGAATGTTCACTTTGAACTAAAGCCTGTAGAAAGCTATGAAACTGAGCCGTGAAATGAGGGAAAAGTTGTGAAATCCTAAGTATCATTCTTTGAAATCGTAAACATAATAAAATAAAATAAAATATTAACTAACCTACCACCATAACCCTAGTAGCGAAATATGGGAGACTGGGTGAAATCGTGACCCAAAGTCCCCCTGACCTTGACGCATCGTGCCTCGAGGTCCTCCTCCCCCACCCCAGACCTCGAGGTATCGTTCCTAAAGTTCCTCCTCCACTCCCCGACCTCGAGGTGTTGTGCCCCGAGGTCCACCTCCCTTATCCCCCGACCTTGAGGTGTTGTTTCCCGAGTTCCTCTTCCCCCACCCCCGACCTCGAGGCTTCATTCCCCGAGGTCCCCCTCCCCCACCTCCCAACCTCGAGGCACCATGCCACGAGGTCCTCGAGGCGCTATGCCCAAGGTCCTCCTCCCCCACTCCACGACCTCAAGGCGTCGTGACCCGAGGTCTTCCCCCATTCCCCGACCTCAAGTCGTCGTGCCCCGAGGTCCTACCCCCGACCTCGGGCACTGTGGCTTGAGGTCCCCCTCCACCAAACCACCCCTGACCTCGAGGCTTCGTACCCCGAGGTCCCCCTCCCTCCACCCACCCCCGACCTCAGGTACTTGGCGAAAGCGTCACCCTCTTGCCATTAACACTAAATCCTAAGGCTTCGTGCTTGCGGTCCCCCTCCCCCAAAAAAAACTTTGATCTTGAGGCTTCGTGCTCCGAGGTCCCCCACCACCCCCCAACCTTGAGGCTTTGTGCCCCAAGGTCCTCCTCAACCCCCATTACTGCTCCACCTCCAAACCTTGAGGTGCCGTGGCCCGAGGTCCCCCCAGCCCCACCCTCGACCTCAAGACGTCGTTCCCCGAGGTTCTTCTCTCTCCAACCCCTGACGTCAAGGCATCATTCCCCAAGATCCCCCTCACCTCCACCTTCAACCTCAAGGCGTTGTGCCTTGAGGTCACCCTTCCCTTCACCCCCGACCTCGAGGCGTTGTGCCCCAAGGTCCATTCCCCTCCCCTCAACCTAGACCTCGAGACATTGTGCCCCAAGGTCCATTCTCCCCACCCCCGACGTCTAGGCGTCGTGCCCCAAGGTCCACCCCTCCCCCTCCTCAACCTCACCCCTGACCTCGAGTAGACGTGAACCGAGGTCCCCTAACCTCGAGGCATCATGCCCCGAGTCCTCCCCTCCCCTTTTCCCCATCCCCGAACCTCGAGGCGTTATGCCTCGAGGTCCCTATCTCTACCCTCGACCTCAATACGTTGTGCCCCTAGGTCCCCCCCCCCCACCTCCAACCTCGAGGCGTCGTGCCACGATGCTCCACTACCCTCCCTCCCCCCTCCATACCCCTCCCCATGACCTCAAGGCGTCGTGCATCGAGGCCCTTCCTCCCCCACCCCCGACCTCGAGGCCCATGCCCCGAGGACCCCTACCTCCTCGAGGTGTTTTTTTCCGAGGCTTCGGACTCAACCCCCACCCCGACCAGGAGGCACCTTAGCCTAGGCCCCCATCCACTCACCTTTCGGCCAACCTCGTTCCTTCGCCCAACGTAGTATCCACCTTATTTTAATTATAAAATTATTTGAGAAAACTAATTCTAAAAGTCGACTATTGTTTTCAAAAATATTTTGGAAGTTTTTATTCAACAAGATATTCAAAACTTATTAACAGTTAACCTTTAATTTCAATCAAATTTGTTTTTAACACAACTAATCAAAATTGATAAATTATCAACTAAAAATATTGATCAACTATAAAAATTAAAAAAAAAGTTATTTCAAAATAAATAAAAATGTTTTTATTCCTTGAAAAGTTTTTTGAAAATAAGATAAAGTTAGTCATATTGATTAGTCAAGTGGAATATCATTTGATTGAAATTATAAGGCAAAGTACATTAACGCAAGAATGGTTTCTTTAGGAGGATTTAATTAACTTACACTAGTTAAAGTGTTATAAACATATTTGTATTATAGTGAATGTCTAATTGTGTAGTCCTTGTAGGATATGGTTAGGAATCCTACTTGGGGACCAAGTAAGGTTTCCCCTATAAATAAAGGGGTTTTTCTTCATTGTAAAGAAGATTTGTGAAAGATCTATGAATCTGAATATTACTTTAAGGAGAATTAAGAAATCTTTTCTTTTTCCTACTTTATTTATCTTTCTAAATTTATATAGTTTCAAAAACGTTATAGCCACAATTGTTATCTTAAAAGAATTATGAAGAAGTCGGGAAAAGATGCAAAAGATATCTTGCATAAGTAGCAATAAGGTGTTGTAATAAGGTCTTATACTGCGAGGTAGGATTGATCTATGTTATAATTATTTATTGTAACAGATATAGATGGTACATTATAAAAGTAAGTATTAAAGAGGACTTGTTGACTTTCTAACGTTTTTATTTCAACCTTATATGAGGTATGGTAACTATTAAGCTATAATTATTAAAACTATAATGTTAATCTAATAAATCAATAATCTCAATTTGTGTGTAAAATAATGACATCCATATTAATGATCATATAAAGTGATAAAATACAGTTATTTGAAGGCTTGAGGTTGAGCCTCATGTTGGTAAGACGAATAGATTAGGTTTTATCTCACCAAAGAATAAGACGATGGATTTATTGTTCAATCGCACAAAGTGAGGGTTTTAAGACATTGGGTTAAACTCTGATTGCACCATGATAATAAGATATTGGGGTCCAAGACCCTAGATTGATGACCCAAGACACTTTATATGGATAAGACATTAATTTGAGTTTAATGCACCATATTGATGATAAAATCAGACTTAAAAGAAAAACTAATGTGTTTATTGATAAGTAATGAGATTTACTGAAATTTGCTCCATTATGCAATGTGGAATGTAATAGTAGTGCATAAATGTTGAAAGAAGCCAAGTTATTTAATAATGCACATAAATATGGAATGAGGTACTAAAAGCTATCATAATTTGATATGCTCAAGGTTTGTGTTCCATTCAATCAAGAAGAGAACTGTTCATAAAATGTTAAATGAATATAAATCATTCTCAAAGGGAATGAGGTGTGTTAAGCCACTATGGCTGGGCATGGGAAGATTTCGGATATTTGGATGAGTGGTATGACCAAGAAAGGAATGTCTCTAAGAAGACCATATATTATAGAAAAGTTTCATGTTTTCATATTCAAGCGTTGTATTGGGACAAAAGAATTAGTGGCATGATGGCACCATCTATGGTTAAATAACGACAAGTTTGCTAATTCCAAGCTTTCTTTGTTTGACACGATTGTCTGGGGAACGTTAGTCGATAAGTTTAGATGAATTATGACAATCCATGGAAGACCTAAAAATTCTTTTCAATGGCAAATTTTCTTGTTACTACTTGTTAGGCAAGGCAAGTTAATGTGAGACCATCATAAACGAAAGGTTGAGATTGAAATCTCCTGCGTTCTAGGAACGTATATAAATATTTGTGGGACTTATTCATATTACCGAGTGATATGTGTAGATACTTAATGTTCCTAATAGATGTTTCTTCTATATGGTCTCATTGTGCCTATTATTATCGCCACAACTTGATGTGTGCAAAAAAATGTGTTGGCACAAATAATATGTGACATGCACAATGTCGTCAGATTAGTTCATCAATGATGGGATCCCACTCACCTTTAAAGGTTTAAAAAATTTAGAAGAAATAAATCTGAAAATTATTATTGGAGTAAAAATGAAATTTACTCATGGAATAGGTAAATCAGAAATTTACTAAACCAAAAGGCAACATGGCGTAGTAAACATGGAGTTTACGAGTACAAATAAATTTTATTAGTTGCATGAAGAATTTGATCATTCCCACGATGTGCATATTGAGTAATGACAACATTTGAAAAATTAGAAGATTCTTAAAGAATTTTGACATTGCTTGTTGTCGTGATTAAAGTTGATTAGATCAACTAAAGTTGGAACTAAATCACTAAATTCTGAAAGTATAAAAGGTGAATATGGTCTCGTTTCACCTATTCATGTAATATGATAAAGAGATTGCATCGATAAGATAATCACATGGGTGTTTGTGTTTCAAACTGTAGTTTGGACATTCATAAATTGTTTGTGCAAAAATATTGGTAAGAGTACATTTCAGAATATGTAATCAGCAAAATTTATCTGATAATATGATAAATACTCAAGATGTTGTAACATAAGTGTCGGAGATAGTGAAATCATTCTGGGTGAAAATAAAAGCTCCATGTGTTGATCTCAAATATTGATATGCTACAAAAAGTAATTGTATGCATCAAAAATAAAATTATGATCAGATTTTCTTCAAATGATTTATGTCAGGGACTAAATTTTTTATCTAAGTTTTTGGTATGTAGTATATAATCAATGGAATTTATAAGATTCAAATTTTACAAAAGCTTGAGACTATATGTTAGTTGTTCTATAAAACATAAGGGGGGGGGGGGTTTGAAGGGACACAAAAGTTGTAAATACTCCTACTGAATGTATCTTAGGATAGAGTCTATGACATGCATGCCGAATGATAGGACTAATCAATTCTAACTTAAAATAATCCTTGAAAAGGGGGGAGGATTAAAAAGAATCAAAATGATCATAATAAGAGATAAGTGCTCTTCGAGAGCCTCGACATAACACTTATAAAATATCATGAGAGGGTTAGCTCACTAAAAATAATGAAGTGATGAGATTCTCAATAAGTTAGTGTCTATTGGCATCGATTACAAATGATATAAGTTGCGAATCTTTGATACCATAGCGTGCAGTATTGTAAACGATTATGGGATATGAATGCTACATCTATTAAAGCATGCTTGTTGTTAGAAATAATTATCAAGTGAAAAAGTGAAATGATGCATCTTGGTAAGCTTAAGGCTTATTTGACTTGCAATTAGGCACTAGAAGATGGAATAGATTATAATATTGAATGTTGTCACTTGATTTAAAATGATTTATGAAAATATACAATGGGTTCAAAATCTAAAGCATATACAAGTTTTTGGAAACTTGTCGTAATCCTCGTAAGGTAAAATTAGATTCAAAATGCATAGATAGAGCATATTACATGTATTATTATGCAAATTGATAACTATTTGAAACTCTTGAAAGTTTACAAAAGGCAATAGATTTTTTGCTAAAGAAGTTAAAGTAAGGAACTTGGAGAAATCTTTTGACCTGAAAGGAAGATCATAAAAGAGATAGTCGAGAAAGATATTTCGTTCAAGGTTTTTCTACACTCATGAAGCTCCCAGAATGTGAATCCAACATGCAAGAGGTATGTTCAGTAATTATTATTGTTGATTATTCACCAAGTTCTTCTATCAACTACAACTTCAAGAAGATGGTGCAACAAACCTGGAAAAATGAAGATTCTAGTCTCTGAATGATGTTGTCATTAGCGGGATTCATACGCATGTACTCTTTTTTTCTCACAAGATTTTGTCCCACTAGGTTTTCATGTAAGGTTTTTAATGAGGCATTGATAATGAGTATTATTTAGATAGGTGTACTCTTTTTCCTTCACTAGATTTTTTTCCCACCGGATTTTATCTAGTAAGATTTTAACAAGGCACATAATCTACTGCACATTAAAGGGGGAGTGTTATAAATATATTTGTATTATAGTGAATATCTAATTGTGTGGAGTCCTTGTTGGATATGGTCAGGAATCCTACTTGGGGACCAAGTAAGGTTTCCCCTATATACAAAGGGGTTTTCCTTCATTATAAAGAAGATTTGTGAAAGAACTATGAATCTCGAATATACTTTAAGATAAATAAGAAGTCTTTCTCTTCTTCCTACTTTATTCTTCTTCTAAATTTATATAATTTCATAGCATAAAGTAAGATTATGCAAATGATTTCGATTAAAACAAGATACAAAAGAAGTAAATCACTTTTTCGGGGATCTACTAAGAGTTTGAGCCAGCATAGGTTTTGGATCTGCTGCTGCACTTTGGGCTTCGGCCCATGTACTACATATCTGTGAATACTAGTGTATATCATCTACTTTCTTTGTATATTGGACATATACAACCAAATTTACACCTGTATCATAGGTATGTCGGCTGTTTATCAACTCCATTTCTTGCATACTTGATTCCATTTAACTCGAACAAGATGAAGTTGACTCGATGAATATCATTTGGGTTTCAACCAAATCGAAATGTAAAGATGACTGGATGAGTCTCTACTTTGAACATTACATACACTTTCAAAAATATTAATATGAATATTTCACCATGAAGTGAAGAAATCAAGAAAACAGAGAAGTTGCAGTAGAAACAGTATTGCTTGAGTGACTAGAAATTGAATAAGTGTTACGAGGGTAAAATGAAATTCTGGGATTGGTATATGAAAATTGTAGTTGTTTCGGCCATAATTGGAGGTTCCATGGAGTTTTTCATGATTAAGACTGGATTTTATGATGAAGTGACTGTTCTATAAAAGCGGAAAAGAAAGCCTGGGAGAATTCTCCTGAAGCCAAGGGTGTTAGAGACGCTCTTAATCAATGGAGACATCAGGATGCAGAAGTAAGAAAGGATTCTTAGATCTGTCACATTGGTTAGAGAATTATAAGGCAACTCAGGGATTGACTTTGAAGGGAAATAGACCTGACGTAGTGCTTTTTTGGGCTTGCTCCTATTTATATTTCTCTTCGAATGTTTCTTGAAGAGAGTTTTGCAACTAACAACTGATTGATTGTTTCATCAACTTGGTTGTGGTCACTTCCTTTCTCTTTCAAGATTAGTACTTTGCTTTCCTAGATCGGCATGGTTAAGAGAAACAATCGGTTGCACCTCTGAGAAAAATAGTGGACTAGATAGACATTTGAGGAAAAAAAACTACTATCACAGATAGAGGAAATGTTGGCATCATAGCCTCTATGGTTATTACAAGTATACATGCGCAGAGAGGAATCAGTTACTACAGAGAGCTTTTGTTTGAAGTATCAACTGTGCACTCAACATTAGTCTATACTAACACTAAATCTTAAAGAAATAGCAGCAAAGGAGCAATATGTTTCAAGCAAGAATCCTAGTAGCAAAAACATACATCTATCTATAAAGGATTCTCAAGCCAAAGATTTCATTGATTAAAATAAAGACTCAATCTGTTATATGCTTAAACGATGGACTCAAAGACTGATTAAAGCACTCAATCGAAGTAAGAAAGATCAGTCTATGCGATGAAGATCCACAAACGAGTAAACCAATATATATATAGCAGATTCAAGAGATACTTAGACAAACAGTGAACTAAGACTGGAAATCAAAGAAAAGAAACAACAAGACCTTGTAAATTATAATTCATACTATATTAAGCAACATATAGAGATATCAATATTTCTTAAACTCCTATTGAAAATAAATAACAGCTATTTGCCAAACTTAAATAGATGTACCGCTCTTTAACTAAACAGAGAATTAACTGGAAAAAAATGAATCATAAAAAGAGAAAAGGGTTACGTTTACCGGGCAGAAATTGGGATGAGATGAAGTTTCAACCACTGAAATAGTGGCTGGACTCCCACGAACAAAGAATCTTGATACAGCCGAGGAAGAAACCGCTTCCATTAGCTATATGAAAACCCCCTCTATTTTAGATCATTAAGATTTTTTTGTGTTTTTCTATGGTCAAATACGTGAAGGAAGGGGGTTATTCAGGGAGAAAATAGGTTGATTTTGTGTGGGGAAACCTACAGAAATTTAGAAAGGGGAGGTGTTAACCTGTCTGCCAATCTATACTACACATAGCAATCATATGCACTAAAACTAAACCTATACTAACACTAGAACTTTAAGAAATGGAAGCGAAGGAGCAACATGTTTGAAGCAAAAATCATAGTAGCAAGAACATACTTTTATCTATAAAGTATTCTGAAACCAAAAATTTCATTGATAAACAAAATACTCAATCCATTATTTGCTCAAACAAGGAACTCAAAGAAAGACAGATCAACCTATGCAACGAAGATGGACAAACGAGTAAAGCAAGATACATAATAGATTCATGATATACTTAGACAAACAGTGAGCTAATACTGCAAATCAAACCACTGATTATAATAATAAGCAAATAAACAACAAAGACATAAAGCATATGAAAAGAAAATTCAAAAGATGATCCTAATTCATACCACATTAAATAATATAATATGCAGAGACAGTAATATTTCTTAAACTCACTACTAAAAATAAATAACTATTTGCCAAACTTAAACTAGAAACAGAAAATTAATTGAAAAAAAATGAAGCAAGAAAGGAAAAAAGGATTACCTTTTTCAGGACAACAACGAAGATCTCACCACTGAAACGGTCGCTGGACTCCGACGAACAAAGAAGCTTGATGCAGCAAAACAAGAAAACGTTTTTCCTATAAAAAAAATCCTTAAATCTGAGATGCTCTATTAGCTATCTGAAAACCCTCCCTCTGTTTTAGATGATAAAGAATTTGTGTTCAAAAGGGGGGGGGGGGGGGGGGGTTGTAGGGAGAAAATGGGTGGCTTTTGGAGAAAAAATACAACGGTCGAAAATTTTTGTAAGAGATGAGTTCAAATTTTGGAAATTCTTTGGAGGATAAGAAATTTGAGACGAAAGTTGAAAAAAGGACGTCGGGATTCCTTTCTTGAAGGTGTGATCATTTAGGATGGCTACTCCATTTATTACTAAATTAAATGAACAATGATATATACATTTTAAAAAATTAAAAATTAAATATAAGGTAAACAAAATAAGAAAATTTATCTACATACATGATTTATTTTATTATCTTCTATAAATTTTGTGTGTAGCCCATGAATTTTTTTGTGATATGATTAACGTACAATTTTTTTTGGATAAACTTTACGGAACCCTCTGTAGGGTATTCGGAGAGAAGTATGTGAAGTATCACATTGAGTGATGTATTGAAAATTGATACGTGATGTATACGAAATCGGGACGCGATATATCCTAACGTTGGGTGATGCATTTGAAATTCTTAATTGTTGAGGAACTTTTATAATTTAAAAAAGAGTAGGGATAATGGGTATCGTCGCTCAGTTATGAGCGATATATATAGAAAATGGATGGTCACAACTGTCATTTAAATCTAAAGATATTTCGCTCAAAGTTGAGTAATTTGTCCATTTAGGTTAATTACTAAAACAAGTGACTTTTTTGTATTTTAGAGGGAAAAAAGTAGCCTTTTGACTTCGAATTCAAAGCAAATATCTTCCATATATAAAAATATCAACCCGTTAAAAGTGTTCCTTTCCTTGACGAATTGGTATGGTTGCTTTAAAACGTCACACTATTAAAAGGACACTTATTCCAAAATAGTTAGTAGCCGTATGAATCAACTTATTTTTAGATATTTTTTACTTTAAAGTACTTTATTAGTTTTGAAGGAATTTAGATTTAAAAGTCAAAACACTTTCATAACTAGAAAAATGTTTGGAAGTCAAAATCATTTAAAATAACTTAATTCAAACGTGCACGTAAATAAATATGATCGGTATCAAAAGACTTGCTTTCAACCTAGAATTTACGATCCAAATTTCTTGAGGTCTTCAAAGTTCAACCTACAATATTCCCCACATACAAACATTCGAGCTCTTTTGATTTATTGGCTTTAGAAAAACGTTCTCGGTACGCTCTGGACTCCTTTGGTACGACGAAAGCAAAAAGATGGCCTGGCTAGACTGCTCAGATTTGATGTTTGGTGTGTGTATTTATTTCAGTTCCACCAAATTGGTTGCATTACTTGTAAAGATCAATTCATCAATAGAGTGCTTAAAACCTTTTATGGCCGGCTGACCAAATATTGTTTGTTGATGAGACAAACAAAGATATTTAACGTGTCAATATTTTGTGAAGTTACTTTATTTGGTCATTGATATATTATTATACCAGCTATCGTATGTCTATACCAAACTTAAACGCCTCTTTTAGTGCTAACCCATGAAATTCTCCAGAAACATCAAGTGTAGGCATAAGAATTAGACGTAATATGGAGACTGCAACTGCAACATTAGATACATTGGTTTAGACAAGATAAAGGGGGGGGGGGGGGGGGGGTTCCAGCTAAATCAAGCATTACCTCAGTAAAGAACACCTCTATAGACTATAAGAAACAGGAAGTGAAATGTGCTTTGTTCATTATTTCATACAACAGTTTAGACTATATCTTGACACAAGATGCTATGTATTTCAGATCTCCACAAAGCAGTTCCGTTTGGTTCTCACTTCTCAGCTTGTCACTTGAACTAAAGTTGTCCCAATTAGTCCTTCTTGTCGACATCAGCCTCAGATTTGACCACAGATTCAGCAGCAGCAGTCTCTGAAGGGGAATCAGCACCAGCCTCGGAACCTTTTGATGGACCATCATCTTCCAATGGCTTGGCACTCCCTGAAGCATCATCCTCGGCTGGCTTAGCTTCACCATCAGTTGCTTCAATAGTTTCGTCATTAGCTTGCCCATCATTTACTGGCACTGCCTGCTTCACAGTACCAACTTTGACGTATTTGCTCATGAATTTGTACTCCCAATCTTGCAAGGCATCAAGCTCAAATGCACCAAGGCCAGAAATATCCCCTGTGAGATCTTTTTCCTCAAAGGACAGCTTGGCAAGAGCTCTACTAGCATCCTTTCCAGCAAACAATGCATAAGGTCCCCCAGGTCCATAAAACATTCTGCAGGAACGAACACACACATTTAAACACAAAGATGACAAGTCCTCAGCATTTCATAAAGTTCAACCGTTGATTCTGATAGGTTAGGTTTACATTTGAGCAAGGAACTTATTGAGACTCGTATCAAAATATTTGATCTATCAGGCGATAAAGTTGTGGATGAATTTAATGTACATGAGACTAACGGAACACATAATTTACCTTCATTTAACGATTTTTGTCTGCTGAAACAAGGACAGGGGTAAGTTTAAAACCTCCAAATCCAAGAGTTGTAAATTCAACTTAAGCAATCTGTCTACTCCAACTGGACATAAATAAAACTAGATAAAGACCAAACTGAATATGTTTTCCATCTCCTCAAAACCGCAACAAAATCAACTAGTTGATTACTATCTAAACGATGATGAACTGATGATAGCAAAGCTATTTGAATTAAGCATGGAGAACTCGAGCCACTTGTCTAAGAATTACACACAGGTCACTTTTGCTATCTTGAGGAATTGAACCTAAAAACCCTATGGACCACTTTCCGTCCTTCGACTAGAATTGCCACCTAACCAGCAGAGTTGCACACGTAATGGACATTTCGAGAGCATCAAACATCTCAGCTAAAGGCTCTCCCCATCGTGTCAGGCACCAAAAGTAATAAAACAGAATGGATACTGATTGTCAGGCCTACACAGTACACATCATCCCAAAGTACACAGGCCAAATCCAGAATATTAATCAATGGCGTGTTAAATACCAAATTTCCATCACCTTAATTCACAATCATGAAAGTGAAATATCACCCCCAAAAGCAAATCCAAAAGCATAAAAACTGAAGATAAAGAAGGCGAAATAGCTTACACTACTTACGGATTAAGAAGAATACCTGCTCTGAGAAACATCATAGATCTGACCCTTAATAGCCATCAACAGAGGCTTTTTGGGATCAGACCCATCATATTCCTTCAACACATCTTCAGTAACTTCTCCAAGTTGAACAGGAGGAGGCAAAACCTGTGTCTGTTCCTCGAAGTCTCTAGACCTCTGGTGGTGAGCATGATCTGATGAGGGGAAAAACCCCGAGATAGCATAGTAGAAAGTAACAGCTAAAGCAACAATAGTGAAAATAGTTGCAGGAGATAGACCCGTGGATTCTATGATTGATTCTTTCCAGGCATCCCATTGTTGTAGGGCCATGCTTCTCCGACTCAGAAGGGATTTTGACTGGGAGAAAATATCTGCAAAATAGGCGATACAAACCAAGCGGTGTGAGTATTGTTGAATGATGAAACGGGCGATAGGGTTTGTTTATGTAGTGGCAACTCGGACTAAGTACTAACACGCTAATTTTTTTAAAAAACAAATTATAAATAATTTAATTTTAATTCTTAGGACCTGTTTGAACTCCAAATATATTTAAGAAAAACTGAAAATGCTTTATAATTCTTGGCAAAGTAGAATATTTGACAATTTTTAAGAATTAAAAAAATTAGCCCATATTTAATATTTTATATATAAAAAAAGTAACTATCATTTATTAATTGCAAACTAATATTTATCTACCCAATTACTCCATTAATGACTAATAACTATTCCTCTATGCTATCTATATATAGAACGTGACAAAAAAGAACAATTTCTTTTTAATCGGTTATAATTCATCTTGCATCAATGACAAGTTTGAGTATGCTATTATTCTTGTATATATTGTTGTTTTGTTGTTGTTGATTATTATCAGTTATATTATAAGATTACTTTTATACTGAACATATTCACTATAAAAAGACAATGCAAATTTAAATATATTTTAAATAATTTTTAGAATTTATGGGTATATATCATATTTTTATAAAATAGTCAAATATTTTTCAAAAAGATTATGGTCAAAAGCATGGTCAAATTTCATCCAAAAATAATTTGCCAAAAATATTTGAAATTTTGGGGTCAGAAATAAGATAACGATTTATGAAATATTTTAATATCCATAATTTTTTAAATTAAAAAAATCTTATATTTGTCTTAAATCAAAGCATCAAAAATAAAACGGGGAGACTGAAGCAGTAAACAATTAGGTGTCGTTTGATTTGAATACAAGTTACGATGAGATTATGTATGATGGGATAAATCATGTCAAGATTAGTTATAATGAAATAAATAATACTGAGATTATTTCTCATTTTCTTATTGAATGTTTGATTTGTTGTATTCAAAATATAACGCACGGCATAAATTATAGAGACAATTTGTTTCTTTACAAAAATATCCTTCATTCACTTTATTTAGTTTTTATATTTTCTTTGCAAGCTTTAATTGTTCCTGTAACACCTCGCAACAAGAAGAACTAGAAAAGAGTTTAAAATCTGAAAATACTTATTTTTGGAAAGAATAAGAATATCTAGAAAATTTGTCTAAATTAGGAAAGTGAGTTTTGGTCATTTTAAAATGACCATAACTCCTAACTCATCGTAGTTCCAGACATGGTTGAAAAGACTTTAAAATACTCTTTCAAATGCCGCCAAGTTTGCACGATTTCAATATTGTATGAGTGAGTTATGTCTTTCGGAAGTTGGGTTGTTGGATTAAGGAAAGTCCAATCCGAATTTGGGAAGGAAAAAGTTGTATCTTCCTTACATAATTTAATTAATCAGTTTTAGGGATTAAATTGGGGTTAAAATAAGACTTTATTCAGTTTAGGGAAAAAAAGAATTCATGCTAGGGCTTGGAGAAAGGAGAAGAGAAGAGAAGAAGAAAGAGAGCAAGATTCGCCAAGATCGTCGAATTAACTTGAGGATTTCGTTGGGGGTGATCCGTAAAAGGTATGTGGGTCTATCTCAACATTGGGTTCGTTCAACCACGTGTCAAGCATGTTTGATTTAGAGTGTTTTCATTCCAAAAAGATTGGATTTTGAATGTTCTTGAATGTAGTTTCTTGAATTTCTTTCGTTCTTGAACATGAGTTGAGACTTAGGAATTCTTTGATGATATAATTGTTGTTCTTAAATTCATTGGGTTAGATCCTTGTATATATGATGTAGGTACTTGAAATCTAAGTGAATTTGAGAAAAGCAATCGAAAAAGAATGATTTATGGTCAAAAAAACGAGATGAAAATTCGTCAAGCGTCACCTAAGGAGGTAGGCGCGGCGCGCCCCATCTACGCTAGAGAACCTAGGGCGGGGCGCCTGCAATGCACCATTTTGGTGCCTAAGTCAGTTGGAGTTGGCGTGGTGCAACAGGACGCGCCCGAATAGGCGTTTTGCTCAATTTTTGTAATTCAGTATTAACACTTCCTAATAATTCTGACTACTATAAGTTATTCTAATTCATTATAGAAATCACACAAACATTTTTTGTTTTGTTTTTTGGGGAAATTACAACCTTGAATCCCCAAACTTAATTCAAAGGGAAGTTAGAGCCACGTTTAGAAAAAAAGGGGGGGGGGGGGGGTCCTTTCAAGAAGTCTTTTACAAATGTTTTTAAACTTGTTTAAGACTTAAAGATTAGGTTGAGTAAAGAGTAAATATAAGAAGAAGAAGTTCATTTCAAGTTTCATAAGTCTTTTAAAAACGTTTTAATGTCATTTTAAGACTTAAGTTTGAGTTCAGTTCAGAGTAAAGTGAAGTCTTCTCTTCAAAGCATTATATGGGGACTAAGTATTTCCAAGGAAGTATATAATGTTTTCACATTTAAAAAAGATGGAAGCTGAGATTTCCGAAAAGCCTTTTGGGCAAATTTTCATAAAAGAGTAATAGTTTTCTAAATGAAGCAAGCAGAAAAACTGAGATATAAATTTGAGAGAGAAGATGTAAAAATAAACAAGAGGATAAAAAAGGTGGAATGGAACATACTACTCTTAAACCGGTAAGGCAACAATATGGGTGGAATGGAAATGCTGCACATTAAGGGATATTGAATGAAACAGTGTAGAGAAAGAAGGCTTGACTAATAAGCCACGATAATCACATGTAGATTGTGTTCTATGCTCAATGGTTTTAAAGAGAGAAAATTTATTAGTTGCGTCTGTTGGGGATGGGTAATGGTGGCTGTTCAGAATCTCGTAGTTGGAGTGATGAAGGAGTTGGTAGCGCGACAATATTTTTAATTAGGTTTAGTTTTAAATGGAGCGGTATTTACGTAATTTGACATTCATTTTTGGATTTCATATATATATATATATATATATTATAGAAACGAAACAGATTTAGGACGAACCAATGGCAATATTGTAATTTTAAACATTATTTATGGGACAAAGTTATAACTTTATAATGCATAATTAGTGGTCAATATAATTTTCTAGGAAAATCCCATAATCTTTCAGGGTACACAACAAAAAAATTTCATGGTAGCCCGAAATAATCATTTTATTTATTTTTAAATATATATTTGTTTAATTATAATAATGTAAAACAATATTTATACAATTTAAAATTAGTTCAGCATTATATGGTTTATTATTACTACAAACATATTCAGTATAACATTACCCTTTCTTCCTGATGTTAATTTTCTTTTAAACTATCCACAATGTTTTTTTAAAACATTAAATATTCATATTTTTAAGCTTTAACAGAAGTAGAGTAGGGTCAAAATATCCGTAAAACTATCCGAAAAGTTCATATTTATCCTTAAATTATTATTTCGGCCTCAAAAAATTCTCCTTGATGTCAAAAACTATTGTGTCCTCAAGTGCAAGTTCTTATTAATGGAAGTTTTTAAATGATAATGTGAATACCACATTGCAGTCATAGGGTTCCACTGCACATAGGACTAAAAGGAAAAGGCTAAAAAGATGAGCTTAAACTATTTGACATAGCTCATATTTTATCCTTAAAACTATATTTCGACTCAAAAACTACCCTTTTCGTCAAACTATTGGGTCAAAAGTGCCCGTCTTAGTAACGGAAGTTGTTAAGTGCCGTGAATTCCACATTGTAAGCCAATAAGGTTCCACTGCCACATAGACTAAATCTTAAATTTTATTACTATTCTCCCCACCCGCCCCCCACCCACCCCTTCATTTTATTATTTCAGAAATGATTTTACTTCCTTCTCCTTCATTTTGCGGCTAAGAGTTTCACGCTTATTTTTTTTTTCGTCACTATGTTCAAGTGAATCGTCAGGTTGTAGGTTAGTAAATCTTTTTTTATTTTATCGCCAATATAATATTTATTTAATCTCCAAAATAAATTTTTTGTTTATCTTAAAAAAATTATGACTTAAATAGAAGACAAAAATATCCAATTCTAAGAGATAAAAAAAAGAGTGATAATGTAGAATAAAAAAAAGGACAAAAATAATGAGTGGCTAGTTGTAGTTAATAAAAAACTAATCAATTAATGGATAAAATTTTGAAATTGTATAAATATATGGAAACAATTAATGGCATAGGAATATATATCCTATTTAATATTAAAACTTCCACAATCGATAACAAACATAGTCAGCTTGATATAATAGTGTGCATTTTTTTTTTCTTGATTTCGACTTTTTGCAATTCTTGAATTTATTATAAATTAGTGTCATTCGTCGAGAGTAAGGAAACACATTAAATATTAGATTATGAATACTTTACAACTTAAAAATAAAAGTTTTCTTAATTGTATCATATTTGAATTTCAAAATTAAAATACATATTACCTTATTAAATAAATTTGAGTTTGCCATACATATAATCGGAAACACCGGATCTTGCTTAAAAACAACAATACTGTAAAAAAATAATTGTGAATGTTATTTTCATTTTAATTTGTTTAAAAGCCAAAATAGTTACAAAAACTAAATTTTATAAATATAAGCCAGATCTAAAGTTTGGTATCACCTCCCTTTCTTTTTAGATAATTTTAATTGAACTTACATGAAGATTTTATAAAAGAAAAAAAATACTTTAAAAAATATGGTCAAAACTATAGATGTTCATAGGACTATAAATCATCTTACTAAGAATAAAATGACTATTTTAATGTCAAAATGTTATTTAAATAATAATATTCATCAGGCTTTTGAACTGACTACAAAGAAAATATGTCACAAAAATTATTTTTAAAGTAAAATATCATTAAATTTTTAAATTAGTTAAATAGTTAATTACATTATATCCCTACCTTTTTTCAAATTAAATTTTTCTTAGAATTAAATAATTTCAGATAAATCGGCACCACATGCGGATACGCGATCAGTGATACATTCTATTGAGGACTTGTAAACATAGCTCACGAAATGAAACCGAGAGGGGAGGGGTTGTATTCGCGAGAGAATATGAAATGTTATCAGAGAGGAAAGAGATGATCAAAAGAGGGATAGGGATGTATTCAAGAATGCGCTAAGAGGTATTCAAGAGAGGGTAGGACGTATCCGAGAGGAGATAGTGATGTGTCTGATAGAGGATAGGAATGTATCTGAGAGGAAAATTTGTTAATTTTTTAAATAGTAGAAAACTTAGAAAACTATATTAAAATAAATTAATTTACATAATTTTTTCTCTTAAGATTGAAAAAAAAAGTAAATATATTGGCCGTGAAAGGGCCTTCATATTATATAGTATATAATATATATCAATGAGTCCTAGTTGGTTGTAATCTCTAATTTTTTAAATCAATATTGCTTTAAGGAAGGTGATTTGCTAATTAAAAAAAAATGAATCCCCACCCTAAAAAGGAATTTTATTAACAATTTGGCTGGGAGCACTTTCCCATGTTAGGAAGTATTTAAATAAACTAGGAATTCGAAGTTATTTTTCCTCCTATAAGGAAGGTAAATTATCAATCAGACAAATAAATTGCCTCCCTTCCTTAAAGATAATGGAGAAACATTCTTGTCGGAAGTGATTTCTATGTTTTCAAGTAAAGTAATGCCAAAATAGTCTCTTTCTCGCACATGAAATATGATTTGTCAATCGAACTATAAATAAATCGCTTTCCTAAAAGAGAATGTAGAAACACATACTCTGGTTAGGACCACTTCCCTTGTAAGAAAGTTATTCATATAGACTAATAAAGTTCTACCTTCCTCATATAGAAAAGGTTGATTTGCCTTAGTTGAAAATGAATTAATTACCACCCAAAAAGAGCAAGGAGAAACACCCTAGATTAAAGCACTTATCCGTGTAAGTAAGTATTCAAACAGACTAAAAATCCCAAAGTTGTTCTTCCTTCTTTCATGATGGTAATTTTTTATAAACTATAAATAATATGTGCTAACTTGATGTGATCATATATTTAATTGGTAAGAATCTATTATTTCTTTACAACACATATTTTATGTTGTAAATATCAATTTATGCATTTTTAAAATTTATTGATTGTGTAGAAGATGAAATGAATATATTATCATTTGGATTAAACGTGCAACGCACGTTTCCAGTGAGTAGTGTATTTATATATGTAAAGGATGAACAAGACCATGTAATTAGTTAATTGTTTTAGACTATCGTTATATGGTGATTCATGGGAAAAAAAGAAGTTATACCATAAAACAGACTAAAACTTGTCATTATTATATTTTATGACACTTAGTAATTACTAAAGTGTAGGTTCTAGGAAAAACGATAACAGTGTGAACTGATAATGTATTATTAGTTGTTAAAGAGAAAAATACAATGAAGTATTGATTTATCGGTTACTTAAATGAATTAAAATGTAAATTCATTCACTTAACTAGTTTTTAGACACGTGTTTCGCACGTGTGTTTCACGTAAATTTTCATCAATATGTTAGAATTACTAAATTTCTATGAAAACACGTATATAATGAGTAATACAATGTAACAACGACAAATAAATCTTAATAATAGACAAAAAAACACCAAATGAAAGACGTATTATTGATGTTTCAAAATAATTCTTTTTGTAAGCAAACAAACCGTTAACACTTAGAACTTTGATTTATAATAAGTAAGCTTTCAAAGAGGAAGATGACCAAAGCCCCACTACTAATCTATTAGTCAATGCTAACTACACACTTAGACTCGAGGGGTGTATACCCCCTGGACTTTTTTATTTTTGATTATTTTGTGACCCATAAATGCTTACAGTCAAAGAAGTGCATACCCTCTTGTAGGGGAGCGTTTGAGGGTGCAACAAAAGACATTAAACTGACTAAAATTTAACTAAATAATCCATTGGGGGAGATGTCATCTGGAGCTTATATAAGTAATTATTGTTTTATTCTTTCCCTTTTCTTATATCACAAAATTGTTATACCCAGTTCATGATTCTTCAAGTTTTTCTCAAAGTCCTTCAGTGATGGTCTTCTAAATTTCCTCGCTAGGAGCTCAAAATCAGTTTATAACTACTGATTTATGCTTAGTTAATCATACATCAGCCGTTTTTTGCAACAACAATCACCTAATTAACTCATAAGAATTTTTCATAGAGAATGGAGAAACATTCTTGTCGGAAGTGATTTCTATGTTTTCAAGTAATGTAATGCCAAAACAGTCTCTTTCTCGCGCACATGAAATATGATTTGTCAATCGAACTATAAATAAATCGCTTTCCTAAAAGAGAATGTACAAACACATACTCTGGTTAGGACCACTTCCCTTGTAAGAAAGTTCTTCATATAGACTAATAAAGTTCTATCTTCCTCATATAAAAAAGGTTGATTTGCCTTGGTTGAAAATGAATTAATTTACCACCCAAAAAGAGCAAGGAGAAACACCCTAGATTGGAGCACTTATCAGTGTAAGTAAGTATCAAACAGACTAAAAATCCCAAAGTTGTTCTTCCTTCTTTCATGATGGTAATTTTTTTATAACTATAATTATATGTGATAACTTTGATGATTCATTATATTTATTTGGTAAGAATCTATTATTTCTTTACAACACATATTTTATGTTGTAAATATCAATTTATGCATTTTTAAAATTTATTGATTGTGTAGAAGATGAAATGAATATATTATCGTTTGGATTAAACGTGCAACGCACGTTCCCAATGAGAGGATTTTATTATGTAAAGGATGAAAGAACCAGTGGAATTAGTTAATTGTTTTAGACTACGTATATGGTGATTCTGGGAAAAAAAGAAGGTTATAACATAAACAGACTTACTAAAATTGTCATTATTATATGTTATGAAACTTTAGTAATACTAAAAGTGCGGCTGCAGGTTTAGGAAAGAAAAAACGAGTAACAGGGTGAACTGAAATGTATGATTAGTTTTTAACGAGAAAAATATAATTAATTATTTGAGTTATCGTTACTTAAATAAATTAAAATGTAAATTCATTCACTTAACTAGTTTTTAGACACGTGTTTCACACGTGTGTTTCACGTAAATTTTCATCAATATGTTAGAATTACTAAATTTCTATGAAAACACGTATATAATGAGTAATACAATGTAACAACGACAAATAAATCTTTAATAATATGACAAAAAACACCAAATGAAAGACGTATTTTGATGTTTCAAACTAATTCTTTTTAAGCAACAAACCGTAACTTTAGAACTTTGATTTATAATTAGTAAGCTTTCAATAAGAGAAGATGGCCAAAGCCCCACTAATCTATTAGTCAATTCTCAACTACACACTTATACTTCGGGGGATCGTATTACCCCCTAATTTTTTATTTTTGATATTTTGTGACCCATAAATGCTACAGTCAAAGAAGGTGCATACACCTCTTGTAGGAGCGTGAGGGTGCAACAAAAAGACATAAAATGTCTAAAATTTAACTAAATAATCCATTTGGGAGTATGTCATTGGAGATTATATAAGTAATTAATTTTTTTATTCTTTCCCTTTTCTTATATCACAAAATTGTTATACCCAGTTCATGATTTCTTCAAGTTTTTCTCAAAGTCCTTCAGTGGTGGTCTTCTAAATTTCCTCGCTAGGAACTCAAAGATCAGTTTATAACTACTGATTTATGCTTAGTTAATCATACATCAGTCGTTTTTAGCAACAACAATCACCTAATTAACTCATAAGAATTTTTCATATATGAAGCTCAAAAACAGAGTTCAAGTTTTTTTTTTAAAACACCCTCATTATTTCAGCAAAAATATAAATGTATAAATAGAAAGAAGTCAAACCACAATGAACCAACAATGATGAATTTGAATTTCACTCTCTAATTTCATTCTTACCAAATTTGTTTTTCACTCCCACATTTGTGAATACTTATTTGCGGAATTTTATTTTTTGATTGGAATTCAAATTGAAAGTTTACATAGTCTACCTATAAAGTTGTTCTTCTTCTTTAATTTTGTGTAGAGATTTTTTCATCATTTTTTTTATAAATCTCTATAGAAATCATTAGTATTTTGGGAAAACAATCTCTATTTGAAAGCAATTTTTGTAAATTTCACTTTCTAGGTTTGAAAAAGATTAGAAACTTTATATAATTTTATAAGGGATTATTAAATTATTATTTTGATTAGGCTTATAATTTACAGGTAAAACAAAAAGAAAAAAGATTAAAAAAGATGAATGTACAGTGATTCGCGTGTGCTGTACCACTTTGGCATAAAATTGGTTATGCCTTTTTAGTGAGGTGATTATTCTATATTTAAATAGGTCAGGGGGTAATAGAATAAGTGTCACAACGGTGAATAGGTTGAGGAGACTTTTGACTATTTTCTCCTTTTAATAAAGTCACAATGGTGAATTTAAACACAAATTAATGAGAGTATAGACTTACAACGATGAAACATTCAAATGAAACTAAATTAAGAAGTTTAATTTAGAAAAAAACAACATCCAAAAAAAACAAGGAAGAAAAAAAAATAGTCTTATAAATCCTTCTTTAAGACTTTGATCAATAATAATATAGATGGGAAAATTAATACAAAATTAGTATAGAATTTTCTGAATTCTTATGAACTCCTCCCATATCCAACCATTTAGTTGAACTATAGAATAAAAAGGCTAACCTTGGGTAAGGATTTCATGAAACAAAAATGATCATGAATTTATATAGATAAAAAGAAGGAATACTAAAGTTATCGTAAAGTTTTTGATTAAATATTTGAGGTTATGAATATCAAATTTAAAGTTGCTCAAATCCTTTCTCACATTATCACTAATTCATTATCTTGTGACAGGGTCGTGTTGTACAAACACATTCAACCTAAGTAGGGTCCTATTACCCTACTAATCTCATATTTTATGTATTTTCATATACCTTTTGTGCTAACTTCAACCAAATAAGTTGATTGTGTTTGTACAACATGTGATCGCCTCTCTTTCTTTAGTTGTCAAACTTTTTTTAGTTGTGGTACTCCTCTAATTTTATCAATCTATGGTGTTTTTGATAATCTATTGACTTTTTTAATGATCAAAATATCTTCATTTCAGATGACTCAATTTTTTTTTGCTTCATCCCTGTCTTTCACTTACAAAGTTTCCATGTTAAAGTAATATTCTAAAGATCTACTCTCTCATCTGTATTAGTGGAGTTCACTTAGAGCAACTATAATCCATACTACAATAGACTTTAGTATAGTCTGTGTGAATTTATGTCCTTGGCAGAAGTGCTGGAACACATTGAGAAAAAGGGATCTATTGACAGAGTTGCTTCCGATTGTTTAATTTTGTTGTATTTTTTTTCTTCGCAATCACTCTATAGCTCAATGAAAACTAATATGCACATATAATCTTCAAATGCAACTCTTGTTCGGTTAATGACAGAGAAGATATTGCCACTAATCAAAGCATGGGAAGAAAGTGAGAAAGCAAAAGCTGAAAACAAGTATGTTATGAAATAGCGCATTCTCATTTACATGTTGAGGTGTTACAACTACGACGTGATTGAATATTGAATTTGGTATGCCTCAATTGACATTTTTTTTATTATTGTTGATAACTACTTGTTGAAATGTATGCGTCTATTTACGTTGATGGGATCAGGTCCTCAACACAGTAATAACAACAATAAAGAACAAATACAAAAAATAAAGATTGACAAGCTGCTTTTTACGTGGAAACCTTAAGGGAGAAAAATCACGACCTATTCTCAACAGGACTTTTCAAACCGCTTCCACTAATCTTCAACAAATAAAAGCAAAAGTCGGTTATAACAAGAGATCATCCTGCCAATCTCTTTACTAAGTAATACTGCCTATCACTTAGCTGAGCCCAAGAAGATACAACACTACTCTCTAAACTAATTCTACCTGATTAATATACACTTAAAGTAAGAATCTAAGTTACCCTTAACCTAACCATTACAATGATTCACCCAGATTTGAAATGTTTCTTTTCAAATTGAAATGAATCCTACAATATAAGAATGATTACAAGCAAACAGAATACAACAAGTACAAAAAGAAATGAAAGCACGATCTATCATTTCCCTTGCTATTCTTGAAGCTTAATAAATTTCTCTCTTTCAATGAATGAGTAAATGAATTGTTGATTGTTTGACTTATACCATAAAGAGTTATTACCCATCAAACAAACAACCTCTTCACTTATGATTGGTGAAGTACTATGCTACTTCACCAACATTCTAATGTCGACAATTTTAACAATTGTCCAGCACTTTGACAACTGGACGAGTTCTTCACACTCTGCAGAGGACCGGGTCCTTGCACTTGTTAGAAGATCATCAAACATCGAGAAGCACTAAGATCTTATCAATTTTTCCTTTTTGATGATGACAAACATCCCGCATAACTCCTCACATGGGTTCTTTTGGAAAAACCTCTTCTTTCATTTATAACCTTCTGCATTTGCTCTTATGGCACTACCTAACACCTTTTGAGTAACACTCCTTGTCCCATATTTCTTATTGCTTTCTTTACGATGCGTCTTCACCACTATTTTCCTTCCCTTTTCATTTCCTATCTTTTCCACTATCAGCACCTGTATGATCAACATCCTCACGAGTACTTATGACAATGTTTACTTTGGGAACTTTGACTTGTGAAGTATTTGCTCCCCTGATACCTCTAGTTCTCCATATTAATGGTACTTCATCATTTTGTCCTTATCAGTATCAACATCAAAAGACTTGAGAGTTTTGTCAAAAAAAGGTTGACTCCTGGGAGGAACCCGCTCCGGCAATCTGAACACATCACTTAGTAGAGATGGTCGGGAATCTCTGTAAGTGATGCTAAACTTTGAATGGACATCAATTCTACCCCTATTATTAGGATATACGATTTTGGAACTCTCTTTTCAGGCAAGTCTCCCTCAAAGCCTTCCAGACATTGTAGAGGAAACTTCCATTGACGCACCATCGACAGCTTCAGATACTAGTTAATCACTATTTTTTTCCACCAATTGTGCGTCAGAGATTTGAGAACCACCATCAAATAGAACTAATGTACGAGAACAAGGTAATACACCTTCATACGGAAGGATAAAAACTTCCCTAACTACAGTCTCAGGGATATCAGACACAACCTTTGTGCTTTCTCCACAAACTAGAGTAGGAGATGACTCTTCCAAAACAAGAGAGGAGAAATCGAATGAATTGGCATTTTCGATGTCATGTGAGATTATAACTTTAGAAGTAGATTAAAAGTTAGACATGATGAACAGAAGGATAAGAACACTAAAGTCCTTGAGAATTTGTGTTAGAAAGCTTGCCCAAGAAAGAATGTTGAGAAGATTTGTTAATTTGGTTTGAAGAAAAAGGTTATTTAAAATGAAGAAGGCATCGAGTCCCCAACAGTTGTGACGATTCATTTAAAAGAGAAAATCAAGAAGTGATATGTGACATCTATGCGCTTTGTTCTTTTGTGTTGTACTGGATTTTTTGTCATGTTCAATACACTAGTATTGTCGCATATGAGAGGAGTTGTATCACTAAAAACACCAAAGTCCTTTAATTGCTGCTTGATCTCTAGAAGTTGTGCACATCATGATGCATTAACAACATATTTAGCCTATTGTCGACAGGAATACTGAAAAAAAAAATTTTGTTCCCCAGGAGATAAATGTTGATCCGAAAAATGAGTCATGCCTGATTTGATTTTATGATCCACCAAAAAACCTGCATAATCAGCATCAGCATACCCATTAAGATCAAAATAATCTTCTTTTGGGTAGAACAAGACTAGGTCCCTCGTTTCCTTTGGATATCTCATAATTCATTTGGCCGTATTCAAGTGTGATTCCTTTGGTGCTGCTTGGAGTTTTGTACACAGACCCACACTAAAAACAATATCAGGCTGCTAGTTGAAAGGTATAAAAGTGATCTAATGATTCCTCTGTATATTATGTGATTTATTTCCACACCATCTTCATCTTTATCAAGTCTCATACTTGTACTCATGGGGCCTCCACTAGATTGAGTTTTTCGAGTAGCTCGTTGATATACTTATCTTTACATATTAATGTACCCTATGTTGTTTGCTTAATCTGCAAGCCTAGAAAGAAAGTGAGCTCACCCATCATGCTCATTTCAAATTCACTACTCTATTTGGATAGTGGATTTGAGGTAGTTGCAAAAATGATATCATCTACATACACCTACACAATTAATAAATCTTTACCTCTAATTTTAAGAACAGGGTATTATCGATTTTACCGCTCTTGAACTCATTTTCTAGTAGAAACTTTGACATACGCTCATACCAAGCTATAGGAGCTTGTTTTTAGCCATTCAAAGCTTTGTCCAATTTCAATACATGATTTAGCAATTCTGTATCTTCAAAGCGTGGGGGCTGCTTGACATATACTTCTTCTTTCAAATTTTCATTTAAGAAGGCACTCTTGACGTCTATGTGAAAAAGCTTTAATTCTTTGTGAGCAACAAATGCAATCAGGATTTTGATAGCTTCCATTCTAGCTACAGGAGCAAAGATCTCATAATAATCAATCCCCTCCTCTTTGTTGTATCCTTGCACCACCAGTTTGACTTATTTCAAGTTATAATCTCAGGCTTATCAAGTTTGTTTATGAACAGCCACCGTGTCCCTATAATAATTCTATAAGTTGGTTTGGGGACCAGTTGCCATAGTTTGCTTCGTTCAAACTGATGGAGCTCCTCTTGCATAGGCATGACCCAATCTGGATCCTTCATAGCTTCTTTGATGTTTTTTTGTTCAATGGATGGTATGAACTCTGAATAAGCAACCAGGTTTTATGATTTTTACCTAGCTTGAATTCCTGAATCAAGTGGAGAAATCAGATTGTCCAATGGATCTGAATATTGATGTTTCCGTTTGGACTTTCTTGTTATCTCCTCTTCTATGTCAACATCAGAATCACTTTCATCTTCTACAGGATCTTGAGACGCAGTTTCTTGTGATAGGTCGGAGGGACCAGGTCCTTGAGAGATTTTTACATTATTTTCTTTAATTCCCTGATCCTCCTCTTTGTTTTTATCATCTCCTCAAACTAATGATCTTCAACGTCACCACTTATTTTGGAATCATTGAACTTAACATGCACACTTTCTTCCACAAAAAGTTTTTTTTGTTGAAAACTCTGTATGCCTTGCTTGTAGATGAGTACTTAACAAAAACACCTTTACGCTTCTGGCATCAAACTTCCCTAAGTCATCTTTCCCATTATTCAATATGAAACATTTGCATCCAAATGGCTTAAGATGAACAATTGAGAGATTTCTAATGATTTAACAGCTCATAAGGTGTCTTCTTGATTATGGGATAGTGATTTAATGCACAATTTTGTTACATAACCAAGTTGGTTGGGACGTCTGAACCAGAAATGGCCAAACAAATCTATAAGGTAATCAAAATTCGTACAGTAATCTCCACCAATGTTTTGTTCTTTCTTTCAACCACCCCATTTTTCTAAGGAGTTTAAGGTGCTGAGAAGTTGTGGTTTATGCCGTATTCAGTGTAGAACCCTTGAATATGAGAGTTTTCAAACTCTGTGCCATAATCAGATATGATGCTTTTGATCTTGCAATTTAGCTTCGATTGAATGGATTTGGAGAAGATGATCAGTATTCCAGCTGTCTCATTCTTATTTCTCAAGAACATGTTCCACGTATACCTTGAGAAATCATTAAAAACAACAAAAATGAATTTCTTACCTCATATGCTCTAAACTCTAACAGGTCCACACAGATCCATATGAATGATCTTTAGAGTTATGGACGTGCTAATTCCTTTATTTGCTTTGAATGATGATTTAGTTTGTTTTCCCTTTGCACATGCATTACAATTTCTATCATTTGTGAACTTTAGTTTAGGTTAACCGCGGACCAGGTTCCCTGCAACAAGTTTTTTCAGCATACAGGATCTTACATGACCCACATGTCAATGCCATTTATCAGCATCCTCGGTTTGAGCACGCAGACAGGAAAGTTCATCTCCTTCAATTGAATCAAAAGCAGCAATATACATATTTTTATCCTGGTAGAAGACATTACGACCTTCTTTGTTGTATAGTTTGTAACCACATACTTGTTGGCATGAACTTGACCTCATTTCCTCTATCACAAATCTGAGATATGCTTAGAAGATTGTATTTGAGATCCTCTACATAGTGCACTTTGTTGATTGAGTTGTTGTCAGATCTCCCTATACTTCCTATTCCAAGAATAAAACCTTTCTTCTACCACCAAACGACACACCACCGCTTTGGTGTGCTTGCAAAGAGAGGATGTTTGAAGTATCACTTATCATGTAACTAGAGAATCCACTATCCATGTACCAACACTGACTTCTTCCTCTCCTCTACACAATTATTACTTATTAGTCTTAGAAACCCACTTCAAACAGAGTTCCCAGTAGTTTTCAAAAATCTTAACAAGAAATCTTCTCGTCCAAGGAGGCAAGGTGTTATTGCTAAAACGATAGCGAAGACCAGGTCCATTTTGCTCTTTTTCCACATTTCTGTCAGATTTAGATCTTTTCAGTTTATCACAATTCTTTTTTATATGGACATTATGCCCACAATGGGTACATAAAAGATTATTCGCTACAGACACGAATTTACTGTGAGGATTATAAGGAGGTTCTAAAGGTTTGCATCTAACCATTTTCTTCCCATTGAGACTCTGCTAAGACAAGTTAGAGAGAATTTGAAAGAGTCAGTCCATTTTAGAGAGTGACTCAAATCTTTCTTGATCTTGCTCAGATCTTTTCTCAATTGAGAGTTAGGTTCAAGGGAAGCAACTTACTTAGATTCAGAGATTCTAAGTTTGTCTTTCAATTCTTCCTCAAAAATACTAAGTTTTCTTTTGTCATTCTCTGAAGTGCTAGGTCCCTTTTCAAGAGTTATGTCATTAGATTCTAACATTCTTATTCTGACATTCATTTCAGAGATTTGAGCTACAAGAGTTGTATTTTTGTTCTCACACAAACTTAATTTTTCATTCAACTTTAAGTTTTCAGTAGTATGTTCATCCACAAAGTCAATTATCAAAGCGACAAGTTTCCTCAAATTTTCTGCTGGAAGAATATCTAGATCATCTTTTAATTCAAAGAGAGTTACCTCATTGGAGTCTTCTTCTATGTCGGATTTCCCATTAAGGAGAATATTGAGTTGAATATACTCTCATCATCTTCAAAGCCATCATTGAGAGATCCTCATGGTCTTCTACATCTTCTTCTAACTCACTTGAATCATCTCCCCTAACAGTAAAGGCCATTTTCACCGACTAATCAGCATGAGCCTTTCTTTGAAAGTTGTTGGGACCAGGTCCTTATTGCGATGTCTGGTTTCAAGAGACTTCTGCTTTTGGCTGGGACAATCTCTCATAAAGTGACCAGGCCTATTGCATATGACACAAATCATTTGTTGTAGTAGTTGTGCTGGTTGATGCTTTCTTTTGAAATCCTCCATGCTTTTTTATGATCTTTTGAGACCTCTCTGTGACATATGTCATCTCAGCCTCCTCCTCATGCATCTCACTTTGAGACGAACTTTAGTGCAAAGGACTTCTCATTCTTTCCTTCTTTTGCTGAGGTTACCTGCTTCCTGTCTAACTCATATGTTTGTAAATTCCCTATCAACTCATCGATAGGAAGTGTCATCAAATCCTTAGCTTCTATGATTGCGTCCACCTTTCTTTCCAAGGTTTTTGGAAGTACATTAAGAATTTTGCGGGTTTGCTTGCAAACTGGAATGGGTTCCCCAGGCCTATGAGCTCATTGGTGATAGCAGTGAAGCGAGAGTTTATCTCAAAGATGGTTTCACCTTCCTTCATCAGCAAGTTCTCATATTTAGTGGCGAGCATGTCAACCATCGACTCCTTCTCTCATTTAGTTCCTTCATGAGCAGTTTGAAGACAGTCCCAAATCTCATCAGCAGTTTCACACGAAGAAATTTTGTTGTACTCATCAACACCAATACCACATACTTGAATCTTTTTTGCGTTGAAGTTCTTTTCAATATTTTTCCTGTCAGTTGCACTGTATTCCTTTGTCGTCTTGACCACAATGGTAGTAAGCTCTCCGACCTTTACTTCTTTCAGGGGAATATAAGGTCCATTAATAATAACATCCCATAGCTCGGTGTCTTCTGCATTAATCCTATCCCTTTCAATGATTCACTCAGATTTGAAACGTTTCTTTCACAATTGAAAGAATCTGACAATGCAAGTACGATTACAAGCAAACAAAATACAACAAGTACAAAAAGCAATGAAAGAACTTCTATCAATTCCCTTATTGTTCTTGAAGCTTGATAAATGTCTCTCTTTAAAAGAATAAGTAAATGAATTGTTGTTTGTTTGAATTATACCATGAAGAGTTATTACACATCAAATAAATAACCTCGTCACTTCTAATCGGTGAAGTACTCTTCCGCTTCACAGACTTCCTAACGTAGACAACTTTTATAACTGTACAGAACTTTGACAACTGAATAGATTCTTCATACTCGGCAAAGGACCGGGTCCCTGCATTTGTGAGAAGATCAACAAAACATCGAGAAACACTAAGATCTTATCACTTGTCTTAAAGCTATTTTATTTGTTATTTTAGAAGTGAAATTATCAATTGTACGACGGTTGTTTCACTTTGTTATGGCATTTGGACTAATTCATTTATGTGTAAATGATTCAAGAAATATTATAACTCATGAATTTGACTACAGTTGGTAATTTGGATCAGGTTTTTCCTATTTTGTTGACAGAGCTCAGAAAAAGATAGCTGAAATTCTTGCATGGGAGAACAGTAAGAATGCAAGCTTAGAGGCTGAGCTAAAAAGGACTAAGGTGAGAAGTCATTCTATTTTGCTACATGGTATAATCTAATTAGCTATTATAGTCACATAATCTTGTGACCGTGATTTTGTTATTATAACTCCCACAGAGATATCGTAATGCCACAAATATTCCATTTGTTTGTCTTTGTTCAATAATATCATGTTTTTTAGTGAAAAGAAATTCTAGATGCTTGAGTAAAATTTTTGGAATATAAGTTTTTTAGGATTCTCAACAAATAATGTTGTTGGACTAATCATGTGTAGTTGTTCACTTTCCATTTATTTGATGGTTCTGTCTGATATTACTTAATATAAGTCATATATGTTGATGCCTCAAAAACCATATCCTTGTCTTTAGTAAACCATATTTGTGGTTGAAATTGTTAATCGCCATCAATTACAATTTCTATGTACCATCTTGTTCATACATTTTAGCTTCTGAAGTATATTTGTGGTTGTTTTAGCCTTACACATCTTGTGGGTCAGCAAGAGCAATTGTTTAAAAAGAAGGTAGAGTACATTGAGAAACTAAAAACAAGATTGCTCTAGTCCTCAGGTCAATAGAAGAAAAAAGTGTGATAACTCAAGCTAACATGGAGAAAATCTTCTTACCGCAGAGGTTATGACAACAAAATGTTGGGACACTGGAAGTTCTCCTAAGAAACCACTCCTTAAATATTTATGAAGTGGAAAATACTACATTCATATACTTGTTATAGAAGTCATATAGTAAAGTTTGTGGATTGAGAATTTGTTTGCATTAGAAACATTGTGTGCTTATGCCTTGTGGAATCTATTGCTTTCGTATTACGAGTGCATAAAATTGTATTCGAGTGTATATAAGATTGGTCAAAATTATCTTTGGAATTGTTTTGAATGAAACCTACTATATTAGCGATGTGGCCAACTCCAAAACAAGCCTCTTAATTCACAATGATTGAAATTAGACACTAAAAATGAATCCCTTGTTACAAGGTTGTTGTGTGCTTATTGCGATCGTTAAATTACTGAAGAGAGATATAAACGCAGTATCATGCTTAAGGGAAATCTATTTACATTAACAATTCAATAAGAAGTAATTCATTCAAAAGCTGATTATACAAATGACTCATATGGACATTGATCACATCATTACTTATGTGGAATTCACTAGATAACAATTCGTCAAATCCATTTGCATCAGACATGTCATCTTCAAACTCTTGTTGTGATTGAAACATATCATCATCTACTATTTCATTGTCAACCTATTTACTCATAAATTAATCATGCATGAAAGTTGTTATTTGTAGTTTTGATGATTTTACAAACTTAAGGAGTTGGTCTATAGTGTGATATATTTTTTCCACTGCCCCGCTGGAAAATGTATAAGCGGTTGGTGCATAGTCTCCAACTGATGATTTAACAAACCCAGGGACCTTGTAAAGTGACCTGATTCATAGTGCGACACACTCTCCACTGCTAGGCTAGAAAAAATACAGTTGGTTGGTGCATAGTCTGCAATTGTGGCAGAAAGGGCAGAAACCTCGACCAATGGCATGGTAACAAAGGGTTTGACTATTCATTAAACTAATGCCGAATGGTCACAACCTCGGTTTTGCAACTTGAAAAAACTTTCAATAACTCTTGCAAAGGCTAATACTCATGTAAAGATTCATCCTCAATATAAAACTCGAACCAGATAGAGCAGTAAGCTTAGTGGTCTTAGGATTAATTCTTTTTGACATATATTGTAAATATGATCCTACATCTATAAAAGATTCAGATAGTCGTTTCATGCAAAGGAATAAGTTAGTTAGAGTTAACTAATTTAGTGGGCAGTGTTGTATCTGCTCAATCAAATTGTAAATCATCTAGAGTTAGGTGGTTTAGTGGGCAGTATTGTATCTGCTTAGAAAAAGTCTAGGTTGTCCACGGTTGATAACTTAGTGGGCAGTGTTGTATATGCTTAAGCTCTTCAACTAATAGAGTGATTACTTGGTTTTGAGATTAATAACTTTTTCTCACGTTGGATGTAACTAGGTTCACTTTTTCTGAAGAAAGATTAGTGAAGTAGTTGGAAATTCTGTGCAACAGGTCGTGGTTTTACTCCCTTAAGCAAAGAGGTTTCCACAAAAAACTATTGGTGTTGTATTATTGTTGTTACTTACTCTATGATATCTTTTTGGTTTAGTCAAGGTACCTGGTCTATTGATTGGTAGTGGATGCACACATTCTATAAGTTGGTATCAAAGCGGGTACCCTCTAGCTATTAACACCAAGAGAGATACTCCTTTCAAAAAATGGTTGTTCTGTTGAACCTTGAAGAGGGACAATCATCAACACGACCACCACATTTCAATGGCCAGTTCTATGGCCAGTGGAAAACAAGGATGCATGACTATCTGATGGTTGAAGACAGCGAACTATGGTATATAGTGTTGGGTGGACCCTTCATTCAAACCACTAAAGTGAAGGATGGTGAAATACCAAGAGTTGTTCTGAAGACTCGACAACAGTATAATGAAGCGGACAGATGGAAGATATAGAAAAGCTACAAAGCAAAAATTTGTTGGTGTATCACATTAGTGCTGAAGAATACAATTGGATTTCTGCATGTGAATGAGCGAAAGAAATCTAGGATTTCTTAAGGACCACTCATGAGGGGACAGAGCAGGTGAAGGAATCATAGGTGGAAATATGAGAAATTCACAATGAAGGAAGCCGAGAACTATTCATGATATGCATACGAAACTCTCCTCCATAACCAATGAGCTACAAAGTCTGGGTGAACGTATCAGCACAAGCAAGAAAATTTAGGAAAGTGCTTTGAATCCTTTCTAAGTCTTGGGGAAGTAAATTGGATTCTATTACTGAGGCTAAGGATTTGAAACTCTTAACAATGGATGCTCTCATTGGGAATCTTAAACCCATGAGATGAAAAAAATCAAGACATCTCAGAAAAGGAAGGTAGAAAGAACAAGTCACAAGTCCTCAAAATTTAATTTGGTGAAGTATCTAGTGAAGAGGATAGCATGGCCTATCTTACCAAAATATTTCATAAAAATGTAAGAAAACGTAGAGTGTTGAGGAAAGGGGCAAATCTTTCTCGAATTCAACTTTAAGTGACATCTGTCATAGGTGCGGAAAGGTTGGGCACCCTATGAGAGATTGTCCAATGCCTAAATCGGAAAACAAAGAGTATCTCTTTTGGCGACGGAAAGAAGCGGTATATCCTTGGAGTTTGAAAATCTCTTAAGGATTCCATTGAAAATATGTACTATGTGAGTGTGTTAAAATACAGTCTCTGCAGTGTTTCCCATATATGCAATAAGGGAAATGAAGTCATGTTTTTGTTAGACAAATGTATTGTCACCTGTCCGTCAACAAAATGGTGATGTTGATGGCTAGATGGAAGAATATATATATATATATAGATATATGTACAATATATATATATATAGATATATATAGATCGAGATATATAGAAATTATATATAGATAGTATAATATAATATATATATATATGTATATATATATATATTATATACATTTATATATGGCAGAATTAGAAAAAACTCATGGGATGATCTTCTAAAATGCCTAAGGCCACAAAGTGAAAATGTTGACTTGTTCATGTGAGCTCTTCTCTACTGAACAAACTGGTCTATTTGGACCTGGTCTGTAGTCTGCCAAAGGCGAAGTTCAGTGACAACAAAAGTGTGTGATGCATGTGTCTGAGGGAAACAAACCAGATCCTTATTTAAATCAAAGAAATATGTTAGTTCTTCAAGGGTCCTTGAGTTAATAAATCTGGATTTGTATGGACCTGTGAAAATCCAGAGTCAAAGCGGAAATAAGTACATCCTGGTGGTCGTGGATGACTACTCAAGATTCACATGGAGTATGTTTATCAAGTCAAAGTCAGAGACTGCTGATATGTTAATGATGTTTTTCAAAATTATTCAAACCAAGCTAAATTGCTTGATTGTTGGGATCTAGTCCGACCATGGAATTGTGGGGAACACTTAAACCCTAGTTACTTTTATTAATTGATTAAATTCCAAGGTTTGATTCGTAGGTGGTTACTGTCTTTAACTTTAGGTGTAGTTATCTTTATTAATTTCGAAATGAAAACCCCACTTGTATTGTCTTATTTCTAAGGAAATAATTGACTAAATAATAGTAAAAATAGATGAAGTTAAATCTGAACTATTTGCCGCGTGAGGAACATCCAAACCTCATTAGGAGGGTTTTACTGGATACGACCGCTGTACTGTTATTGAGAATAGAAGTAAGTGTGAGCGGATCAATGGTGGCGCCGCGGCCGGGGAAAGGAACATTTTGAGATGAACGGAAAACTGAGGACGAAAGGGGAGGACAGACGGGCGGAAGCTCCCTATTTATTTTTTTATTGTTTTTGTATTCTTGCCAGAAAATATCTTGCTTATATTGCCAAATACACGGAGAGGAAGAGAAAAAACCCGTTTCCCTACGATACGATAGAGCACATTACACTATGCAATATGAATTAGAAATTGGGATTAACGATGCATGTGATCCAAACCAGAAAAAATCCCAGCTACGGTTGATGTTCATGGTCAGTATTACCCGATTCTCCGGGGTGAAAATCAAAACAGGGGACAAAATCCCGCTCCAAGTCCTAAAGTGAATACTACAAAGGATACGAAAGTATAGCAGACTCCGATGGGCCCCAATGTCTTGCACCCTTACTAACCAGGCCACACCTTTGTGGTAACTAGTATCCTGATGCAATGCTCACTGCCAGAGGTTTTTTTTTCAGGGCTACCTTCTAAGGATCCCCAGCCCAATATAGCACAAGGTAAAGGGCAGTGTGTATAAAAGCTGTTGGTAAGGAGGACATTGATTTGGATTTGGATGTAAAGGGATAGAAGTATCTCTCTCACTGACGGGAGAGGCTGTTGATTGCTATTTGGTTCCACTGAGCTCCTTATAACTCAATTTTCACTTGGAACCCAATAAGGGAAGTTTTCTTAGCACGATGATACCCGGTCTACAAGAAAACTAAACCACAAAGACAGAGTGAACAAACTTTGTGGCCTACCACGAGAGTAGTTAGTAGTGTCTGGGGATAACTTTCACCTCATTTTGAGAAGCTTACCAATCACCGCATAGATGATACGTCACTGAAGAAGACTTTCTATCGGGGATAAGATGATAATAATAAAGCGTTGTGATACTAAGTGGGTGGTTTCTTGTGGGGAGTGTCTTATGCGAAAGATTACCGAGAAAAGTTTAGAGAAGAAAATCGCCAAGAACAATTAAAGCTTGGAGTACAGAATTCAGATAATGGGAGAACATACTTCGACAGTGCAAGTTCCACTCACAACCAGTAGCAACACAGAGATTCGTGAAGAGATGCTCAGATGAGAACTGAGCTTGGGTTGGTATTAAAACATGTCACATGGGTGCAGAAAAAAGACAACGCAGTTAATTACTTGTCTAAACCACACCACCCAAGGTGATGAAGAACTATTGAGGAGGTTCCTATACGGGAAATGAACAGGCGGGGGGTTCGGACCGAGTTCCCCAAGTTCCTAATCAGGGATAAATGGCCGCCAAAAGGTGAAGGAAACAACGTCGGATCTATGGTAAACTATAACCGTGAGGTGAATTATGTTTCCGAGAAGGAAATTAAAACCATACAACAACATCAAAAGGCGGGTGGTAGGGTGCGTAACTATGGTAATAGAAATGATAGGAATGGGCCTTATGTTCCTCCTCAAATCGTGAAAGTTACTCCTAGGGATGGTGGATGTAGTATGGCGCGAGTTGAAGATATGTGCACAAAATGATGAGGAGGTCGATGCTAGTGATGAGCACACTGAAAGTTGAGGAGTGATTTAGCAGGTATTGGGCAGAAGTCGATACACATGACAATATCGATTAAGCAAGCTGAGTAAATATGCCCAATTATCTGCCGACTGTGAACACACGGCAACCGGGCACTCTTCCTAGCAACACTGTAGGAAATCCGAAAAAGGATGGACATTGTATGGCAATACACTATCGCGGTGGTAAGCAAACATTGCCCACCTTGGCCGCCTAATAAGAAAAAGGTTGACAAAAACCTACTGATAAAGGATAGAGGTTAATGGGCAAGTAAAAGATAACACTGGAAAAGATGCTGAAGTGCCTAAAAAGGTAACTCCCATGCCTAGATCACCACCCCCATTTCCTTAAAGATTAGTGAAAAAGACCGAGGATGGTAAATATCGACATTTTATAACAATGATAAAATAACTTTCTATCAGTGTCCCATTAGTAGAATCTTTATAAAAAATGCCCGGTTATGTCAAGTTTATGAAAGATCTGATTACAAAGAAAAGATCGGTCACTTTTGAGGATGATGATAGAATGCAGCATTGTAGTGCTATTGATACAAGATCTCGGGGTACAAAGAAGAAGAATGGGTGCGTTCACTATTTCCTTGTACAATCGGGTCTTGTAAACATTTTGCGAAGCATTATGTTGATCTGGGGGCGGCAAGCATATAAATTTCTTGCACCTCTCGATTATTTACAAGAAGGTTAGGTGATTGGTGATCCAAAGCCCCACTATGATGCGGATACTGATGGTCCGATCGCAATTAAAAAAAAAAGGGCGTATAGGGATACTCCACGATGGCTATAAAAGTGGAGGCGTTCATATTTTCAGCAGATTTTGTTAGCTTGTGATTTTCTGAAGTCGATTTGAAGTGCCCATTATTCTTGGAGCCCTCTGTGCTACGGGAAGGCCTTAGTAGATATGGAAAAAAGGGGGCTAGATTGAAATTTTGGGTGAACAATGAGAAAGGACCTTCAACCATTTTTAGGTCCAGAGGCAGAGTAGTTGAGATCCAATACCATTCTTCTATATCTAAAACGTTGGTGAGTCTCTGAGACACAAATAGAAGAAACGTCTAGGGCAGAATCATTAGCGGCGATAATGAATTTTGATACCGATTGCATCAAAAGAGTATGGAGTCATTAGTCGCGGTTCTTGATCGAGGTGATGTTAGGTTTCAACCGAAGAAATATGAGTTTAGAAATGAAGAAGGCGAGTCCCACCCGCGAAAACCATATAGGAGGGAGGCTCCAAAGCCTAGAACTAAAGCTCTCCCACCTCATCTCAGTATGAATTCTTAGGAAATGGTGACACTTTGCGGAAATCATGCATCAGACCTGAATGAAACAAGTGAGAGTTTGTGAAAGTGCTTAAAAGAGTTCAAAGAGCTAGTGGGTGGACTATTGCGGACATTATTGGATCCATCCTCGGTATTTTTTTCATAAAATCCAACTCATGCCCGATGATAAGCCAATTATGAGCACCATAGACGCTTTAAATCCACTTAGCCAAGAGGTCTGAAGAAGGAAATCATTAAGTGGTGGATGCCGGATAATCTATCCGATCATCGATAGTAGTTGGGTATGCCATGTTCAGTGTGGTACCTAAGAAAGGCGGAAGTGACTGTGGTCCCCAATGAGAAAAAATGAACTTGTTCCAATGAGATCGGGTATGGATGGAGGGGTGTATGGATTACTTAATTAAATACATGGACTGGAAAAAAGACCATTTTCTATACTTCATGGATCAGATCTTGGATAGACTGTCAGAATAAGGGTGGTACAGTTTCTGGAGGGACATTGAAGGTATAAGCAGATTTCTAGTACACCAAAAGATCAACAGGAAAACCACCTTTACTTGTCCATATGGGAACTTGCATTCAAAGAGAATGTGTTTGGGTTTGTGCGCTGCACCCTCCAATTTCAGAGATTGTATGAGTCGATATTCTCAGAAATGGTGGAAGCTACTATAGAAGTTTTTATGGATGATTTTTATGTGGTTGGTGAATCATTGGAGCGGGTGTTTGACAATTTATCTGAGGGTTCCTTAAGAGAGGTGAAGAAGCAATTTAGTACTAATTGGGCAAATGCCACTTCATGGTGAAAATAATGAAATAAGGTTTTGTTTGCGGTCATTGCATTCAGAAAAGGGCATAGAGGTTGATCGAGATAAAGTCGAGGTAATAGAGGAGACTTCCCCCACCTTCTCTGTAACAGGGGTGAGAAGATTTTTGGGCATGCAGGTGTTTTTTTTTTTACCGTAGGTTCATCAAGATTTTCAAAAATTAAAACATCCGTTGTGCAAACTGCTGGAGAAAGATTAAAATTTATTTTGATGAATCCTTTCTTAAAGCATTCAGCGAGCTAAAGAAATTGGTTGGTGCACATATCATATTTCTCCGATTGGAACAGTCATTTTGGTTGATGTGCGAGGCTAGTGGGGTGCTCTGGCGTGTAGTAGGTGGATAAATAAAGAAAAAAATCCTTCACCCCATTTCTATGCTAGTAAGACCTAAAGGAGTCAGAAGAAACTACAAAAGACTGGCGCCAAGAACTCTGGCAGTAGTCTTGCTTTTGAAATTTTGCTCCTGATTTGACTAGTTACTAGAGTTTATAGTGCATACTGCCAGTTCGAATTGAGATATGATTACAAGAAGGATGCAAAATCGAGGTGATTCGTTGGGTATACTGCTACAAATTTGACTTTGAAGCAAGGGATAGAAAGGACCGGAATCAAGTTGCCCATAAATTGTCCCGACTTTTAGAAGATGAAGCTATGAGAGAGTTAGGGTATAAGACGATATTTGATGATATTTCCCCGTAGAGCATGTATGGCTGTCTCAAAGGACTTGATTCATGGTTCGAGATTTCGCGAACTATCTGGCTACTGATATTATTCATCAGACTTGTCTTTCATTCAAGAAAAAAGTTAGTAACGATTGTGAAAGAGAAGTTCTTTGAGGATGAACCATATTTATAAAGGAGTTGTGCAAACGGGCTTATTCGGCGTAAGTGTGTTGCCAGAATGTGAGACTGGAGTGTTTAGAGGCATGCCATGCCTAGCCCGTTGGGGGTCATATGGTATACGAATCGCTCGATGCGATATTACAACACGGGTACATGGACAAACCTTCATCAAGATGATCATGAGTTTGCTAAAGCATGTGAGATTCCAAGAGATGCGGCATTCAAGAAAGCAAGAGCTCCCTCTACACCCCATCTTTTGATTTGAGGTTATTTAATGTTTGGGTGGTTGGTGGTATTGCGTATGGGTCATTGTGTGGAGTTCCATGAATTGATAGTACATTTTAGTAGAGGTTGATTATGTATCTAAATGGGTGGAAGCTACGCCCTCGCCAAATAATGAAGGGAAGAGGGGCATGCGTCTAAAAAAAAAAATATATTCTCTCGTTTTGGCACCCCAAGGGCAATTGTTAGTGATGGGGTCTAACACTTTTGCAACAGATGGTTCAAGGATTATGGAGAAATTGGGGTTAGACCATAGGGCCCTACTGACAATCCTCAACTAGTGGGCAAGTTGAAAGTGTCAAATAGGGAATCAACAGATATTGTCAAAATAGTAGTGAATGCTAGTAGAACGGATTGGTAAAGGAGGCGTGAGGATGCTCTTTTGGCCTAACCGCGACAGCGTATAGACTCCCCATAGGTAGTCCCCATACCAACTTGTATATGGAAAGATGTCATCTCGCATTGAATTAGACATTAAAGCCATAGGGATATGAAGAAGTTGAAAATGGATGGAACGAAAACTGCCCAAAACAATGGTTAACTGGGTTGAATGAACTCGATGAATTTCGCCTGAAAGCTATGAAAGCTAGCCCTCTACAAAGGAAATATGAAGAAAGTACCATGACCTAAAAATTGAAAAAAAAGAGAGTTTCTGGTTGGGAATTGGTGCTTTGTATTCAATTCTAGGATGCGCTTGTTTTGGCAAGCTCAATTCCAAATGGACTGCGTCCTTTAATTGGTTACCCAACTATGCCCTCATGGAGCAGTGAGTTGATAATAAGGAAGGGTGGTGCGGTTCAAGGTGAATGTACAACGCATAAAAATCTATTTTGGGCATGCTGAATCAGCAAATAAAGTAATTGAGGCATACCATCTTGATGAAGTTTAGGTAATCAAGTGTCTTCATTCGTGTCGCGATGTTAAATCTAGCGCTTGTTGGGAGGCAACCCATTACATATAATATTCTTTCTAGCAATGGTAGAATTTTTTACTAATGGGTTTTAAATTTGTAGGCACATCACCAGGAAATTCTGCAAAAAATCAGACTACAACAGTCACTGATGGACACATCGATGGACCTTCACGCACACGATGGACAGTCTCATGAATCTGTCGGTCCAGGACATCTTCCGTTATTTTTTCAAAAATAGGTCAACAGACGGAACCAATGACAACCATTGCCTCTGCGAGTGGACAGTCGCGGGGGACTCATTCGTCATTATAAGCATAACTCGGCCTGACCCGACCCGGTTGGGGGAAATTTGAAAAAATGGATAACATTTAAAAAACTCAAACCTGGTCCTTTCACCCATGTCCTTCCCTTTCTCCATTTCCCTCCCTTTTACACTTCCAACTTCTACCTCCCGTCCTATCAACCGATCTCTTCCCCAAATTGCCCAATTTGGATATCTCATTTCTAATGGTCGGAGGTATGCTGTTGTGGTTCTTCTTGACACCAAGTACCTTCCTCGCCTGGTTTTTCGAAAATTCTCAAGTATGTGTCTTTGATTTCTACCAATTTACATTGCATTTTTGTTATCAATAAGTCTTATCCTATTTTCGTATTGCGGGTCTTCATGCTTTGATCCCCAATTTTGGTCTGACTAGGGTCGAGAATCCTTAATTGCATTGTTAAAAGCTTAGAAATAGGCTGCTTTAGCATTGCTAGTTTACTAGGTATTTGGGTTAGAAACATATAGGTTACCACTAAGTATTCAATGTGAGTCACGGAGGATGAATGTGGCATCCTCAGTTCTGTCACTGAATGACAGAACAAGAACCTGATGACGAACAGTCAACACCTCGCTTCCAACTTTCTCCAAGTGTCCACCAACAGACAAATGCGATGGTCTGTCGTTCCCACGATGGTCCATCCTGCACAACTGTTCTGGTTGTCAGAGACCCTATTCAAAGGGTCTCCCACCTTTTTCTAAGTGTCCTCTTACGGACATCTACGACGGACCGTCATACCCACGACGGTCCGTCATACACAACCGTTCTGGTTGTCAGAGTCCCTATTCCTAAGGGTCTCCAACTTTTTCCAAGTGTCCTTTTACGGACATCTACGACAGACCGTCATACCCACGACGGTCCGTCCTGCACAACCGTCATGACAGTCAGAGACCCATCTCCTGAGGGTCTCCATACTTTGCTAAGTATCCTCTGATGGACATCTACGACGGACCATCATACTCTCGACGGTCTGTCCTGCACAACCGTCATGACGGGTAGAGACCCTTGTCCTAAGGGTCTCTATTTTTTCCAAGTGTCCTCTGACGGACATCTCCGATGGACCGTCATACACTCGATGGTCCGTCCTGCTTAGCCATCATACTTGTCAGAGACTTTCCTTCATGGGTCTCCACATCAACATAGTTAAAGTAAGACACGACGGACCCCATGATGGTCCGTCTTACTCACGACAGGCCGTCACCTGGTCTGTCGTGTTTCACTATTACCGCAGAAAAGTCATTACAACTTAGCTCTTATATTTATTTTTTGTCAGTTTTGCTCGTCTTGTTTGCTTCTTCTTGCTACTAATCTCAATTCTTACATGTACTATTCTCTAATGGACACCAAAACATGATCAAATTTTTACGGCACGTGGCGTTTCAAAGTATGTCTAACCCCGTCTGCCTGCCTGGTATTGATCTGATGATGGCTGATCCGTAGTGCCCCCCCAAGCACTGCCACTCCAGCACGAGTGCAGGGATACCAGAGCTACGACAAAAAAGGTGGCATTCGGCGTAGTCACTGCCCCAAGTCGATGAGGAGCGACAATAATAGTCACGCCCTCGAGGGCCGCTACACAGCAAAGAAGGAGAGTCTGGCTCCTTAGGGTTTCGTGGTCGGAGAAAGCCTCCGGCGTCGGTCGAAAGTCCTGCCCCGCACATCTGACACAGTCTCCTCGTATGATTGAGGCGACAGTTATTAATTCACTCCAAGCTCACCGAGCATGCTATACCCAGGTTTGCCGAACATCCCAACGGTGGTTTGTTGTCGGTGGGGCCAATTCAAGTGTATTCAGACGCCAAGTTTCTGAGTGATAAAGGCGTCATGAGACGGACCCTTACACTGGAGAGGTGAGTCCTTACTGGAAGTCTCCCCGACATGCTAGAGATCCACAATCTCTTCACCAGACACCGGCTGGACTGGACAGCTCGTTCTTTGGGCCATTATAGTGAGGAGTTGGTCCGAGAGTTCTACGCCTCTTACGTGGCTACTCTCATATCACAGATAGATAGGCAGGCTGCCCCTGCCAAATAGGCCCCACTTGAGCATGTCTGTGTACGTGGCATTAAGGTCGATATCTCCCTACCCACAATCCGTCGGTATCTATACGGCGAGGATGTTGATGCCAACAATAACCCTCTCACCGGCGAGTTTGACTACCGATGGCAAATTGTAAAAGATGGCAAGTCTTGCGTGAGCCATCGCTGAGAGAGATCACCAAGAGGTGGATGGCCCTGCACTTTTCTATTGATGGAGAGGGTGCCGACTGGGTAACGAAGCCGAAGGGAGCCATCAAGAAGGCTAACTTGACCTTCACGGCTAAGTTCTTATGGTTGATTGTCCACCACTGCATTTCCCCCACGGTCGCTAGTAATATAGTCACATGGGATCGTACAGTTCTGATGGCGGCGATGATAGCCGGGTTTGAGGTGGACTTCGCTTGGTTTCTACAGACGGTCATGCACGAGAGGGCTTTTAATGTCACAACAACTTACCCTTTTCCGTGCATGATATTTTCCTTACGCAGGTCCGCAAGTGTGACCCATCTGGCACCATGATCAGCTCAATACTCCAGTGGGCACTGTTTATCGGCCTCACGGGGTTGGATTGAGGCCAATGAGTTGTTAGCTCTCCACGCAAGAGGGGGGGGCCAAGTCTAGAGTCTGCTTCAATGTGAAACTATGGCTTATATGGTATGACATGCTCCCCCCCACAGCTAAGCAGGCTGCTTCTGAAAACCACTGACACTACCCCGTCGAGTTATCCGGGTAGATAGCACTGCCTGAGCTCCTCTCGCTCAGCCCCTTTCCCCGCCTATGATCACGCATTGCTAGGGTCCAAAAACTAGAGGCACAGATGGCTACACTTCTGCAACACATCCAGCCTTTGATGCAGAGGTCTATTGCTTAGACAGAAAAGCGCTTGGAGTGTAAAATGGTCCAGCACACAGAGCGGAAGATTGCTAAGGTTCATCAGCTCTTGGATGATTTTGAGTTGTGGGTGATAGCCCGGTCAACCCCACAGGTGGATGTGTTGACCCTTCATGCTGCGGTCGAGAGTCTGCGAACGTACATTGATATGATCCTAGAGGCTAGGGTGCCTGACTCTCAGACCCCTTCTGCAGAGCCTACTGAGGACACAGTGATGGCGGCCTTATTCACCACTTCTGATTTCCACCACCTCCTCTTCGAGAGCATGACAAGAGGCGCAAGGGTCGAGAGGAGAATGAGGCTAGAGCACGGAAGAAGGAGTGTCATGAGATGGAGGCTGCGAGGAAAGCCTCGCTTACTAATGAGGAGGCGCATCAGATCAGGGCTGTAGAGTCAGCTGCTGGGGCATCTAGCTTCAGAGATGTGGTGATAGCGTGCTGATAGTGTTGTTGCTAATGAGTACACTACTGAGGGTGTCCAGACTATAGCGGTACAGGGTTTCGGGGAACCAGGCCCACCAGCTTGCTGATCGTCGGCGCTTTGCGCCTCAGGTTTGCTTCACCTACCACTCTCGTATTTCAATTTTTTCTATGCATTGGGGACAATTGCATATCTTTTTGTTGTGGTGGGGGGGGGGGGTAAATGGAAAGTGAGTGCTAGGGTGAAGTCTGAGTAGCCCAATTCACTATCCTCTTTTGGGGTTTTCTTGCTTGTGTTCTTTTTCCCAAAGAGACTGATTATTTTTCTTGTTGAACCGGCATGTCTATATCTTGTGTACATAGTGAAATCTGAAGCATGATGGCTACTAAAATATATCCTGATGAAAGAGAATGTGCTGCATGACTAGGCATAGTAATTGATAAATTGTATGGGCTTAAGCATGACATAGAGATACACCACTAGCTGACCCAAGTCTAAATTTCGAAACGAGGGTCTGATAATCTGGTAGAGTAATGAGATTTCAAGTGAGTGGTGAGGAAGATTCGAAATAGCCATTATTTGTATGAGTACAACTTGCCTGGTAGTCCTGCTTAAAGAAGTTGTAATCGACAATTAGGAAAGGATCTTAGGCCTTGTTCAATATAGCCAATTTTAGCCTAAATAAAAAACGAATGAATGAAAGTAATCCCCTTTGATCCAATGATTTGAGCTTAAAAAGACCTTTCTTTTCAACCAACTGATCTTTTCTAGGGAATATGTGTTGGCATGGTCCCTCCTGAGACATGTGCACATCAGCTTAGTGCAAAAAAGCAAAGTTGAGGGTTGGCTAATGAAGTAAACAACCTGTTTATCGGCCCGGACCCAACTTTGGTATTATGTACTTTGACTCCTGCAAAGCATGAGTTTGAGGGTGGTATTATGAGGAATGCTCTGAGAAAGTGGGGTTGAAAAGAACAAGAGAGAGAAAGAGAACAGACAAAGTAAATGACTCAAGAACTAGTTGAAGAAACGTGAAATAAAAAAGTACAATAAATAAAGCAAGAAAAGAAGCGAGTCACTTACACAAATGAAAAAGAAGGGAAAATAGAGGTGAACGTGAAAAAAATGAGAAATTGGGCGAAATAAAATGATAAGGATAAAGAAGTGGTATGTTTAGTCGATCTGCAAGGCAGGCACAAAAATCACAAAGGTTACCGGAAATATACCCTACCTGACCCGAGCCTTATGTTACAAGCTTAAGAAAGTTCATATCGTGATCCTAAGAGTTGTATAGCGAATTAGAGCAATAAAAATAAGGCAAGCTATATGGCAACTGATGAGATAGTGTGAGTCCTGGTTCATGGTCTGATTCCACATAATCAATCCTAATAGTGATGACATCATAACATGATGAGACTTATCGGGATGGATAGCCAAATGATTGCGAAAGCTAAAACATTGGATATATTGTTACAAAATTTTTGTCTAGTGAGTCATAGCTGCGTCGCTTTGCGGCCAAACAACGAATTTGAGTTGAGGTTGTTGATATATCATGGTTCACAATATTTTTTAAGATTTTTACTTAAGTTTAGTGTGTGTTCAAAAGCCTTTTTGATGATTTTTTATGTAAGTTTATCTTTATTTTAGGAATCTGTCTAAAAAAGAACGCGCGGAAGTTTTTGGCAAGAAATGCAAAAAAGTTACCACCTACGGAGCTTTGTGAGGTCCGTCTTTAGCGTTGCGACCAGTCCATAGGTGGCAACATAGTGAAGCTGCGAAGAACGAGATGCAAAGTCTAACCAAGGGTGGGACTTACAGAAGTCAGACAGATCGTGTAGCACGACGGTCCGTTTCCTGCTGAATCATCGTGATGCTCCGGGAAGTAGTCCAGTCTAGTAACAAATTCCAGAAGTTTAGGTTATGGAACGGAGACCCTCGACGGACCGTCGTGCTTGAACGGGTCTATCAAACCTGTTAGTTCGAGGGTAATAATAAAAGAAAACAAGAAGAAGGTTTGTTTAAAGTATAGGATGATGCGAGGCCATGACGGACCGTTTTGACCACGACGGCCCGCACGAGGCCCGTTGACCTAGCAGCGGTTTGACAGATTTCAGCAATTAGAGTCCTTCTTTATAGGCTTTTGTTTTTATAAAATAGTTTGGAAAAAACGCGTTTTTTGGCGTTTAGACTTCTCATTATAGTAGATCTCTTATGTTCGAGCTTTGGTGAGTAGATTCTGTGATTGTTAGACTTGGAGAATCTTTAGTCTTCGATTAATTTCAGTACATGATACACTTTTTCAGAATTGATTTGTTCTGAGTTTGTTTATTAATCAAGGTGAATTCTGGATTTTATTCTCTCATTGAAGTAAGTGAATGAATTTTATAATACCATTATGAATATGGTGATTAGACTATGGGTAAACTAAACTCCATGATATGGGTAACTAATACAGGGTTGTGGGAAACCATGGTAAATAATAAGAGAAAATCTAACTAAAATAACAATTCTAGAATAGTGTCTTGCATGTATTGATATTCTTTCGTTAGAAGTATTTACGGATGGCCCAACATTAGAATGCCTTAATGCTTGACTTGCCGGACCAAGGAGGTAGATTGGTAGATAATAGAAAAGAATTATCACATCGAGTTAGGTTATATACTATCTATAGCTAGTATGATTGGTACGACGGTAATAACTTAGTCAAATAGCGAAGACAAGGTTCATATATGGTAAAGCTAAGGGTGTGTATAGCAAACACAGTAGCCAGACCAAGGTGCCGGAGTGAAATTTTCTCGAGGTCGGACACCGATTTAGAAATACATAAATCTCTCACTTTGCATGCAAGATACTAGGAAATATTGTTATAGTTAGCAATATCAAGTTAGGAACGGTGGGACACACTTAAAACCCTAGTTATTTATAATTGTTATTAAACTACAAGGTTTGATTTGTTAGTGGTTACTTACTTTAATGTAGTTCAGTTATCTTTATTAATTTAGAAATAAACCCCCCCCCCCTTTTATTGTCTTTTATTTTCTAAGAAATATGACTAAATAATAGTAAATAGATGAAGTTACGTCGAAAACTATTTACTCGTGGAAACGATCCCAACCTCTAGTGGGTTCTACTGGGTACGACCGCCTTACTGCTATTGAGAAGTAAAGTGTGGAGTACAACTGTGAAAAAGGTTAATATCATAAGGAACCGGTTGCAACGACCTCTCTCATTCGCTACTTCTCTGACTTAATGGTCGGCAAAAGTTCTTATGCGATATTAGAGAAGGGATTTGGAGTTTTGAAGAAGTGTGATAAGGTGTATTTGAAAAGATGTCAATGAAAGGGGGGGTTAGATTTGCAAAGAAAGGGAAATGAGTCCTGTGATGTGGTCCCTATGAAATCTTGTAAAGGTTGGTAAGGTGCTTATGATTGAAACTTCTAGTGAACTGACTTCGGTTCATCGTTTTGAATGTTTCTATGTTTGAAAAAATGGATCGGTGATCAACGATTACATTTCTTCCTATTGATGGGTTCTTGGTGTCAAGGATAAACCTCTCTAGTTGAGGAAGTTCGCGGTTCAAATTATTGATAGACAAGTCAAGAAGTTGAGGAATAAAGAAGTGGTTTTCGGTAAAGGTGTTATGTTAGACAAATAATTAGTTCGAGGGTGCTGCAACATGGGAGGCCGTGGCCGACATGAAGTCTCGTTCCTCAGCTTAGATTAAGGTTAGTCATTCGTTTAAGGAGATAAAATATGACTAGGAATTGAAGTACGTTTCTTGATTTTTGCGTGACGTTTTGCACATATGCATTTTGAAAGAACTTTATAGTGATTTACTGTAGTATTGCTCTTAAAGTAACTGGAAATTTGCTTTTTGCTTGTTTTTGAGTTATATGTGCATTTTGATATGGTGAGCTCATGAAATGCTAGTAGCATGTTTTAAGTTGTGAACGTTGTGCTCAATAGATACTGTAATGTATGTTGAGCTCATAAGTGTTGTGAGAAGGAAATGTCGCATGATAAAGTGTTTTGTGACTTATGTGTAGTAATATGATTTTTGATATTTTCCTTGTTGAAATGACATTTATGTTGAATTGATATTGTTGATTGGTTGGGCTGCTAGTCTTGAGTCTATAACTTCCTTCAAAGGAGTTTTGGTGTCATTCGGGGACGAATGTTCCTAGGGGGGATAATGTATCACCTTCAAAATGCAAGACTCGTTGTAAAGACTAACATAGGTGTCATAAAGTCTAAACACTGTTTCTAAGTCCATTTTTATGAATATAGGTCATTTAGGAGGTTTAAGAACCAAAATGTTTGGGACAGTGCTTGCCGTCAATTTAGGGCTGCTTAGTGTGCCTTAAGCCTACTCTTTGACTAAATTGTTAGGAGTTCAGAAATTTGCACGAAGTTATAATGGTTTTTTTTGAAGAGCGTCCACGCCTATCAAAAGGGTTTGGAGTTTTTCTCGTCGCGTTTTTGCCTAAACGTTCTGGGCTCACCACCCCCCAATCCCCAAGGCCATAATTACCTAAGGGCCTACTCATCACACTTAAGGAGGGAACCCTGTGGTTTATGACAGCAACTCAGCTCCCTCCCGCATGCCAGCTGAATCGACGATATTGGCAGAAGAAACCGTGCTCGTGAGTATAGCAAGGTCTCCTTTTCCCCCCCGTGGCGTTTTTTCCGATTTTGACCCATCGTTTTTGCTCCCAACACTTAGCTTGGCTGCATCGAAGGCACCCTATACACTGAAGTATCTCGGACAATATCGACGCCGAGTGCAGGCGTGCACAGCGCTACGGTTTCCGTGTATGGACCCCGATGGCCAAGCAGCTTTTGATGCCTATTCCCCATCCCATCCCACCACCACATAAAACACAACTTGTTGCAAGGACAGCCATCTACTAAAAAGCCTCCCCATGATCCGACAGACGCCCAGACGTGACCAGCGCGGGAGTGAGGCGGCGGTTTGTCACATTAGACTCAACAGGAAGGACAGCCCCCCTCGATCGCCGTGGTGTCCCTCTATCTATGTGAGGGTTCAGATTTTTTACCCCTCCCTCCCCTTCCCCTCCCTTCCCCACCCCCTTTCCCCCCCCCCCTCCCCCTCCCCTTCCCACCCCTTATCCTTCTCCCCGCCCACCACCCTCCCCCCCCCTGCCCGTTTCTCGGTCCCGAGCCTCCCCCCCTCCCCCCCCTCGCTGTTTTCCTCCCCACTCCTTACCCCTATGCACCCGACCTTTTCACCCTTTTCTCTTTGCCTACCCTCCCTCCTTTCCTCCCTTTTCGTTTTATCTCTCGTCTGTTTCCTCCCTACCCCCCAGTCTTTCCCCTCCCCCCCGTCCCCCCCTCTCCCCGCCCTTTTCCCCCCTTTTTTCCCCTTCCCTTTCTTTCTCTCCCCTTTGTTTTTTTCTCCTTTTCCCCCCCTTTTTTTGTCAAAGCCAATTTCTAAAATGATTTTGATTTAAGTTATATCTTTTAAGTGGGTGTAGGTGGTAGTTGGGGATCTTAAAGAGTAGATCTACCACCAAAGTATGGTTAATTAAGCACCACTATACAATACCTTCATTACCCTCATTATTACCTAAAGGTACCAACTCATCAATACAACTCTCTGTCATTCTAGACTCTTGCTCCTTTTCCTTTATCTTCTAATTGGAAGAATTTTTCCTAGAACGCTTTAACCTTGGGAGGTGACATTTGCGGGTTCGTGAAAAAGGGTGGATTCATCATCATTGTGCTAAAAAAAAATAATTTTAGTTGTTCAAGGTGCTTCTCATTCACCTTGGAGATTCGCTCTCCTCAAAGTGGCCTAATTCAAAATAGATTTCAAAAAAGTGAGTTTTCGTCATGGGTGTTAACTTAGATTTTACGAAATTTGACGTTATGTCGAGTGCACCGTGTTCAATGAATACTTAGGGTACCTTATAGTGATTTTTTTAGATTAACATTACTAATTCAATAATTGGTTAGGGGGTAATTGTTCGATGGCTTTGCGTCTAAATTGAAGTACTATGATTTCCTTATTTACCATTTAACCCCCTACCGGTTAGTGATCCCCTCGGACAGATTTATTGTCCCCATTCGATCATCATTCAATTGAGTTGGGCCTGTTTGAATAATTACTTCCTATCGATGTTCTTATGATTAACTTAAGATAAATATAGGCTCTCCTGCTAATTCTTGAGATGTGATTTAGGTATGAATTACAATGGGAATTAGCCTATGTATTTTGTCTCAACCTGCTCGATCTAATGTTGAATTGTGTTCTAGAGATCGCAGGGGCCTTTGTTTATCTTATTGGTATGCATTGTGTAATGAGGTCACTCCCCAGCTGCCGGTTAAAGTATGGGTTGATGTTTAAGACATGGATGTAGACTATGCAGGAAACTTGGTTAAGTCGTACCAATCTTTATCTTTTACCTTCCACCAATGTGATTAATGTTGTTAAGTCATGATACCTACAGTGGAGTAGATTTATACTAGGATTTCATAGGTTTTGGTGGTATGATGTTGAATGAAATGTCTTGTACTTGTTGTGAGGGTTGATCATAGGTGTAAGTGATATAACGGATGGTTGAAAACTTATTCATTGTGCCTCTCTTAATATGCTCTGATTTAGTTAATGTGTTATTCCTCACTTAATGAATCGTCCGATGAACAGGACATTATAAACATACACTTATTTATTGAGCTATTGATGAGGTGTCTGATTATACAAAGGGTATGACCCTTGGCTAAATTAAGTTATGATTGTGACATTCACAGGCTTAAATGACATTCACAAAGGGACTTAGCTTTCTCGCCCACACCACGAGTGAAACTAGATGAGGGAGTGTCCCTTGTCTCAAATAGCCGAAGGTAGGACCTACTGAGTCTCGAGATTGGCCCCGAGACTTATCTGCATGGCGATCAAGCACCTTTTCGCCCTCTTTTCCTTTCCCCCCCTCTTCCTTTTGCCCGGTCCCCCAACAAAATCTCCTAGTATCGAAATATGTTGCCCCCCACACAGGTACATACTAGCGCGTAGTTTTGGATCACGTTTTTCAGACTTGACTTTACGCTGTCCCATGTTTTGTGTACTACCCTGTCAAGCTAGTCCCTGCCCTTTTTTTCGGTGAAGGGTTTTTTATCGGAAACCGATTCACACCATGCAAGCCCTTCAGTGTGGTCTATTTGTAGGGTTAGGGTCAAGATGTTCCTTACAAAACGTTCTTTTCAAACGACATCTACAAGACTTGAACTCCATACACTTGCCGACAACCCCCAAGCGGTCTAGCTTATTTCGCTCTATGGTAGGTGGGTGAGGACTGCTACCATAGCACCATTTGCCACTAGTTTCAGCCTTGAAAGGAGATCTTAATGAGGACGGTTCCCTTGCTACTATATGTTCTGTTATGACAATATATAATGGATACTATGAGGACCATACACCACATTTGTTGATATATTATATGTTGGATTTTCGTTCATGTATAGAGAGGCCCCTTGGGGATATGATAATATGTGATGATAATTGCAAAGCCTCAAATGTGTCACATGATACTATCCAAAGTTGGAAATCGGTCATGTCTTATTGTGCGGATCCAGCTGGCATTCAGTAGGTTATGGCCCCGGTGTTTGCTTCGCGTCATCTGCCATTGTGATTTAATAAGGACGGGCCCGAGAGTTGTCTTGCTATGATGTTTCTATATGGGTACTTAATTCATTCTTGTGATATTGTTCCTTGATCCGTTAGGGTGGTAGTTAAAGTACATGTTTTTCAAGTATGTCTTGGGCATCATGATCTACTTGCTCCCATGATAGTAAGCATGTCTGCTGTTTATGTTTATTCATGACTTATTGACCATTGGCATTGTTAAGTCCAAAAGGGGTAAAATCTTTTGACATGTTGACCTACCAAAAGTCCCTTTTTAACATTGTTTTGATCTTTGTTTTCTGTGTATGTGCCATTCCTAAGATCTCATTATTCCTTAGACACTGTGGTGCCCGAACACAGTTTTCCTACGTCTAATTTTCCCACATTTACCCAATTTCTAGGGTTTTTTACAGGACGTGAAGAGTTGGGGACGGGCACATGGTGAAGGGAGTGGATTCTCTTCCTTTCATCAAGATGGTAGTCCTCAATTTACTTTAAAGGGACTCCAATGCACATCCTTAACTTTGGCAAGTCTTGCGTCTATGATGATTTAGGACTTTATCATTACCCTAATTGTCTATTGAATATTGTACTTTCGTTGACACATCTTATGACAAGGTCCTTTTGAATGAGGTAGCTTGCCATGGAGCCCATATGTGATACTCCGATTTTATGTTTATGGTTATTGATTGATGATGCACAAAGCGGTTGAGACTATGTCTATAGTGTTTATGAGGTGATGGGTCACAATAAGTAGAGGCTACTGTAACATTCTTCTTTATGAGGAGAGGGTCTATTCTAGACTCGCCAGGAACGATAGAGTAGTGGAGGTGTACCCGAGGCGTATGGAAACATAAAAGTGCCTAGGTGATGCAAGGTTGAATCTCGGTGCGGAAATGTCGCTTTTTTTTTTCCCCCGTCTCTCTCCCCTCCCTCGACCCCTCATCCTCCTCCATTCTCCAACACACCCCCCTTTTTTTCCCCCTTCTTTTTGTTCTGCATGTTTTTGATTAATCCATGTTTTCTCTATGAATGCAAATGCATGAGACTAACCTGCCAGGCTAGTCTTAGTCCCACTTGAACAGGCGATGACATGCCACTTTGTTACATCATAGCGGGGTTAAACACCGTGATTTGACATTCGGGAGTTTTCTTTGCTTTGTTCTTATACGGAAACAGGGCGGACAGAATGCATGTCGCCCAACTAGTGTATTTGGGTCGTCACACCCTACCACAAAAGGGTCTGGAAATTGTTATTTATGATTTTTACCATGATTTGACAAACACCCCCAGGTCGTACCCCCGGATTTCCAATAGTGAGATATATGTCACTCCCACTACCAGGTGGAAACAAACGCAACAACATGTTGGGGCACATTGTCTTACCTTTTCCCCCCCTAACTGATGATTTGACAAACTTAGGACCTGCTACATGGCTGACCTAGCCCTCGTTTTTTCCATCAGGCGAAACTATTACTCTCTCCATCTAACCACTCCGTTAGAAAAAGCTAAAGTGCTTTGAGTTGCTATTAGTCCACAACATTTTATGCGCAGAAACTGCGCAGAAACTTCGGACAATGGTATTGGTGCTCAAAGGTTACCGTGACTATTCTTCATTCAATACAATGTTCCAACATCTCCGTATAACTCGGTTTTGCAAATTAATTAAAATGCATTTTGAAGAACTCTTCCCAACGGCTAATACTGATGTGTGTAGAATTTTATAACTCTTACAGATCAAACCTTTGATACTAGAGCAAGTTGCACAGCCTTTTTAGTGGTCTTGGGTAACATTCCTACCCACCAATATGTTGTCAAATCTGATACTACATCTAGTAACAAGATGTATGATAGTCGTTTGGTGCAAAGTTATTAAATTATTACGAGCTAAAGAATTTACCGGGTCCCCTTCCTTGCAGCTATGTATCCTCTTAGAAATAAGTCTAAGTGGTCCAGGTGGTGATAACTTAGTGGTGCAGCGTTGATCTCTTAGCTACTTAAAGTAATAGGCGTTCCTAGCTTTTTTTTCCTTTTCCCCTTTTTCTATTCTGCAAACTGACATCGGAAATTTCTCGTTTTTCCAGTAGCCCCCGTAATAGACCTTAGTTAGGTTGAGCTGTTTGTTGCACAACACGAGGTCTTTGGCTCACAAGATATATCTTGAATTAGTGAGAATGTGAGCAGCATGAAATCCATCAATCTCCAAGTTATGTTAATCTAAAAAACTTGTTCTATAATATATAATAATTACAAGTTTGTCCTGTTTTATGGTATGACTGTTCTGCTTCCCAGGATATCACTCATCTATTAACGATACCCAGTGAAACTATATTAACGATCATTACATTTTTCGATGACAAGCTCCATACCTAACGTATAACAAATACACTAGTCTCTCATGGAACGTGCGTTCTTGAGCCCCTCCCACATTGATATCGTATCCTGCATAATGTATTTACAGTGCAGCTTCCTACCACATTAACACCAAATTTTACCTTGGCGGTCATGCTCTTCCACTTCAATGACAATAGAATACATGTCATTTAACGGAGTTGATTTTTTCGCGACCAATTAATTTCACAAGCATTTAATCACGCAACTAATATTAAGCCCTTCATTTTAAAATGTTGCAGAAGAGATTGACGATTACTAAATATGAACGTGGAATTGAATTGAAGCCTTTAAAACAAAGCTCAATTTGTATAAACTCAATCATGATTACTATGTGAGTAAAATTTCAGAGTGCGTCCAATCAGGTCATATGTTTTTTTTTTTCCGTAGAGTATGAACTAATTTACAAACCAATTACATTAAATTTTTCTTGCGACATAGTAGATTGATTACGGGTCGTAAGCTTGGACCTATAAGTTACTCATGTCTTTCAGTGGTTCACCCCCCCGAGGACTTCTGACTTAAGAGTGTGATGAAGCTCATGATTTTCGTCACGGCACGCGCGGCATACACACGCACGGCACGCCCCATTTTACACATAATTAAAAAATCGTAGCTAATTTTAGGACCCTAGTTTTAAAGATTGAATTAATTTGAAATTGTTAATGGTCGATTACCTCATGCTTTTCATGGTCTTCTCGATTCACGTTGTTGTCGGAGCATATTTTTCGTTGTTGCATCGTGTTCAGACGCTAGTGGGCATATATACTATAGACCCTTAGATGATATATTTTACCTGATGCTATACTAGACAGAATCTTCTCCATCTAAACCCTGATCTTTCTAAATCTGTTGCACAATAGTATTATACTTTCATTTACATGTGACGGTTACCTTGTGTAACAACGGCAATTTTCAAGTTAGATTTAAACAAGATCATGTCTCAACTTTTGCTCGACGAAGGAGCTTATTATCGATCATGCTATTTTTCCATTCACTGATGAGCAATCACATTTAATTTTGGGTCACGTGTTTACAACGATAAGGAGTGGATTCCTTACTTAAATTCACAAACATTTAATCAATATTAAATCGATAAGCCCTTTTCATTTCTTTTAATATATGGTTCTAAAGAGAGAATGAGCAAAAATTATGGACTGAAATTTGCAGCTTAGAATATTTATTTATCATTCTGGATCAAGGGTGTGTCGAATAAACTCTCAAAAGCGGTTTCTCCTGTATGTTTCACTGTCAAACATAGATTTTTACATGTTTCTCTTTTCCGTATTTAATATCTCACTTCGTCATTATTTGTGTCATCTCCTAGACCCCCCTCCCTGTACCATGTTGATTTAATGTACAGCTCTGAATATGTTTTTGGTATTAATTAAGTTCCAAAACTTCTCTGGAAAGACAAAACTCATCAACACTGTTCAAGGGAACCTAACTCCCTATATATGAGTGTTTCTCAAACATTTTCCCCAATATTTAGAAAATCAATACTTGTTACAGAAATACAATTTAATACAACTAGCACACCAATTATTAAGTTATTATTGATACATCCATATGTTTTGTTCTTAGAGGGAAATATCATTGGACTCGTGTTTGCACACATCGCATAGAAGGTTCATTACTTCGTTTCCCGTTCCAGCACACAGATTATTTGTTGTATTATTCCGTATGAGTGGCTCCTTAACTGATCACATTAATGATCAGAAATTTATTCGCGATATTCCTTTACAGAATAATTTTTTTGTTAGACTATTTTCAATTTAGAGTTCTAGACTGCTTTTGATAGTAACTGTTGTCGGCCTTTCCACTACCAGTCACAGACCAGTCTTTGCGTACCTTGCCTCCGAACAGAAGTAGATATCGCCAGTAATGTAACAACACACTGGAAAACACAAAGCAGTCTACGACGAATATAATCCTGACTCAAGCGACAAACCACGACCTGTTGCACAGTATTTCTTCCATCAATGCTTCACTATTTTCTTAAGTACAAAGCTGAACCCACGCACAATCAATGTGCAGAAAAAAGTTTATTAATACTCACGATAATAACAAGTTTATTAATTCTAGTTGAAGGTCATATTACCCCTACATGCATTCCGGGATATAAGTTGCAAGCGTCATTCTCAACAAAAATGTTGGTGCGTTACCCTCATCATTCCATGTGTAGTTTTGTTCACTTTCCCATTTATCGATGGTTCCCGTTTGATACTCGTTCAATACAATAATATGTGTGGATGCCTCAAAAACTAATCTTGTCTCTACATAAACCATATTTTTTTGTGCGGTCACTTTTTTTTCGAGATCGTTATCACCATTAATTAATAGTTTCTAGTACCTATCTTGGTCTTTCCCTCCTCACATTTAGCTTTTTACGACGACCTATTGTGGTTGTTCATGCTTACACGTCTTGGGGGGAGAGGAGTCAAATTGTTGAAACAAGCCACAGGACGAATGTACATGCAAGAAATATGAAAAATCAATACTCTGTAAAATAGTTCAAAAGGAAGCCAGAAGAAAAAAGAGTGATACTGAAGCTTACCCAACCGTTGCGACGATGATCTTCTTACGTGAGGAGGCGATCACGCACTGCAAATTATATGTCAACGGAACCACGGAAGTCTTCCCGAAGAACCCAGTTACTGCATGTTTATGAACAGTGGAATCAGTATTAGAGGTGTATCATTGGTTTTTCTATAAAAGTCTTATAGTAACTGTGGGAGGATGTGTCTTTGACATATAGTAAAATTTGGGTGCTGAATGCTGTTGAATTATTGCTTGTTCGCTTATTTACGATGCACCTAAACAAATTCATTCGAGTGTCATCAAGAGGAAATAATTGATCCTGACATTATGGGTACCTACTCAGAAACCTTATTTCTAATTAGAATGCTGCTGCCAACCTCCAAAAAGCACACGTCCTTATTATAAAAAGAATGAAATTAGGACTATCTCCTAACACAATGATCCCTTCCTCACACGCGTATCTTTTTGTGTCGCTTACCCCGTGATTGTCAATTTACTTTACTGACAGAAAAGATTATTAATCTGCAGGACTGCAGTTTATTAGCTATCATGCTTAAGGGCGAAAAAATATACCAATAACCCAATTTCATAGAAGTAAATTTTACTAATAAGTGATTATTGTAAATGAACTTCATATTTCTACATTGACCTCACCATCACTTCATTTATGCTTGAATATTACCCCTACCTCTCCCTATTGATATAGTACCAGTTTTCGTCAACCATTCTTCATTTGCAGGCAGACATTTCATGTCTAAAGGCTTCCTTTTGGTTGTGCTTACACCACATCCTCATCGTACTATGGCATTTGTCAATCCCACAGCTTCACCCTCATAACTAACATAAGTCTCTTTATGAAAGAAAATTATAGTCCTGACATAATACACTCCCTATAGCTCTGTTGTTTACAAAATGTTACTAGGACATGTATTGCGGTCTATTTTGATCATTTAAATGATTCTCTAGCTACAGCCACGCACCGAATCACTACAACCAGGAATCTGTATGTCGCTAAGCATGATGAAACCGTCTTATCACGTTGGTTGCGCACAACCGATGTACCACAATATAGAAGATGCATGCAGATTCAGGAGACGATTACGCCTATCTAAATTTTTCCTGCTTTCACCTTTTGCGCACTGTCTTTAGATTAATAGAATTATATGTTCGTCTCCAGCACCTGTCTCGTGATATCCGTAGACCACTATTTTTCCCTGATACAGACACCTTTTTAGATACATGGACTCCATTATCCAACGATTTATTCTTCATAATACTATAGGTCAAATTTACTCGAAAATCTAAGGCAATCGTGCAGATATGCCTCCTTAGTTGCTTCACAGAGCAATCTTTTTATGGCACGCAGCAACATCCCAAAGGGGGTGGTTTTTTGTACTGCTGCGCCATCAAACCTACCCCAAGCCATTTTTCTCACACGACCCCTCATCACGGCATTTCATCGGCTTTCCTGCTTTTACCGCAATTATTTACAACTCAAAAAACTTGCCTGGTTAAGTTTTGTACATACGTAGTGCTATATTTATTAGACCGATGGTGGCTGTCTGAAAGTACACCGTAGTGTGGGGACAAAAGGGCAATTACCGAAAAGCCTTCTACACTATCTGGAAACCTTTTCGTCCCCTCTCTTAGGGCTTTGGACGCTTTACAATAGATCCCCGCTTCCCAGGCTATTACCCTATGCTTACCATTACACTTCTTCATCGCAGTTTTATCTCAATCCTGTTCACCTTGGAGAAGTTCTTTTTTCTCAATTTGTGTCTTGGGATTCCTTCATCACAGATGAAATTAATTCATCTTTTACAAAATTGTTATTTTAAACCTGATCAATTGCTAAGGCTCAATTACTTGCCAATTAAATTTATGACTTGTAAATCAATATTAGTAGACATCACCCTATATCTAATTGTAACGAGCTTAATGTTGTCATCGAGCAATGGTAAAACTGTTAGCACACAAAATAAAGTTCCTGTTGTTATGTGTTTATACATGTGTAATCATCTAACTACTTGCATTGCTACCACAACCTGGGAAGGAACCTGAGAGGCATTGGTAACACATCCATGCGAAGAGACACAACAACAGCTCACTGCGATCCCTAGTGTAGTTTGAAAGAGAGGATCGCATCATGAATTTAATAAGATCTTTTTCACCGCGCTTCTATAGTATATGCGAAAAATACTAACAACTACGTAGTCCAAAAAAATATAACTTATCTCAAAGTAGAGAGTAGCTTGAGTTTCAGCCAAAACAAACACGCCCTGCTGGTTGATTTGGTGGAAGAACATGATGAAAATTAAATGCTAAATATCCTATTTCATGATTAACTTAAGAAAATGATAACAAGAGTAGTACTGCACCATGACACTTGACCATATATGTTATCATACTCAAATGGTATAATTTACCACCAAATTCGAGATTCAGACGGTCAGACCTATACCAATTTTCACTGATTCGATTATCAAGTTGATTGGAGATTAAGACATGACATAGTATAACAAAGTCAAACGAGCAGTAAACCACCAAAAATGAGAATGTCTATGTAAACAATTCAGTTCAGGATGAAAAAAGGAACACAAATTTGTCTAGTATCTCATCTTTTGAACAAAAAAACATATATAGCTAAAACAAGCTATCTCTTAATCTTCAGCAATGAGATGAAAACTACCTCCATCGACTCAAAAGAAGTAATGCATTTTGTCTTGGAGTATCACTTGCACTTGAGAGAAGTTTTGATCCCGTTAATTATACCTTTGATGATTCCATTTGCATTTTTGGCTGACTCTATAGTGTGCGTTTTATTTTGGAAGGGTTTCACCAACATTTGCAACCCAATAGTCACAAGCGATCCACCACAGAATCCATTATCATTACAATCTTGAAAAGAATCGGGCACAATTGCAATTCCACATGGAAAGAGAGCCACAATAGAAGGGTCCCCTATTTTCTTCACCACATTCATTGCTAGTGAATCCATTCTTGCATATACTACAAGAGATCCTGTTGCGTCCGTGAAAGTATCTTGCAATATCATCATGTTATTTTGATTAGTACTGGTGCCATGCCCCTACAAGTCCAAACCAACATAATATTTTATTTATAAATCAATGATTAGTCAAAAAGAACAGATACTGTCATGTTTTTCAAAAATACAATAATCAATCACTCACATTAGCTTGAAAAACAGAGATGTTATTATCAATGTTGTGATCCTTGGGAATGTAGACCACTAGTTTCATGACATCACCAATATTGGAGAAGACATCCCATTGACTCCTCGTTCGTTCATTTATAAGGAATTCAAACAAGCGTTGATGTTTCACGGGCAACCAGATAGTCTTTGTGGCACTCAACACTATACCATTAGGTTCACCGAGGTCACTGATATTATTTCTCTTCATCAATTTAACATCTTTACCCTTTGCTAATTGAACTATTTGCCATTGGTGAGTGGTTCCACAAACCCCTGCGCAGAAGTTGTGAGTCATGCGTTGCGCCAACTTTCCTACATTTTTCTCACCATTTAAACCAACTGCCACAAATAAAACCTCATCAGAATCCAAAATTCTTGTTAGTAATCAAAAGTTTAAACAAATGGAACAATAATGGGACATGCATGGTCACCTTTGGGGTCACTGAATAACCTCATTGATCCCAAAAACATATATTGCCTTTGCAAAGTAGCCATCCACCTTTGTGCGCCAAAACCAAGACCAGACCTGACCATAGGGCGATACAGATGGTGGACAACATTTTCATTATACTTCATGTGCTCGATCCAAGTAACCTGAAAATATTACATCAATTTTACAAGATCACTAAATGAATTAGTATACTCATGAAAACTAATGCACAAAATACAGCCCAAGAAAGGTGTGCAATATCAACCATCTGCTGTGGAGATGAGAGAAATATACATCAAAGTAACTTATGTATTAGAAATAAAAATAAAAATGTATTACTTTCATACAAAGATCATAAATTCGTAAATTCAAGATATATAATACCCCTCGATAATCTCATTTCTAATGGTCAGTTATACTAATCATTCTAACAAAAGGTGTTGCATTATGAAATTAGATGATAGTGTAATTTCAGGAATTATAGAATCATTTTCAAACATAAAATACCAATATAAGGTTAGAATTATTAGGATACCACTTTTAAAGTATCTGTTATGATCTCAATCTAGCTAATAAAAATGTTGTTGTCAGGATTCAAACTTTATAAGCCATTAACAGAGAAATTAAATGATTGGAGGGCGGCCGAGATTTATTTCATTTAAATAAAGCTCAAGGCCAACTAAGATCTGGTAAATTCCAATTCCTTCCTCTGTTTTTTCTCTCTCCCAAATTCCTTTCTCTTCTCATCTATTTATATTTGATTCTCTCCTCTTCTTTTTTCTTCTGCAGATTCTATCTCTAGTGGAGTTCGCTGTTGACTTGCTTTCTTTTAATAGATAGTATTTCTTGTTTATTTGAATTTAATATTTTTCTTTCAATATATAGCATAAAAAACTTGTTGTGCTGATTGTTTAAATTTTGTAATTGGATTTTGATCTCGATTGACATCATAACATTATCCTACTTGGGGCATGTTCTTACCAGGAAAGGTATAGCTACTGATCCTCCCAAATTAGAGCCATTGTCGAGTGGCACAGACCAAAAACACTCAAAGCACTTGGAGGATTCACCGGTCTTACTGGCTACTACAGGAAGTGTGTTGTTAATTATAGTACTATCAATAGGCCACTCACTGATTTGTTAAAAAAGGATGCACCTTCAAATGAGATCTAGAGGCAGTTTTAGCATTTGAAGCCCTTAAGACAGCTATGAGCACCACACATGTGCTCGTACTTCCTAACTATTCACAGGAGTTGGTCGTTGAGACTGATGCTAATATCATGGAGGCATTGGTCCAATATTTATGCAGAAGGGAAGACAATTGCTTATTTTAGAAAGATGTTGGCACCCAACCACCGAGGGAAGTCTATTTATGAGATGAAGTACATGGCTTTGTTAAGTGTTGTGGATAAGTGGAGATACTATCTACTGTTCAAGCCCTTCATGGTGCAGATTGACCATCATTGCTTAAAATATGTGCAGTAATAAAAGGTAAGCTCGGCTATTCATAAGAAGGATTTAACCAAGCTCTTAGGGCTTGATTACGAGGTTCAATACAAGAAAGGTGCAGAAAATAAAGTAGTTGATGCTTGTCTAGGAAACAAGAAGGGATGGATCCTTTGGATGATCAAAATTTAGCGGTCATAAGTAGGAGTGGCAAACGAGCAGTCGAGTCGAATATGAGTCGATCAAAAAATGAATAAAATAAAAATGGGTAAGTTCTCCGACTCGACTCATATTTTAAATGGGTAAAAAAAAGTTACCCAATGGATAATATGGATAATCATATTTACCTATACTATATTAGAGATCTTGTTTAAAGATTTAAGAACAAAAACAAAAGATTAATTTTTTTTATCACTTCACTCCACCCCCTACCAGCCCCAGCCCACCTCCCAAAAAATGTAACAAAAATAGAAATAAAAATCCACCCAACCCCTACCCCCCCCCCCCCCACACACCCCCCATCCCAAAAAAAACTAAAATTTTCTTTTGTTTTAAATTGTTCTTTAAAAAATTACCCCACCACCAGATCCCCCCCTTAAAAAAAAAAAAACAAACACCCCCAACCCACATCCCCTAAAATATGTGTACTACTCGTATTTTACCCATTTTTAAATGAGTTGGATACCCAATTCATTTAAAATGGTAATATGAATGGATATCCATATTATTTACCCATTTTGCCACCCTTAATCGTAAGCAATTGCACCCCAACTTGGATACAAAAGATTTTTGGGAGTTATATAGAGGATGCTCATGTCGAAGACATTCTTACACTACTAGCAGTAAATTCCCATGGACCCAATTTATTGAACTACTCAGCTGGAGTATTACGGAACAAGAAAAAAAAAACAGAAATTATGTAGGATCTCATCTCACGGGACTCTCTTACAAACGACTACAACTCAATTTTTCTTTCCCCCCCCCCCCCCCCGTGGGGGGGTGGGGGGGGGTGGGAAAAAAAAAAAAAAAACCAAAAAATTCTTTACCCTTAGTGGTCATTCAGATAGGTAAATTGAAAAGGCGATAACAACTCTTCTATTGGCCAAAATAAAAAGAAAAAAAAAAAATAAAGGTTAATGGTTAAAGATTAGATTTCAGTTGTAATGTACATGTCCTAAGAATACAGGATGTAAGCCATTTAGTCGGGGCAAAAAAAAAAAAAAAAAAAAAAAAAAAAATTGTTGTCAACCCTTATTATTCCAAATCAAGCATGATGTCATATTAGACGGACTTTGTGGAAGGTCTTCCCAAGTCTAAGGATGTCATATTAATGGTGGTTGACAAATTTAATAAGTATGCGCACTTCATATAGCACTATCACACCTATATACTACTGCTACGGTTGCTTGTATCTTTAGTAAAAGGATACATAGCCTATGTGGCACTCTAGAATCTATTGTGATTGGTAGGACAAAGTGATTCTGAGCAATTTTTGGTGAGTTTTATTCAACTTACTGGGCACTCAACTCAATTATGGTTCTGCCTATCACCCTTAAAGTGATGGTACAACACAAAGGGTTAACAAGGGCTGGGAAAACTACTTAAGATGCATGGTGGTAAACAAGCCTAACCCGTGGAAATAATGGCTATTTTTACTGAATTGTGGTATATTACTAATTTTTATACAGGGTTGAAGCGTATCCCTTTTAAAGCTCTTTATGGGTATACACCCCCTTAGCTATGTATCAGACCTTTATTACGAAAATGTAGTGCAAACTTTTGAAGATGTGATCATACAGAGGCAACAAATTTTTACAATATCTCAAGGATAACTTACATGCATCTCAAGCCAAGATGAAGTAATTTGTTGATTATAGAAGGATTGATAGAGAGTTTGCAGTTGGTGATTTAGTATATTTGAAGTTCTATCCATACAGACAAACATCACTAGTACTAAGAAGGAACCTTAAGCTCAACTCTAAACACTATGGTCCCTATCTGGTTATTACTAAGATTGGTAATGTGGCTTACAAACTAGTATTAATTACTACTTGAATCTAAGGTCCACCCTATTTTCCATGTCCCATTACTCAAAAGGAAAGTGGGCAATAATGCAGTGGTTGTGGTTCAGTCATCTCTGCCTAACACTGAAGTTGATGGTCAATTCATCGTGTTGCCATTCTACAGAGGCAAATAGTTAAGCAGAACAATCTTATTTCTATAAAGGTGTTAGTTAGTTCAATGGTCAAACCTTCCTCCTGAAGATGCTACATGGGAGAGGGGGAGTTGGGGGGAGGAGTATGTTATGATATCAACCCTAGCTAATAAAATGTTGTTATAATCAAGGTTTGAACTCGGAAAAGAAAGACACTAACAGGAAAAATAAAAGACTGAAGGGTCAAGATTTATTTCATTTAAATAAAGTTCAAGGAACGAAATTGTGCCACATGGACGGTTATATATGTACACATCATCACATAGGAGAGAGAAGGCTAACTGAAATCTGTTGATTTCAGTCAAATTTCTTTCTCTTCTCATCTAACGAAATCTGGTTCTCTCCTCATCTTTTTCTTCTGCAGATTTTATCACTAATTGAGCTCACTATTGACTTGTTTTTTCTAATATATAGTATTTCTTGTTCATTAGAGTTCAATATTTATGTTTTTCGACATATAACAGAACATTGCCCCAAAAAACTTGTTGTGTTGATTGTTTAAATTATGTAATTGGATTTTGATCTCGATTGAGGTCATAACATTATCCTACTGAATACTTCTCAAAACACACCAAGGACAAACAGTTGTCAAGAGAAGAAATACTTCAAACCCTAAATAATGAATGAGGCGACAGCCCGACAATATCCACCAAAATAGAGCAAAACATTATTGTGTGTCTACAGACCTTACTTTTAAAAAATAAATCAATAAAAAGAAAATCAATGCAAACTAAGCAAAATAGATCATTAAATTTAGAGAAACTTTGGAGGTCTACATGGGAAGCAAAATGAAAAGACAGTTTAAGTTTAATTACCTTTGAGTAACCATTAAGCAGATCTTGCACAACACAGCCAGAAGGAAACCTCTGACAATTCCTAATTTCACATTGTTTTGCACCTTTTTTTATTAAGTCAACAGACACATCCACTATAACCCAAATACCTTTCGCGTATTGGTGACAGTAACGCAAAAATGTTATTTCTCGAACAGAAACCAAATTAGAAATCATTTGTATTTCAGTGTTAATCTGCAAATCAATACTTTCAAACTCTTAGTGCATGGAATAATAGGATAAATGAGATGCCTAACTTCTTAGAATAATAATAAATAATGATTATATAAAAAAAAAAATACCCATTGTAGAATACCACTCTTGCTTCCACCTATACCATTTGAAATCACATCAACAGTAGATGTTTTTCCAATAATGCATGGGAACATCTCCACCCATAGATTCTACATGTAGAAAAACATATACATTGCAAAAATCAAATAAATCTGTTAAACATAAGAAAAGGGGAAGAAAAGCACTGACTATAAGATGGAGAACTTATGTACCTTATTCATCAATATCTCCATTAAAGTCGGACTATTATTAATCATGGTACAAGATACTCTTGTGGCTTCCGTTCTGAAATCTCTAAATTTCATGCAATTAAACTGGGTGAATAATGGCGCATATTCCTCAACATTTAGTGTCTCTACACTTCCATCCAAGCTTTTGACCCAGAGAGTTTCATCAATCATGGCCAACTTTAGCAGCTCATTCATGGCAGCCAAAGAATGATTCATCAACACCATTTTATCATACTCCATTTCCTCCACTATTTCAACAAATGAAGCCTCCAAACTGATCAATATAAAAACTTCTACTACTTATGATAATTACTATTAATCTAAGATAAGCTTCAATAAAAAACATGGTTTAATTCGAATGTATTTGAACTCTAGACGTAATTTTCATTATTATTGGTCACACAAGATGCAAATTTGTTTGAGGCCTAGAAATATAGACTAGATTCACACAAAATAAATAATTAAGAGATTGTAAGCTTTTTATCAAATAATTAAGTCTCTATTCTTGAGATTTAAAATCATAAAACCATGTACGTTTTATTATTATTATTATTATTATTGAATGTAAGCAAAGACACCTCAAGCATTACTGGGTAAAGATAAAAAAGAACTTCAATGTTCACTAAAAATACATTGAAACTTATAAACGAACCAACAAAAGAGAACTAGATCAATTCCATAAAAAAAATTCAAAACATGGATTATTCCAATTCAAAAAAAAAAAAATAAAAAAAAAAAAAAAAAAAAAAAAAAAAAAAAAAAAAAAAAAAAAGAAAACAAAAAAAGACTTTATGTAATTTAGATTCATAATGAATGAGTTTATTAAAGGACAAAATACATTTTTATCCAAATATTTTTTATTTGTGAATCTTAAAATATTGTTTTATCATAGAATTTTTCATCTATATTAAAGTTTCATAGAAAAAAATCAATGATACCACAAAAGCTCCATTCATAAATTTGCAGGGTGTATAATTATAGCATAAAGTTACAAACCAACAAAATATTAGAGGAAACAACCCCGGGGAAGAGCCACCAACATCTAGCTATCGTTTGCTCTAAGTTCCAATTAATGTACTTTTGTCAAATAATTCTAAGTTAACACCCAGTGTTTGGTCCCAAGTTTTCCCAAAGATATGTGACTATTTCAAAAATATGATTTATAATACCTATTAAAAAAATTTTTGAAAAATTAATTAAAACTATCCACAATTTGTATTATCATTTAGATGAATATGTTCCGCCAAACGACCTTAATAACAATAATTGACAATAATTCAACAACAACAAATATTACCTGGTCAAAACAATACATTGATGCATATTAGTTTTGATTCGGTTATAAAATTAAAAACAATATAATTAAAATATATATATATATATATATATATCATTATATATATTCACTATATATATATATATATATATATATATGAGTGTATTTCTTTTTATAAAATCTAACATTGGGATAATTTTTTAAAGTTCTCAAATATTTTTCAAAGTTCTCAAAAACTAGTTTTTCTAGTACATGGGAACTTGGAATTTTTGGCAAAAACATTTGTCTGTCTAGGCAGTTTTGGGTTTGAGTCATGGGCCTTTCTCTAGGGCCCCTCGTGGATTCTAGGTGAGGTCGTACTCGGACGTTTAACCTTTAAACATAGTCGTCTAGGTCTTAGGAACATCTCCACCAATTTCAAGCAAAACGAACACGTAAAACTCATTAAAACAAATGAAGATACACAAGCACAATCTAAGACATATCTTCGGAACGTCATGGACATTCTTGGACGTTTGACCTCCAAACTTTACACACTGCCTAAGAACATCATTATAACTATTAACACAAAATTAACTCAAGAAACATTCACGAATCTCTAGTTTACCTAAGTTATATTGTCAAACACCAAAAACCAAAATTTTCCCAAATTTTTTCCAAATATATTCCCAAAAAATACTTGGGGCTAAACGGGTCCCTAGTTTTTGGATCTTGTGTTTGGTCCTTTGGACTAGCCTAACAACTTTATTTGGTTTAATTTTTTTCATACATGTAATAAACCTAGCCCGATGAGTCAAAATTTTGCAACCCCCAACCCAAAAAAGAAAAAGAAAAAAAGACACATCACAAATCAATTTTTTTCTGCTTTTGTCCACTGGTATAGTCTGAACCCAAAGTCGTGTACAAATGAAAAAAGAAACAGCAAATTTTTAAATTGATGCAAAAAAATCACAAAGTAAATTTAAACATTTATAAAAAGTCTGTGACTTAGAGATCTATGGATCTCTTTCTCTCTCTATATATATTTATGTCAAGATCTCATGCATGCATCAGCTGTTGGTGAGGCGCGCGCATATGTATATATATGCGCGCCGCCAACATACATGAAATGGATACATAAGGGGTACCTATACAGTAATTAATTTTATAATTTCACAAATACCTTCTAAAATGGATACATAAGGGGTACCTATCGTATAATTGGGTTATAATTTCACAAATACCTTGCTAACAGGAACAAAAAGAAAATGAAATGAGAGCAGATTAATAGCTTACATATAAAGGTAGACACAAAAATAGAACAGATTGATTAATTCACTGAAGCAACTTTAGAATGGTAATAAAGAAAATGTGACTAGTAATATCTATATACACTTACAGTTTTTGGATATGCTGGAAGGAGAAATGTGCCCACTTTGAAGAACTTGGCTCCCCTCTGTTATATTTTTCTCTGTTTCGTTAAGTATATTTCTAGATAAAAAGTATGCGTCTTATTTTTTATTATTTTAGGTCAAGATTATATTACATCAACAAGGGTCGTAACCATGGTTAAGTCAATAAATTTTGGAAAGCTACACTCCAAATTTGGTAAGAACAGAATATTCGGCGTATAAATTTGGAGATCCGTTTCTATCTTTAAGGGAAAATTCATAAGTATCCCTTCAACCTATGCCAAAAATTTCAGAGACACTCTTATACAATAGTAAGATCCTATTAACCTATTGAATTTATTTTATAAATAATTTTCTATTGCCTTTTAACCTACATGAAACTATCAACCAGATAGCTTGAAAAAATTGTCAACACGCGCTGGCCCAGAAGATAGTGTCATGTAATCCCAAAAGAAAATTATTTCTAAAATAAGTTCAGGAGGTAATAGACCTTAGCATAATATAAGTATGTCTCTGAAATTTCGGGCATAGGTTGGGGGTATTTATGCATTTCCCAAATTTAAACATAAAAATATAAGATAAAATTAATTAATTAATGATAGGAAAATGCATAAGTACCCAACCGATGCCCGAAATCTCAGAAATACAATCATACTATACTAAGGTCCTATTACCCCCCCTAAACTTATTTTATAAACAATTTTCTACCCCTCTTCGACCTACATGGCACTATCTTCTGGTCCCAACGCGTGCTAATAATTTTTTCAAGTTTCTCCCCAGATTTGGTAAGAACATGAATCTACCACTTTTCTGTATATATATATAAGAGAAAATGAACTCAGTTCTTATTTTTTGCTTAACTTGAAACTAAAACTCTTAGGGAATACTTAGTTCCCTTATAGCTTTGAGACTTCCTCACCCGCTTACCCTTTGCTCAACTCATTCCTTAAACCTTAAACAAAGGTGAAAACTTTTGTTTAAGACTCTTGAATGCTATAGGAACTTACTTTGGCTTGCTTCTTAACTTTTAGACTTGACTCTTAACTTATTTATTTTAGGATCATGATTTTATGTTTATGGATTATTTCATGATGTTTAGATGTACTTTAGAGTATTGGAATCGACTAGGAATTGTAGGTACATCACTTAGGAACTCGTACGAAAAGATGGGGGGAAAATGGGGTCTCCAGGTGACCTTGGCGCTCTGAGAGGCACAGGGCCTGTCAAACAAAGCCTGCCCTGAGGGGCACTGGCAGGCGCGGTGCCCCAGGGTTGTCAGACGGGATTTCCAACTTTTCTTCTTTGATTTTCAACTCTAAACCTTCTAAACTCCCATAGATCTTTCCCGAAACACTTAAGATCACTAATACTTCAATACCCAATAGTTTAGACTCGTAAAACCGTCTGAAAACACGAATCAAAACAACTAAAGATATGCAACAACCCAAACAATAAGAATTCGACAATTGTTCATCAAAAACCTCAATATTCTTCATTCAATCTAATCAAAAACCGTTAAATTATATATGTTGGTGTGTGGGTGACGAACCCAACACATAAAGAGCTCACATACCTCGATAGGGATCACCTCCGACGAATTTCACTAGAATCTCTTGGCGTTCTTGGTGAAATCTTGCTCTTTTCTCCCTTCTCCTTCTTCTCTTCTCTTTTCTCCCAAACCCTAAGAGTAAAAAGTATTTTCTAATCTGAACTAAAACTTGGTTTTAACCAATTAAACACTTAAAACAATTAGGAAATAGTAGGGTAAAAAGATTACTTTACCCTTACTAAAATCCAGAGTGGACTTTCCTCAGTCCAACAACCCAACTTCCGAAAGGCATATCTCCCTTATACGACATTGAAAATACACAAACTCGGCGCCTTTAGAAAGATCTTCCCAAGGGATTTCGAACCATATATATAACTCACACTAACTCCTCCTGAGGTGGGAGTTGTGGACGTTTGAAAATGACCAAAAACTCACTTTTACACTAAGGAAATTTTCCTGATTTCCCTACTTATTTCCAAAATGATTATTCTTGGTTTCTTAGCTTATTATTAGTTATTTCAAGTAACGAGATGTTACAATACTTCATTAGAAGCCCTCAAATTATGTGTATCAAGTCCAAATCATCTTAATTTGGAAAATACGTCACTAACTACCCTCAAATTATGTTGATCAAGTGAAAATTATTTTAGTTTGAGAAATACGCCACTAACGATCCTCAAATATGTAGATCAAGTCCAAAGCATCCTTCGTCGAGAAATACGCCACAAACAACCCTCAGATTATGGACAAATACCTTATGAGAGAAGAATCAAGGGATCAACAAAATTGTACACACATTGATTTATCAATAAAATATTTTTGTTTCTTAGATTTTGTTTGTGTTTTTTATTTATTTTGCATATGCTTAAAATTTGTTGCAAACAAATTGGCATGCCTAGTGGGACCAAATTTGCTCTTAATCTCTTCTCTCTTAAAACAAATCTGAAAATCTAAAGCTATAAAGGGGGAAGAATGTGTACTTCAAGCTTCGCCTTTGAGTTTCATCAAGTCTACACTCCGACAAGCCTTAAAGAAGGGGACATTTATAGACATTGAAATTTTGTAGGAGTCTACAAGATGTGTTCAATTTGAGTTGAGGTTTTATAACATATGTTCAATTCCAATTAAAATTCTTGGAGGCTACTTAAACCTAAACCTAGTTCATGTCTATATAAAGGGTACTACATTCTCTTTAAAAATCATCTCAAATATTCCACAAACTCATCGAATATTCATAAAGAGATCAAATCCAAATCATATTAGTTTGAGAAATACGTCATTAACGGCTCAAATTATGTAGATAAGTGAAAATCATCCTACTTTGAGAAACACGCCACTAACGACTCAAATTATGTAGATAAGTCAAAATCATCCTAGTTTGAGAAATATCCCACCAACGGCCCTCAAATTATGTAGATCAAGTCAAAATCGTCCTAGTTTGATAAATACACCACTAATGCCCCTTAAATAATGTAGATCAAGTTCAAATCATTCTAGGTCGAGAAATACACCACAAATGACCCTCGAATTATGAATAAATACCTTATGAAAGAAGAATCAAGGGTACCCGTATTGATTTATCAACAAAATATTCATGTTTCTTCAGATTTTATTTGTATTATTTATTTATTTTTCATATTTTTAAAATTCGTTGCAAATACTTTGTATTCATTAATAGTCTTGTGAAATCTATAGATTTTTGTTTAATAAACTAGAATACTAGATGATGGTTTCCCATGTAGGCCTTGAAAAAAAATCCAACCACTCTTAATTTGATTTGGCCAAAAATATTTTCTGAATACTGAATGATTGTTATATCCTTAATGAGCTCCATATTAAAAATCCAATCTTCCTAACTTGAAATTTAAATTACATAAATACCCTTATCCTAATTTAAAAAAAGAAGTTACTAACTTAAAATTAATTTGTTGTTGTAAATATATAATTCAAAGTTAGACTCCTGAGGACTGAGAGATATACTATATAATTAGAATTGTATTTAAATCAATAATTCAATATGAAAATTCTTATATAAAGGGATTAATAAGAATTTGATAGAATATGATAGAATCGATAGTTCATGTTTTGATGATCGAAAGAAGCGCAAATAATCAGTAGCAAATGTCGCAGCACAAGAAGCCAAGCTCGATCCCAAGATCGAGTAATGGGTCAGCCAAGTAATCAAGAAAAGGATAGTTATTGTCAAAGCCAAAAAGAATATATTAAAGGTATAAGTTGATACAACATAAGGAAAATCTTAAATATATTCTTAAGAAGGAAGTTGTATATAATAAGGATTGTAACTTTAAAAAAAAAGGGAATCCTTGTGTAAACATAACTCCTTACCTTATCAAAAGGATAGCACAAGGCACAACAAAACTCTTATTAAAGAAGAGCACTAGGCAGAGGAGAAGAGATGACTTCACATAGAAGCAAAGAGAGATTTATCATCGTATAGAAGTCTTCAAGATCGATAGATTTGTGCTAAATTTTAAAAAAGTTCTTGAGTGAGAAAGTTTTAAAAACGTTTAAGACTATCTGGTTTCGTTCTTGATTGTAAAAGTTACTAGTTATTGTACAAGGAGTGGGTTTGACTTCTTGTAGGGTTGAGTTTTTGTGAGAGTTGTACAGGAAGTGGGTTTGACTTCTTGTAGGGGTTGTGTTCTGTGAGATTTGTACAAGGAGTGGTTTTTGGCTCTTTGTAGGGTTGAGTTTCCTGTGAAGATTGTAACAAAGGTGGGTTTGACTTTTGGAGAGATCGATTGGAGTACTCGAGGGAGTATAGAGATAAGACTTTTGATTGATTATTGAGTTCTAATCACAAAATCTTAAATTGAATTAATAAGCGAGGTTTTTTCCTTCCTTGATTTGAAGGTTTTTAATGTCATAATTGTTTGTGTCTTTAACTCTGTCTTTACTTAAAATCAACTTACACGAACCTGGTTTCGTATTCTGGGGTAGGTTTTCTTCAGATGGGTATCAGATCAAGGTCTTTTTCTTAAAAAAGATTCACACCTGAAAAGACTCAATGGCAAGCACCACCTACCCTACCATAAGGAGCTTCACAAACACGACCACCAGGTTCAATGACGAAATATTATGGAATTGTTGAAAATCGTATCTGGACCATCTTATTGGCGATAACCCTGAATTTTTGGATTAATCTAGATGGCCCAACCATCTACCTATGAAAACCGTAACTGAGGAATTACCAAAATGCCAAAGGAAAGAAAAGAATGGAATGTGAAGACCAAGTTGCACTCAAAACACTGCCAAATCTAAGAAAATTTTTATCTGTGGCTAGGACCAGACATGAATATCAATCGATATCGTCTTTTCAAGATGCCAAAACCATATGGAAACACTACAACCCGCTCATGAGGGAACAACGCGAATCAAGAAATCTAAAATTTGGATAACTTGAACAGGCAATATGAGCCTGTTTCTGGTGGCAGAAGGAGAGACTACAAGACATGCACACCATGTTCACCTCCATATTAATTAGATGTACTCCTTATGAGAGATAGTTTCCTAATGGAAAGGCAGTAATGAAACTCTTGACTGTCCTTCCTGAAACTTGGGAAAGAAAAGTCGAGGCTAGTCATCACTGAAACCCGCTAACCTAGACTCCTGGCCAGGGATGAGTTAATTGTAATCTCATCACAATACGAACTCAGACAAACCACCAAGAAAATGAAATTGGGAGGAAAAATGAAGAAAGGAACTGGTTCCAACATGGCTATACTCAATCATATGATTTTGAGATGAAAATTTGCCCTCATAACCAAAGGTTCAACCAGAATGCCTAAAAAGAGGGCAGGCCTTTCAAAAGAAAACTCTTCAAAAACATCTGAAAACCTAAAGACTGGTTTGTCTAAGTGTGGGAGCCCGGATCACTCATCAAATTCTGTTCCACTTTGGGCTTTAGAGTAGAAAAAAGGCAACTTTGAGAATGGCGAAGACATCAGAATGATACCAGTTTTCGTCCCCTCAAACAGAAGAATGACACTCAAGAGTCAGATATCCTCAATGAAAAGGCCTTGCAGCAATGGGGTATTCATCTGATGAAGAGTCTGAGGTGATGAGACAGAAACAGTCCCTTCTTGCACTAGAACAGAAGATGTTTATGAAATGCTTGCTCTTTTAGCCTTGGAACCAAGGAAGAAAAGGAAAACCTGCAGATCACAAGAACCATACTAGCACTCATGCGTTGGATCAGATTCTGAATAGATAGAAAGAGAAGAGAAGATATGAATGAAAAGGATAGTCTTCATCACTACAATCACAATTCTCAACTACATACCCAAAGGGACTAGAACTTTACTCTCCCTCTCATGTGATCCATATAAAACCATACGCAAAAAGGGAATTCATAATGTAAGACTACTTGCATCACTATATAAGAAAACAAGATTCTTTAAAACAAAACCTTCATTCTTTTATCCCAAAATACTGACTATGTAAAAAACCTAATTTATTGACCAAAAGGATGAAGAACGCTCCAAAGAGCTTCTTTGACTAAAACGTGAAGCAGAAAAAGAATGATATGGACCAGTTCCTCCTACTGCTGACAACATTCCCAAGACCGCACATCCTTGAGAGACATGAGATAGGTTTTGATAGACCCACTTTCAATTCAATAAAAAATCCCAACATAGATTGTCTATGCCTGCACTGTGGTTGGTAGTGCAATAAAAGGTCCATTATTGTCAAAGAAAACAAACTGTCTCTATAACAAAAAACCTTGAAATCCTTCATCATGAGAAACTCAAAGAGCAAAAAATTCCCACAGTAAATCTCTTCCTAAACTGGGCAAGACATCTTATCCATCCATTCCCTAAGCATAAATCAAAGTGGTTTGGGTACCAAAATCTAATCCCCAAAATTAAATTTGGCAGGATCAGTGATAGGAAGCAACAACAATGGTACTTAGATAGTGGCATGTTCCAGACACCACCGGAGATAAACGAAGCTTCCCTCTCCCTCAAGAACAATCAAAGGAGAAACTTGCCTTTGGTAATGGAAAAAGTGGTGAAATCAGGGAATTGGAAAGGTTTGATCAATGGAACCTCCATGAAATGGATAAACGTGTATTATGTTAAATCCTACAACATAATATATTAGCGTATCTCAAATATGCGATACAGGAAACAATTTTCTCTTTACAGAAAAAGAATGCAGAGTAACAACCCGCACTGGAACCCTGGTTCTACTAGGAAGAGACACAAGAATTTGTAGCAAAGCTAAGCTTGTTAATTCCAAGGAAGTCCTCTTAAATGTCTACGTGCATTCTCTGATGCTCTATGCTATGGCACAAGAATGGGGACACATTAAGGCATGACAACATAACATGCTCATATCTAAAAAACCTTGTAGGGGACTGCCAACCAAAGTTTACAACCCGGGAACACCAGATGTGGAACCTGTTTCAAGGAAAACAGGTAGGTCATCCTTCAAACCAAAAGTTGATCATGTAAGTACTACCAAGGCCACTAGACTGCTTTCACATGATTTGGGTGGTGGACCAATGCGTGTAAAAAGGCAGGGTTGAAAAGATATGTGTTTTGGTAATAGTTATGTTAACTCAGGATGTCCCCTTGGGGGGTGACATTGTTTCTTGGGCAACAAAGGATGATACATTCACTATGTTTGCAATCTATCGTTCGCAAAGCTGGTTCAGAAGAATTCAACAAAGCCATAATCAACATCAGATCTGATCATGGGCTGGAGTTGGGAACTCACAATTTCTACAATTTTGTATTACAATGGAATTGAGCATAACTTCTAACTTCTCGTATGCACCTAGAACACCACAATGTTGAGATGAAAAATGAACAACTGGAAATATTGCAAGAAAAATGTTATCTCACAAAGCAACTTCCAAAATTCTAATTGGCTAAACACGCACTATATCATGGTATGATCGATTGTTCTACTTTCCTCTTCACACATGGATTACAAGAGGAAAAAGTTATAATACATTGTTTCTTCGAAAACAAGGTAAAGATTTGTTCATAGTCCAAGTATATGTAGATGATATCATATTTGAGGAACCAATACTCAGAGGAGTAGAATCGCTAAACTAATGAATATTGAGTTTGATATGAGCATTATGAGAGAGTTAACTTCTTTTTGGGACTATCCAAATTAAGCAAAAACTAACAACCAGTTATGTATCTCTAACCTGCATTCGGCACAAAAGTACAGCAAGGAATTACTGAAGAAGTAATGATCTGAATGAAGCGAAGTCAAATGACACCCCCATGGGACAAACAACAAAGCCTTGAGTAAGATGACCCAGGTTCAGCATCAATGACACATATAATAACGAGGTATTGATTTGGATCATCCCTTACCTCACTAACCACCAGCAGGACCTGAATAGTGTTCAGTGTTGGTCAATGTGCCCATGTTCAGTCTTGTCCAAAGGAATCACATCTAAAAGCTGTCAAGAGAATCTGAGATACTTGAAAGGCACAATGGAACCGGTTCTCTGTATCACCTGGTGACTCTTTTGTACCTAAGGATTTGCTGACGCAGATTATGCAGGACATATTGTTGATAGAAAAAGTACCTCTGGGATGGCACAAATTTTAGGACTCATGTGTATATCTGGGCACCTAGAAACAAAATTCATGGCTCTATCGACTGTGAGGCTGAGTATGTTGTAGCTAATTCATGTTGTGCCCAACTGCTTTGGATAAAACCGCAGCTTAACATTTTGGCATAAGAAACAGGTTGTGTCCTATTCTATTGATAAAGACAGTGCATGAACATGGCGCAAAAAACCCAGTTCACGTTGCTGATATTTTCACCAAGGCACTGGGAAGATAATCATTTCAAGAAAATATACTTTGAGTTAGGGCTCACTTTTTAGAATTGAATTCTGTTCAAACAAAACCAAGTTCAAAGGAGATGTGAACCAGGTTCCAGTCAGTTTTCTACAACTGCTGTTGCACTGGCTGAGCTTCACTTGTTGCTAGTTGTTGAATTGAGTTTGTTTCGCCGCTGTTTTGATTCTTTTTTGATTTGTCAAATGGGAGAGCATAGGGTTAAGAGTGGGATTGCGCATGCATCACACAGAAAGATTGTTTGTCTTCATCAAAAAGGGGGAAATATGATAGATATGATAAATCGATAGTTCATGTTTTGTGATGACAAAGCACATGTTTTGACTGAGACAATAAGCAAAATAATCCAGTAACAAATGTCGCAGCAAAAGAAGCCAAGCTCGGAGAAAAATGGGTCAGCCAAGTATCAAGAAAATAGAGTTTTTGGTCAAAGGTGTTCAAAGCAAAAATAATATAGTTAAAGGTATAAGTGTGATACAAATAGAAAACCTGTAAATATAGTTATTAAGGAAGGAGTGTTTTTGTATCTAAATAGGATTGTACTTTAAAAGGGAATCCTTGTTTAACATAACTCCTTACCTTATCAAAAAGGATGTCCAAGGCCCAAACAAACTCTATAAGAAGAGCACGATCAGTAGGAAGAAAGAGATGACTTGCACATAGAGAGAAAGAGAGATTATTCATCGCTAGAAGTCGTCAAGATGATAGATTTTCTAATTTAAAAAATTCTTGATGAGAAAGTTGTTCAACGTGTAAGACATCTTGGTCGTTCTTGATTGTAAGTTACGAGTTATTGACAAGGGTTGGTTTGACTTCTTGTAGGGTTGAGTTTTTGTGAGAGTTTGTACAGGGAGGTGAGTTTGACTTCTTGTAGGGTTTGCGTTCTGTGAGAGTGTACAAGGATTGGGTTGACTCTTTGTAGGGTTGAGTTTCTGTAGATTGTACAAAAGGTGGGTTTTGACCTTTTGGAGAGATCGTATTGGAGTCAATCGAGGGAGTAGTAGAGATAAGACTTTTTGTTATTGATTGTAATCACAAATCTTATAATTGAATTCATAAAACGGTTTTTCCTTTCTTGAGTGGAAGGTTTTTTATCCATAGTGTTGTGTCTTTACTTCTGTCTTTACTTACAAGCACTTACACTTACACGAACCTGGTTCGTGTTCTGGGGTAAGGTTTTTTCAGAATTGAAAGCATAAGACAAGTTTTTACTACTCTTTCCCAAGGATGATGAGTTGTACTTGATAAGTTTTATTGAGATAATTTAGTTACAGTTTAACTTGATTAGATTCGTATATATGTTGCTTTGCCGTCATAAATAGGTTTGTGCGTATTATTTTCAGATTTAGAATTTTAGATTAAAAGATAGTATTTTCAGATTAGAATTTAGATTAAAAGATTATAAAAAAAAATATATGAAAAATTACTTAAACACCCAACTTAATTTATCATACTTTTCAAAATTTCTGACATTTTTAAAAAAAAATTACCAAAATTCTATTTTGCTCACTCTATCTCCTAATCTTCGATACATTCCTCAAACTCTCTACCAATATCACTCTTAATTTCATCATTTTTAAATTCTAAATAAGGTAGAAAATTTATATTCAAACCTATCAGTACTCTTCACAAACATGTCTTTCTCAGTGGGAATGGACAAATATTCGGTGGAGTTTCTGCCCTCATGAATAATCAAAAATTCAAACCAATATTCAATGCAGATATGGACACAATTTTTTTTTGCACATTTGAAGCCAAGAACATCTCGAGCTTGATAATTTTACTGACCTAGAGGGAAAAATACAGTTCTTGAGATGGATAGTTAATTCCACCAGTTGCTAGGAGGAACCGAAGACACGGAATAAGGACATTGTGACTAGTATAACATTGTGGACCTTATGAAGTTTGTAATGATGGAGATGTTCCTTGTAGGTGTCCTGATGGTTTCGTTGCTCCATTGCCAGATGATGGGACAAGATTGTTGACTTTATTTTTTTATTTTATATGATACATATGGATTCAGATTTTTATTGTATCTAGTCATTTTATTCTTAAATTAATGTATAATGCATTCATATTAATTTACGATATATTACAATTTACCAGTCCAAATGCATTGGTTCATCTCTTCCTTGTGTCCTACCTTACTTAGTTTTGCTATTGATACCCACTTCCCCCAATCTAGTGTTTATCATTATCAAGTGTGTTTTGTGCCTCTTTTCCCCTCTTCCCCCCTTTCTCAGGATCGGATCTCTCTCTACCAATCCCTCCTCTTTCGTGATCCCTTCACCCTATACTTTTCTTCGTGAAACCGTGAGGGGGGAAAAAAAAGCAGGGCGAAGGGGGGGATATGAGCTGGGCGGATGAGAGAGAAAGCGAAGTAAAAGCGCAGAGAGAAACAGGCGGGCAGGGACGACAGAAGAGCCGGGGGACGGTGGACAGGGAAGGGAAGCGCCAGGCCGAAGCGCTAGGGACGCGGCAAGAGAGATGGGGCGAAGGGGGGCAAACAACCAACGGCAACGCAGGGGGCGCGAGAGACGCGCGAAAGAGGGAAGACAGGGGCGCGCGCGCAAGAGGAGAGTGAAGAGGGCGAGTGCAGGGGGAGGGGCGGAGGGAGGAACGAGACGCCGAGAGGGTGTTTTTCCAAAGAATCACTGTAAAATAATTTTCGTTGTAATATAAAAAATTATTTTTTAAATTTTTACTTAATATAAAATATAGTTTAATAAAATTTCTAAATTACATAAATTACAGGTTAATAATATTATATAATATACAATTTTATGGACAATTCAAATAAAAGTGAAATTAATAATGAAATATAATTACATGAATACTCTACTTTTAAACTTATTACATTGCTCTCATAAATGCTATATTAATGCATTACTGAGGAGCAAAATTTATCCTTAATTATTCTATGTCTAGCTAAAGATTGTTCAAAATCGGAGATTTTCATGCAACAAGAACAACTACGAAAAATTGAAGAAAAAAAATCAACAAGCACAACCACAATCACAACTACACTAATTTTGTGGATCATACACTATTTTTTTTAAATATTGTTAAATCTAAAAGCGACCTACCGGATAGCTAAGTTATCGTTGTGATAAAATTATTATGTTATATATTGTTATCTTGTATTTAAATTATTGTGTTATATATTATATTTATAAATTAAAATTCTCATCTTATCATTTTAATATTGATTCTTCATAGTGAAGATAAATAATGATAACATATTATATCAAAGTGACAAAAAATAAAAAAATCAAAACATTATTAATTCGAGATGAAAGTAGTACACGTTAAATAATATACTTTTTTTAAAATGTTATATAACATTAAAATGAATTACTAATATTAGAGATATAATTAATGATTTTATATGAAAAATATAATGTTAATTACAAAATAGTAGAAATGCAATAAAATAATGAAAAAGTGAAATAGAGAGTGTGAATAGTAGTTCTCCAAATTTGCAGAACTACTATTCACCTCTCTATAAATGGAGAATAAAGAGTAATTTATAAAATGGTTGGAGAGTCATTCTCTATTTTACTCTCCAAATACAAAGAATAGAGAGTAAAATATAGGTGGGCTGGAGATGGTCTAACACCTTAGAAATATCACTTAGGCTAAATAGCATAAAAAGGTTAACCACATAGGGATTCACGGGCCGTGAACAGGACCACGAACTATCACCCTCATCGTGGTTCACACCCTACCAAGCTTGGAGGACAATGAGCCCCTTCACGGGTTGTGGATCCCCATATGAGACATGGGTTGTTTTGTTGACATGACCTAGTAAACCCTACCCCTAAGTGAAAAACCACGTTGGCCTTCAGGGCCCCGTGGTCCTTCACACTATCCGTGAAGTGGAACATGGATGGGACATACCAAACCAGTAGCACTGGACAAGAACCACAATACACTCGATGGGTCGTGGTCCCATCGACGGACCATTAGTGGCCTCGTGGATGGCCATTTGTCTGCTTTAAGTCAGGGTCATTTTGGTCATTTCCCCTATGCATTTTTCACTTAAAGTACGTCGTTGGGTGCCTAAATTATGTTGTTTTATTCAGTCTTAGCCCAATAATGTAGTCAAAACCTACCCAAAACCCCCACTCCCCAAAAATCACCAAACTTAGAGAAGAAAGATAAGAAAGAGGCGTCAATTTTCCAAGACCAAGTAGAGGTGTTCTTCACTTTCAGCCCTAAAATTCAAAGGATTTCTCTATGAATTTCGTCACCAAGTATGTGGGACTTCACTAGTGGGTTCCTTTCATCCTAGGTCCCTAGAATTCAGTGGTAAACTTCGTAACGACCTGTTTAGTAATTTTGAGCAACAGATTGTATTCTGGAAAAACGGCGATGTGTGACGGAGGCCACGACGGACCGGCAAGGCACGACGGACCGGCGTGGAGGGTGTTCATTTCAAAACACTTAGGAAAAATCTGAAATTGGGTTATGAAAAGCGACTCTCTGAACGTCGTGAGGTGAGTGGGCAGGACGGACCCGATCGCAGGCTCGGATGGCACGTCACAGGCATCCACTAACAGTCTCTGTTGATACGACGGCAGCAGGACGGACCGTCGCAAGGCGCGACGGCCAGTCACGGGCTCGCCAATCCCAGTGGCGGTCGGAATTTCTTACACGTTTTTTTAAGGGACGTTTTTTGAATATCTGGCTTTAATTATAAAGTTAGAGGGTTTAATGTTAATAAGTCAATTACTTGGGTGTTTTAAAAGAGGTACTTAGTTAATTAGTGGATTATTAGTGCCACTCTGTTTAAAAATTAATTATATAATTAATTAGGGTAAAATAAAGAGGGTTTGAATAAAGAAAATAAAAGAACAGCAAGAGAGAGAGAGAATCGATCAAGAGAGAAACGAGAGGACAACAAGAAATTGAGGAATTGCATTGCTGATCAATAATCTTCGGTGTGGAGGGTAGGTTATGTTTCTTTTTACACTATTCGTAGTAAACTTTAATAGCGAATGATAGGTGTTGAGAGTAGTAATTAAGTACTTCTAGATGCTTTTAATTGGTGGTATGCCATGATTGCTTTATATATATATATATATGATTGTGATTAAAATAAGCATCGATAAAGCTATTTGAATCTTAAATATTGAAGAAGAAACCCTAATAACCTACTTTGTTTATGACGATGCCTTGGTATAAAAGAAGGCTTAATGAACGAAAGTATGAGCTTGGGGAGCGGGTGCCCGTTACCGGTTACCAGGATAGAATATGGGATCGGAGTGTCCAGTTCGACACCAGGATAGAATATGAGGATCGGAGTTGTCACGTTCCGACACCAGGGATAGTATAGGGATCGGGTGCCACGTTCCGGTTACAAGGATAGATATTGAGGATCGGGTGTAACGTTCCGAACAGGATTATATAGGATCGGGTTGGTGCCATGCCACGTTCCGTTGGTACCAGGATAGAATATGAGGATCGGAGTGTCACGTTCCGACACCGGTAGTATATGGATAGGAGTGCCACGTTCGTACCAGGATAGAATATTGGATCGGATATAGTGTCACGTTCCGGACCCAGGATTAGAAATGAGGAGCGGACAAGGGTTCACGTACCGACACGAGGAGTAAAAATAACAAATGAATAGTGAAAATACTAAGATACTCAATCTAAAGAACATTCTCCAAACGAGTATGATGAGGAAGGAGTGTTGAGTCCTATTGATGTGCTTGCGTGTTGTAACCAAGGTTATGGTATTTGTAAATGCTGCATCGAGGATATTAGTTGATTTTATGATGTACTAATAATACTTTTGTTTTCTATTTTTGAGTTGGCCGAGGATACCTACTCTAGTACTTGTGGTTGTACTGACCCCCTACTTTTATGGTTTTCCTTGTGTTTATTTGTGGAGGTGCAGCAAACGTGCGTCATCTTCGACTCACAGTAGTTCCAAGCCAGTCTCGTCACAGGATTTCAGGGTGAGCTTAATGCTTCTAGTTGGGACTGAATCTCCTTCCTCATGTCTTGATGCCTTGAATTTCGGCATAGACTAGCTTTTATTTGTTTTAGCTTCGTAGAATACGTCGATAGTTTAGTAAATTGATCATAGATGTTCTTGTGAGGATGACTCCAGATTTGGGGGGAATAATAGATGTTGAATTTTAGAAGGTATGAGCGTCTTTTAGTTATGAGTTTAAGTCTCCGCATTACTTTATGTTGATATTAATTTGAACTGATAAGGCTTTAGACGGTTGGCTTCGCTCCACATAGGAGGGGTTAAATTGTGGGTTGCCAATCGCGGCGGTTTTGTTGGGTGTGACAAATGGTATTATCGGAGCATTAGTTCTTGGTTGATCACACAAGAACAGGTCTCAGTCACGAGTCTTAACGAACGGTTATAGGGGGACGCCTTTACTTTTCTTTGAGAGAAGGGCTATAAGACTTTAGGAAAATTTCATTCTTTCTTTCTTCTTTGTGTATTACGGGATCCCATTGGTATCTAGGTGTGATACAAAATTGGTATAGGACCATCTTCACTCTATTCGCCAGATGGTTAGATGGTTTGAATCGAGCAATCGACTAGCCAAACATATCCACATCAGCAAGACAAGATGCTCTGAGCCAGCCACTGGGGCTGTAGCTCGAGTGAGTGCAACAGTGGCAAGAGGCCAGCGGTAGAGGGGGTTCGGTTGGGAGACGGCCTCTAGTAGGGAGCAGGCGAGCACCTAGCCCATCTGGTGCTAGCGGCGGGACTCCGCACGACTCGGAGGGTAGTAAGAGAAAGGGGAGGAGAGGATGGGGGAGAGGATGGGGAGGAATGAGAATTGAAAAGTTAAGAGAACGAAGAAGGCCACCCCAACCTACCCCAGAGCGTGATCAATCAGGTGCTCGCTTATCTGTAGTGGTTGTCTGATAAGGGTCAGGCACACCAACGTTTCTGCACCAACACCTCCTTTTCAGGGTACGACATGCAACCACTATGGCCCCTCGTAGGATCATATTGGACATAGCACGTTTCCACGACTGACTAACTGGGCCCTTCTAATGAAAATGATCAGCATGCAACTTTTAGTAAGTTCTGAAATTGAAACCTCCAAGTCTTTCAATGGGTTTGCAGAATCGAGATGGCTATGATTTTATGGTTGACGTTCATTGAGCTACTACAAGATGGGTCTAGTAGAGAAACGGTTTTGGTGTTGAGTTCGTGTGTGAGTTACCAGTGTAAAGGGAACGCCAAAATGTGGGTTGGCGGCACAGTTGAGTGTTCAACCAACAGAGGAACACTATGACTTGGGCCTCATTCTTCTAGCTTTTTATGGAGAAATAGATTCCCGGACCTGAGAGATAGGAAAAGCGAATTCTGAGCCTAGAGCAATGGTAGGATGTCGGTTCATGATATGAGGCTAAGTTTCGTGCACTATCCAGATATGAACCAATTATGTTTCAATCCACAAGAGCGGATCGCCGTTTGGTGAAGGGGTTGAGACAGAATTGCGAATTCAGCCCTTAAAGGGTAGCGGTTCGGAAAATCTTCCAAGATAGTGGTATTTAGATTTACGTGGTTGCGATGGAAGGAGTGATAGACAGATGAATTCAACACGCATCGACAACAAAGAGGTTTCGAAAAGGGGGGGTTGAGTTTAATGTTCTTACTCTAGAGGACAGGGTCCGGAGGTTACTCAGTCCGACCATTCAGTAGTCACTACAGACTGTAGTTGGGGGTCCACCTCAGAACGGTCAACTTCTCTGAGAGACCCATGCCGTGATCTAGAGAGTGTTATGGGTGTGGGAGAGACTGGGATATCAAGAGTATGTCCAAAACAAGAGTGATAGACCCCCAACAAGCTAGAGGTAGAGGGTGGTCATGCGCAGAGGCCGTTATGTCGGAGGACGAGGTGGTCGAGTTAATGGTGGTCACCCAAATGGCCGGGGCCGGGGTTGATGGGGCAAATGGAGCCACTAAATCACAACATGGTATAGGGGCAACGGACAAAAAAAAAAGGGCCATTGTTATGCTGTCCCTGGGAGATCAGAGGCGGAAACATCCTGATATGTGTCATCACAGGTAATTCTTCTTGGTTTGTTGATTGAATGGCTTTGTATTGTTTGATCCTGATCCACATTTTCTTATGTATCTCCCTCATTGCTAATGGTCTAAATGTACATTGTGGAATTACTTGGATAGCCTATTCGTGTGTTTCTACTCGGTGGGTGAGGCGGTGGAGTTGAAAAGGTAGATAGGTCTTGTTTAGTGAACTTTGTGGGAGTACAAAACTTAGTAGATTTGGTTTATTTCGAGATGGTTGATTTTGATGTGATCTGGGTAATGATTGGCTTTCTCCGCAATTTGCGATTCTTGGATTGTAATGCTAAACGGTGACGTTAGCCAAGCTGGGACAGATCCGTTAGTGTGGGAGGGTGACTACACTTCCAATACGGTGCGCATATCATTCTTTCTTCGCCTAAGAAAATGTTAGTAAAGGGTTTGTTTAAGCTCTTGGAACCATCTCAGGATGACACTAACCCCAAAGTACCTCGATGGAGTTGTTTCGGTGGTCGTGAGGTTTCTTGATGTATGCCCTGAGATCTTCAGGGTATGCCCCCAGATAGGGATATTGACTTCTGTATTGATCTTGAACAGGGTACACGCCCCATTCTATACCCCCTTAAGAATGGCCCCCGCGGAGTGGAGTTAGAGCATTAAAAGACCAACTTCAAGAATTGTTTGCGCAAAGGCTTTATTAGACCAGTGCACTCCTTGGGGTGCTCGGTTTTGTTTGTAAGAGAAATAAGATGGGAGTTTTGGATCGTGCATATAGACTACAAGGTCAGTTTGAACAAGTGACTAGAAAGAAAAAATATCCTCTTCCTCGCATTGTGACTTGTTAGATCAGTTACAAGTGCTTGTGTCTTCTCTAAGATGACTTGAGATCCGGTTATCATCAGTGCAAAATACGGGCACGATGTGCAAAGACTCATTTTAGAACCAGGTATGGCATTACGAATTTGTTGTATGATGTCTTTTGTCGTACGAATGACCCTTGAATGCGATCATGAGTTTGCTGAACGGGATTTTTAGACATATTTGATCTCTTTGGATCGTATTTATTGAGATAACGAAAGCCCCTCCTCCACATCATTTTTTTTACTCGATCGTCCCGTCCCTTAATTACATCCGTACTCCTATTATACTGATATACTCCAAGAGTAAGACGGAAACATGAGGAGCATTTGAGAATTTGTTATGAAATGTTTGCGAGGAGAAAAGCTTTATGCAAGTTCCCTCTAAGTTGTGAGTTTTGCTACTAGATGCAGTGTCCTTCTTGGGGCAGTGGTTTCTAAGGATGGAGTGATGGTGGATCCGTCAAGATCGAAGTAGTGAAGAATGGGGTTAAGACCTACTAATTTGTCAGAAATAAGGAGCTTTGTTGGGTTAGCAGCTACTACCACCGATTTTCAAGGGATTCTCTGCTATTTGCTTCCCAACTGCTTTGAACTTGACTAAGCACAATGTTCCCATTTCGTATGGTCGGATGAGTGTGAGGAAGGAAAGCTTTCAGAAGCTCAAGACTGTTGGACACTCACCAATTCTCACCGTGCCGTGGAAGGTAAGAATTTCATGTGTATTGTGATGCATCTTATCGGGTTTGGGAGTGCAGTGCTAATGCAAGAGAGAATGTATTGCTTAGTTCAATGGATAATTAAAAGGATGAACGTAACTATCCAACTCACGATTTGGAATATTGGCCCGCTGGTAGGTATGTGAGTGTTTGAAATGAAAGGCAAGGAGGACATATTGATATGGGGGTTTTAAGTTGAGTATACACGGATCATCGGAGTCTAAGTAGTTCTTCACTCAGAGGATTGCATTTGAGAACAGAGGAGGGAGATGGATGGAACTACTGAAGGACTACGACATCACTATTTTGTATTCATCACAGGGAAGGCGAATGTTTGTAGCGGATGCTTTTAAGTAGAAGGCGGGAAAGGAGGGAAGCACATGGAAGTCGCTCACTTGCAAGCTTTGACGCCCCATAGCTAGGGAAAGCAGGTTCAGATTTCTGGCTAACGACCTTAGAGATTAGAAGTAAATGAGAAGGGAGGATTTTAGCGTGTGTGGAGGCAAAATCTTCTTTCTTGACCAGTAAAGAGAAAACAGTTTGATGACGAGAAACTAATGCCGATCGAGTAAAGTGTGCAAGGAGAGGCTAAAGAAGCGAAAAGCGATGAAGAAGTGTTTTTAGGATTAAGGGAGGGTATTTCTCCCTCACAAGCTCTTTTGAAGAAGGGTCGTTTTTAGGATTAAGGGAAAGGGTATGTGTACCTCGAGTCGATGATTGATCAACACTATTCTGACAGAGGCCATAGTTCAGGTATTCGATACATCGGGCGCAACCAAGAGGTACGTTGACTAAAGCAAAAACTTTTCGGTGGAGAAGAATGAAGCGTGATATGTGGATTTTATTGCAAATGTCCAAATTGTCAACAAGTAAAGTGATGGAACACCAGAGGGCCCGGAGGAGGAAGGAAGGAAACCACTTCAGAGAATGCCATTACGGAATGGAAATGGTTAGAGGATCGGCAATGGATTGTGTGGGTTGTGTGGTTGGTCTTCCAAAGAAATTGGGCAAAGTATGACTCTCTGTGGGTGGTGATTGTTGATAGGTTACTCTAAGTCTGCTCATTCTTCCGGTTAAGTGAAGTACAATGCAGAGAAGTTAGCCAAAACTTTACATGTCAGAAGTGTTCGATTGCATGGAGTTCCAATATCATACATATCAGATAGAGGTACGCAAGTTTTACTTCTAGTTTGGAAAACATTGCGATGCAGAATGGGGTACTAGGTTGGACCTTAGTACCGCGTTCCATCCCCAGGACCGATGGTCAGTCCTGAGCGAACGATTCAAGTGTTGGAGGATATGCTTCGTGCATGTGTGATAGAATTCGGTGGGACATTGGGATAGCTTCTACCCTAGCGGAGTTTTATACAATAATAAGACTATCACTAAGCATGATATGGCTCCATTTGAAGATTGTATGGTAGGAATGGTATGTCTTCGCCATTGGGTTTGATGCATGCGAGGGTTGACCTGGGGTGGGGTACGATCTTTTTGAGGGATTCAGATGGAGAAAGAAATAGAAAGTGACGATCAAGAAAAGCTTCTAGCGGCGCAAAGTAGACAAAAAGAAAATTATATATTGCAGATAGATAAGGTTAGAGAATTAGAGTTTCATGGAGGTGTGAACAAGTCTTGTTGCAAGTTTCACAATGACGGGGTGAGGTGATGCGGGTCGGTGTTTTTGGTTAAACGAGGCAAGATAAGACCAGGTACAGTGTCCCTTTGAAGTACTTAAACGAGGAGGGGAAGTGGCGTATGAGTTAGCTTGCCTCCAGGGCTGTCCGGAGTAACATCGGTGTTTCATGTGTCGAGTTGATGAAAGATACCATGGGGATGGAAATTAAATTATCAGTTGGGATGGGATCAGTTTTGCTGATGCAGGAAATTGTTGATGAGGAGGGCCGAGTTGCTATTTTAGATAGAGAAGTGAGTTAGCAAGTTGAGATCAAGAGAGATTGCATCCATCATCAAGGTGACAATGGAAGAGAATCAGACCGTTGAAGAAGCCCACTTGGGAGAAGGAGGCCGATGAGATAGGCGGAAGATACCCCCATCCTGGGTACAGATTCAGGTAGTCCTTTCGCCCTGTTTTCTATTGTGATCGTCGGGGCGACACGATGGGTAAATGGTATCTATTGAACGACGTTTAGTCGTTTTGGCAACAATTTTTATTCTGGAAAAACTGGGCAGATGTGACGGATGCCACGAGGGACCCGTCAGGGCACGACGGACCGTCGTGGCGGGTGTCGTTTTCAAAAACACTTAGAAAATCTGAAATTGGGTACTGAAATCGACTCTCTGACGTCGTGACAGAGTGGCAGGACGGGACCGTGCAGGGCTCGACGGCCGCCAGGCCAGCATTAACAAGTCTCTGTTGCATACGGGACGGGACGCGGCACGGACGGTCGCAGGGCGACGGAACATCACGGCTACGCAATCCAGGGTCGGGTCGGATTTTCTTTACACGTTTAAGGGAAGGTTGTTGGACTCTATTCCTGCTTTAATTATAAAGTTAGAGTGTAATGTTATAAGTATACTTACTTGGGCGGTTTAAAGATTGGTGGTAACCTTAAGTTAATTAGTGGATTTTGTAGTGCCATCTTTTAAAAACTTATTTATAATTAATTAGGGTTTTAAAAGGAAAGAGGGTTGAATAAAGAAGAAAATAGAAAGAACAGCAAGAGAGAGGAGAGAATCGATCAAGAGACGAAAACGAAGAGGACAACAAGAAATTGAGGAATGAGGAATTGCTGCTTTGATCACATAATCGCTCGGTGGAGGTAGGGTTATGGTTTCTTTTACACTATTTAGTAAATTTAATAGCGAATGATATGTGTTGAGTAGTATTATTAAAGTCTTCTATATGCTTAATTGTGTGTATGCATGATTGCCTCTTATTATAATATATATATATATGATTGTGATAAAATCAGCATGATAAGCTATTGAATCTTAACTCTTGAAGAAAGAAAGAACCTAATTCTACTTTGTATGACGATGCCTTGCGTATAAAAGAAGGCTTAATGAACGAAAGTATTGAGATTAGGGGATGGGTGCACGTTCGTACCAGGATAGAATAGGAGGATCGGAGTGTCAAGTTCTCTCGACACCAGGATAGAATATGGAGGATCGGGTGTCACGTTCCGACACCAGGAAATAGTATATGAGCATCGGGTTGCACGTTCCGGTACCAGGATAGAATATGAGGATCGGAGTAGAGGTCACGTTCGACCAACCAGATAGTATATGGATCGGGTGCGCCACGTTCATGTACCAGGATTAGAACTATGAGGATCGGAGTGTCACGTTCCGGACACCAGGAATAGTATATGGATCGGGTGCACGGTCCAGGGATACCAGGATAGATATTGAGGACGGAGGGTCACGTTCGAACGGATAGAATGAGGAGCGGAGTGTTCACGTACGACACGAGAGTAAATAACATAAGTGAATCTTGAAAGATACTAATATACTCAATCTAAAGAACTGTTTCCCAAACGAGTAGATGAGGAGGCGTGAGTCCTCATTGATGTGCTTGGTGTTGGAAAACCAAGGTTATGGTATTGTAATTAAAGCTGCTGCTAAGGATATTTAGTTGATTTTATGATGTTAATTGATATATACGTTTTCTATTTTGAGTTGGACGTGAGACCAATCAGTAAGTGTGGTTGTACTGACCCCCTACTTTTATGTTTTCCTTTTGTTTATTTGTGGAGTGCAGCAACGTGCCGTTCATCTTCAGCTCAACAGTAGTCAAGCCAGTATTCGTCACACCGGATCTTCAGGGTGAGCTAAATTGCTTTCTAGTTGGACCTGGAGATCTCTTTTCAGTCTTGATGGCCCTTGAAGTTTCGGGCACTTAGACTAGCTTTATTTGCTGTTAGCTTTAGAATATCTTAGTTAGTAAATTGTATAGATGGTTCTTGTGATGATGACTTCCAGATTTGGGGAATAATAGATGTTGAAATTTGAAGTATTAGAGTCGTCTGTTTATTATGAGTTTAAGTCTTTCCGCATTACTTTATGTTGATATTGAAATTGCATGATAAGGTTTAGATCGTGTTGGTTCGCTCACATGGACGGTAAATGTGGGGCCAGTCGACGGCTCGGTTTGGGTCGTTGCCAACTTCTTGTGATTCCACTTAACTGTAGACTAGGATTTAATAAAATCTTGGGATTGTGTGATTTTGCTGTTATAGATCCATAGTCTAAATAAACATTATTTGTCTGGAAAGTTTCTTAATTTTTGTATAAAGTTCGAACCCTACTTGCTGTAAAATTCTCTAATCATGAAGTATATACTTGCTAGGCAGTTAAACAGAAAATCATGCTCCAGATTTTGAATGTCACATTCTCAATATATAAATTTTGCATTCTTTGTTGGCATGTCAAGTATTTTGAGTTATTCAGTATTTAATGCAGTTTATCTTCATATGTATTTATTTTGGAATAGACTAAGCACCGAGTTGGACTAGGACTTAACGTATCCTCATAGTCCTAAGTTACGTGTACGCGTAGGAATTTAAGTCCCCTCTATCGTGCATCAGTATTAGTGATCACGCCATTGTCATGCCTTTATACCCCTTGCAAGGTATATTGGATTCTCTTGATGAGGTTTATACATAAGACTCAACGTTTATCTCATGTGGTTTATGTTGATTAATAGTATCTCCTACGGTCAGACTCTTAGTGCATTGACCGAGCTTTCAGTATATATATTTCATTATATTCAGTCCATCATAGTAATTAAATGATAGTACTTTGTTCAGTGAATTCATTAGTTCTTTAGTTACACCTTTACCTTATATATATATAATATATAATAGTATATATATCCTTCAATCATTTTGAATCTATATCATACATGCTCGGTACATTTCAAGTATTGATGCATATTTTGCGCTACATCGTTTCATGATGTAGGTTAAGGTACTCAGCATTCAGATCATGCATAGATCAATTTCCGGTCCACGTTCAACAACTTCAATGGTGAGTCCTCATATTTCGAGGATAATAGACATGCTTTCCTTTTAGGGTGTGTTTGGTATGTAGGAAAATATTTTTCATGGAATATGTTTTCCTAGAAAATGTATTCCTGAAAAATAAATAGATTTTTTACTTATTTTCTTATGTTTGATTGGTGTATAGAAAATATTTTCTGAATTTTTTTTTAGTGTTTGATTTATGAATAGAAAATACTTTTTAGAAAATATCTTTTATGTTTACTAGAGAGTGGAAAATGATTTTTGAATTGAAATTGAAAATGTTTTTTAAAAATAAACTTAAATTTTTTGGGGGAGAGTGGGGTGGTGGTCAAGGTGGGTCGGCGGGGGAGGGGTGAGAAGGGGTAAAAATGAAAAATTTAGATTGAAAATATTTTTTTAAAAATAAACTTGAATTTATTTCTGCAATGGGTGGGGCGAATGGGGGAGGGCTTGCAGGTAGGGGTGCCGGGTCGAATGAAAAAATAAAAAATTGATATTGAAAACATTATTTTAGAAAACAATCATACAATTTATTTTGGGAAAGGGGGGGGGGATTTCGCGGTAGGGGGGGAGGGATAAAAAAATAGAATATGAAATGAAAATATTTTTTTAAAATACTTTAAAGGTTTTGGGGGGGTTGGGGGGGGGGAGTTTCGAGGTGGGGGTTGGATGGAATTGGATGGATTGAAAAATAAGAAATGTGATAATATTGTTTAATACAAAACTTTAATTTTTTATTTGTTTTTGAGGGGTGGGCGGGGGGGTGGGGTGTATGGAGGGGATGCGTTGAAAAATATAAGTTTGACATGAAAAATTTTCAAAAAACAAACTTAATTTTTTTTTGGGGGGGGGGGGGGGGGGGAGGGTCGAGGGTTAAGAATTTCAAAGTGCAAGTATTTTTTGAAAAAAAATTAGCATTAATTGTTTTTTGCGTTGTAGGGGGTAGGAGGCGAGGGTGGGGTAAAAAAAAAAAAAATTAAGTTAGAAAATATTTTTTTAAAAAAATAAGTTTAAAATTTATTTTTTCAACAAAAAAATTGTAATTTGTAGTTGGAGAAGATTTTGAAAAAATGTTTTCCTTAATTTTTGAAGGGAAGTCATTTTCCTTAAATTTGAGAAAAATAACTTGATTTTGAAAAAACATTTACCAGAACATTTTATCCAATCAAACATGAGAAAATTGAAAAATATTTCCAGAAAATGTTTCCTTCATACCAAACACACTATTAGTCTTTATTTTCAGTTGTCAGTTTTGGTAAAGTTAGTTGGAGGCATGTCCCAACAAATCATCTCAGTTAGAAGCTTTGAGACATAATAGTAGATTTGGCTTGAGTTGTTAAGTGGTTATTTCAGCTTTCACTAAAACCTTTATGTTATGTTATATTATTATTCTGCCTAGTTAAGATGGTTCCTCTTCTGATATCAATTGTTTTAGCTTCCGCTTAGTTCATTTTACTTGGCTATTTTTCAGTATGTTCATGATATGCTAGATTCAGGATTAGCTTGGGGTTTACTCGTGATCCTAAATCTATATTACGTGAAGGGGGTAGCCTCGAATCATGACAACACAAAACAATGCATCTAATACTTGTTAACTTACATGATACATGTAAGTATCATACAAGTATGAATTAGATTCATTTATGGTGATAGAACATGTTATTATCAAAAATTTGTTTAGTTTGAGACAAAATA